>CM070825.1:34713413-35283413 GCA_036326025.1 Chrosomus eos | reverse complement strand
CTTTACTCCCACATTTGATCAAATTAAAGCATCCTTGCTGAATGAAATTATTAATTTCTTACTGACCCCAAACTTGTGTATATCATTATAATAATTGTATACAATATAATAACAGTTTACAAAAATAATTTCATTATTTAATATACAGTTTTAAATTATAAGTCTACGTTATATACAACAACAGTTCAGAAATGTTATGATTTTAAAACAATGTTTTAAAAAACAGCTTAAAGTATTGTTTCAATTTCATAAGAGTGAGTGAATTCATTTGAATTATTCCTGTGAATAACAGAATTGTGGCATAAAATCAGAACTAAGATATAGGCACTGTATTTCACTTTTAGTGACAAAATGCTTACGGTATCTATTTTTATTATTTTGTTTTATCATGTTATTTTTTCATTATAGTACATTGCAATTTCTTGTCTCAATGTACTGTTAATTTCAGCAATAATACCGAAATATTGAATTACTGTTCAAAATAGTAAGTGAAAGTGAATTCTCCTTAAAAAGAACAGTTAAAGTTTTCACTGATCAAAACCAAGATTGGGCTGTAAGTGTTTCTGTGGGTGTGTGTTCCAGTGTGTGTGTGTGTGTGTGTGTGTGTGTGTGTGTGTGTGTGTGTGTGTGTGTGTGTGTGTGTGTGTGTGTGTGTGTGTGTGTGTGTGTGTGTGTGTGTGTGTGTGTGTGTGTGTGTGTGTGTGTGTGTGTGTGTGTGTGTGTGTGGTGTGTTGTGTGTGAGTGGCTTATTTGAGACAGGTGCTACTCCCACACAGTTTCCTGCTCAGATCGAGCTTTTGAGGGGGAGACAAACACACACTCACATGTTGTGTTTTATGCTGACTTTCCATAGACCTAATGGTTTTTATACTGTACAAACTGTATATACTATCCCCACTACCCTTAAACCTACCCATCACAGAAAACTGTCTTAATTTTTAACACACACACACACACACACACACACACACACACACACACACACACACACACACACACACACACACACACACACACACACACACACACACACACACACACACACACACACATTTTGACACCAGTAATAATGGCACGCACACTCCTGCGACTGAGTCTACTGTTTGATGATCCATGAAATATTACGTGCCACACATGCACTCAGCAAATACAAATACAAGGATTCCCGCTCATACAATCACACAGGTGCTTCATTCGTAGTAGAAGGTAATTTCCCTGATTTGAATGTAAATTAACTCTTCTGCTATAACCACATAAAACAGAAACACATTGTAAACACAGTGTATAATACACATATAAGCTTATACTACAGTTACAACACCTCAAGACAATGTTCAGATGTTGTATTTCAAGACATCAGATTTTTGTCCTTGAAACGCTCATGTGTGGGACTAAGTTCTTACGCATCTCATCCAACGCCTCCGTTGCGGATTCCTAAACATTTTAGAGCTAGTAACAGAGGTTTGAGCCACTGACTAATATATATATATATATATATATATATATATATATATTTAGAGAAGAGAGAGAGAGAGAGAGAGAGAAGAGAGAGAGAGAGAGAGAGAGAGAGAGAGGAGAGAGAGAGAGAGAGAGAGAGAGAGATTAAGTGTGTGTGAATTACCTGAGTCTGTGCGTCTCTCAACAGTGTTTGTCAGCAGCGTCTCTACTAATAGTGAAACTGTACGTTTATCTGCTTCAAGAACAGCGCTGTTATTACCTTGCTATAAGAAGTGTCATGTAGCTTTATGTTGCTAAACCATTTTACTGATAAAATCGTCAGATCAGTCCTGACAACTTGTTTCTGTGTGAGTGTGTGTCCGTAGTTCTGAATGTGTGTGTTTGAGTGGGAGAGAGAGCGGGAGCTGATGTAGGCTTAAGGACCTTTGAAATAACTCAAATCATTTGGCCAAGTGATTTGGACATGTTTATCCATGTGTTTCTCTGAAAATAATTGCACACCTTAGAACGTTCGTCAACCAATCAGATCCAACCATTCAAAGGCCCCCTAGTATTAAATGATAATAATGTACAACTGTACATTAAATAATGATTTTTTTGTAGATAGATAGATAGATAGATAGATAGATAGATAGATAGATAGATAGATAGATAGATAGATAGATAGATATGATGATAGATAGATAGATAGATAGATAGATAGATAGATAGATAGATAGATAGATAGATAGATAGATAGATAGATGTTGTGCACTGTAGAGAGTTGTTTTGGCACTGACAGAACCAAGTACAGAAAGAAACAGCCGGATAATGGAAAGAGGTTCTGTGGCCCAATGCCAGAAATTTACTTCCGCCCCATATCACTCTCTCTCTCTCTCTCTCTCTCTCTCTCTCTCTCTCTCTCCTCTCTCTCTCTCTCTCTCTCTCTCTCTCTCTCTCTCTCTCTCTCTCTCTCTCTCTCACTGACACACAGGATCCCACAGGCTCTCTTTCTTCCATCAACACACACACACACACACACACACACCACACACACACACACAGACAGAGCCACCTCTGCCACCAGACCAAGGAACCAAGGACACTGTTTCCACTATACTACACACCCCCGCTCTTCCCGGTCCTGCATCCAGCCTCACTGTCCGACAGGAAGCGGAAATGGATCCCACTACACATCCTGTGTTTTCTCAAGCCTGCTGTTGACCTAACCCTTCACATCACTCCTCTCACTCCATTCAGCCTGTCGCTCACAGAACACAACACTGGCACACTGCTTACTGCATACTAGTACTTTTTTTTAATAATATGTGGTATAGTGTGCAAAATGCAATGGTCGAACCATTAAAAAAAGTTATGCACTGTAAAAAAAAAAGTTGGATTAACTTAAAAAAGTAAGTTACCTGGTTGCCTTAAAATTTGTAGTTAATTGAAATTAAAACTTTGAGTTAATACAACAAAGGAGATTGGTTTAATAAATAGAAACTCAAAATATTATGTTATCGGAACTACATTATTATCTAAGTTGATTTGACAAAATATAAAAAGTTGTGATAACAAATCATGAAAATATTTTTTTACAGTGAAAATAGAAATTCTAGTTGGTCATCCAACAGAAAATTTCTTATACACTGAAAAGAGTAGTTCTCCTTAATATTTATAATAAACATTGATACTTTTTTTTCAGGATTCTTTGGTGGATAGAATTTTCAAAATAACAGCATTTATTTGAAATAGAAATCTTTTGTGACATTATGTCTTTAGTGTCACTTTTGATCAGATCAATGTAAATTAATGCAAAAAATAAAAAAAAGTGTTCCACTGATTTTGTATTATTATTATTGTAAATTGTAATTTATTAAATGTAAATCATGTTTAGCGAGTGCCAAAAAATGGGTTGTGAACACCATTAAAAAAATGGTAACACTTGTCATTGTTACATTACATACTGTAGTAATAACTATAAATGACATAATTACATGCAACTAACCCTAATCCTATATTAAGTATATCATTCAGTGCTTAAATCTATAATTACAATGTAACAAAGACATCTCAAAATAAAGTGTAACCAAAAATGTAGGAAAACTAGGAATTTTAGTTGGCTGTCCAACAGACAAATTGCATACTGTGTACAGTGAACAGTGTGTATACTACAGAAATAGTAGTTTTATAGCATACCACAATATGAGCATTATAACATCACTCATTTTCTGCTGTACCCTCTGAATATGACCGCGATCAGATCACTCAGAAGTAAGGATGTGCTGACAGGAAATTAACACCGGCTCCAAATTTAGATGCAGTTTAGTTGTAAATATCCGAGAACTGAAGTACTTTCTGCTTTCATTTTATTTCAGAGAATTAAAAAAATGGAAAACAAGTTTTGCTTATTACTTTACACTTGTACGTATGCTTGCTAATTTTCTGTTTGACGATCCATGACATTTTATGAGATACACATGCACACTTCCTCAGCAAATATACACAAGGGTTTCCACTCGTGTATAAACACACAGGTGCTTCGTGGCTAGTAGTTGGGAATTTCCCTGTTTTGAATGTAAATTGATGCTACAGAAAAACCACATGCTACAGAAATGTAACACAAAAATGAAGTTCACAATGGTCATTTTCATCAACCACCCTAGGGATAATGTGCATGGTTTATTTCGCAACAATGGCTGTATAACTGCATAAGTCTGACATAAATGGCTACTTACCAAAAAAAATGGAAATTAAATATTGATTTGAAATTATTTTAGTATGTGAGAAGAGTGTGGCGTGGACATTAGGAGTATAGTAGATTGATTAAAAGAGAAATTGTTATAGTTAAGTGAACATTATTTGGACTGTCAATAAATAAAAACAAATATAATAGAATTAATGACATGAACATGATATGGGGTTAATTAATCAAATTTATCATAATGAATCACATAAGAAGTAGAGATGAAACGGTTACCGGCTTGATGATTAACCATGATCAAATTCTCGACGGTTATATTACGGTCTTACATTTTTAAGTATCATTAATTAAAACCATATTTGATTACCTCGATTTGAAAGATTCTCTGTAAATACTATCCAGCATTAAACGAAGTTAAGCATTTTTTAGCATTTTAGCGTTTTTGTTTCATAAGCGCCACCTACTGTCAGAGAGTGAATTTACATGTTTTATTCAGCCTGTCTATTGCTTTTGTTCAGACCAATGTCAAATCTGACCGAATACACTGTTGTACAATTTAACCAGTTGATGAAAAATAGGCAAATTTTACACATTCTAAAATTTTTATTTTAGTGTTTATGAAAACCAAACAACCAAAACAAATTTCCATTTCTCTTTACTCAACTAGTACACATGGGAAAATAATATGCAGAGTCTAATGACTGCATAAGTCTGACTAATATCCCACTGCTTATATGGGAGTTTTAGTTTTCTTATCTTATATTACCAAATAAATATATGGAAATTAAATGCTGATTGGAGTTAAAACTATAGGTTATTATTGTTTGAGAAGAAAATATCTATTACTACTACTTTAAAGAAAAATTCAATAATTAATTAAATTTAAATGTTATTAAATAATATGATTAGACAGTATATTATATTTATATATGCATTTAAAATCATTGACCAATCAGATTATCAGAAGAGATCAATATTCCAGAGAGCTGAATTACTAACAACCTGTTCAGATAAAAATCTATTTTTGAACCATCAGACAAGAGCAAACCACGGGCCAAGAAACAAACCCATCTTTCCATGTCCCCTGTGCTTATTTCTTTCAGACTGACAAATGACACTACAGACATTACTGTCAACATGCAGCGGAATGACCGAAGATTACGGGAGCAAAAACAATTGATCAACTTTATCAACTCACTAAAGCTCAAAATGGCAAGACTAGACATGGGCTTCTGGATCCTGTGCCGTGTTTGATTACTTACAAAAATGGTCAGTAACGTCATCTATTACATTACACATTTAAGATAATGCAATCCGACTACTTTTTGATTACTTATAGATTACTTTTGACCAAACTCATTTATCACATTGAATTGACAAGGATAAATCTTGATATAAAAATAAACAGAGAAAGAAAATATATTCCATTCTTTATCATCAACAACATGAAGTGCATTAAATATTACATTACGTCAGGGTTTCCCAGACTAGGGTTCAAGCAGTTTAATAAAAAGCTGATAATTAATTAAACCACAAAAATGTCAAATTAAAAATAAAATATTTTAAAAACAGTTTTAGTTTGAAAGACAAAAGCCTTCCAAAGACATCACAATTGTAATGATTATCCACTAGAGGCAAGTTGAAGTGAGAACCCAAATGCAATTTATTAACAAAACGTGATTAAACACAAAACTAAGACTAATGGGCTCCTTGCACGTAACTACTTCCTTACCGGAAATGCGGCCTCGTCTTTTCCGGCGCTATTCTACACTATGAGATGAGATGTTTACAAGAGTTGCCGAAACTTACAATAACGGACGTACATCGCCTTTGTTAGTCCTCCTCCAAATCACCTACCAGCAAATTAGAGAGAAGGGCTTTAAAATGTATGCCTCTTCATATATCCACGGATATGATGGTAAGTCTATATATCTCAAACTTTATGGCTTACGTTAGTTTGCTAGCTTACATTAGGCTAATAAACAACCCAGGGCTGACAGAATATGCGTGTTATAATGTTGTACTGTTTTCTAGTAGTAGGCGGAAAATGTCTACGTTGTGTATTTACGCCTATAAACAGGAAGAGAGCGAGCCGTATTTACCCGTTGCGGATATGACGTCAGGTTGCTATGTGCAAGGAGCCTATTACAAGAAAAGGAGGAACACCTGTGAACAGTGATCTGACGATTAACCAATGACAAGACACATGGCAGGATCACATGACAAACAGGGAATCGCATGACAAGACACAGAAACATGACAAGAACCAAAACCAAATCGTAACAACAGTACAGTTTAAAGGTTCATTGCAGAAGTTCTGAAATTTCGAACCGTTACTGACACCAGTGGCCGTTAGAGAAACTGCAGCCAGTCTCATGCTCGTTCTCGGTGCGCACGCTCACACACTCATTGGCCGCACTAGATAAGGCTTTTTTTTTCTTTTTTCTCACGAGGAGTTTCCGTGGGTGTCTGGATTGTGCTGGAGGCTTTCCATCCGCAGAGTCCATTTGAAACACCACTGCTAGCGATTGCCGCTGCTCACTAATGGCTGCCGTACAGATGTAAGCACAAGTAGACGAGAACGCACATGACGTCACAGTTTGTGAATTTTCACCCCAATTCGGACCCGACTCCTCCACACACAATTGAGCTACAGGCTGATAGAGGCAACCGTGGTGGACAGTCAAGGTGTCATTCTTTCTATTACATTATGGTTGGCTCATAAAAGTACAATTAAAACTCTATCTTAAAGATTGTTTTAAGTAAAAACCTACACATAGCCCCTTTAATGGTTCAAATAATACTTACTGTTTTCGTCAGTAGCTGATCAGATATGCAATGTTGCAATTCTGTGAAAACACTTCTTACAGTGAAATGATTTCTGTAAATCCAGAGGTCAAATGCTGTGTGTGTGTCTCAGTTTTCCATGTAATTATAGCCACATGACTAGTGACTGTGTCTGTGTCGAATTCAACAAAACTAGAAATCTTATATAAGCAGTACGCATATAAGCGTTTATAAGAGTTTTTTTAGAAAGGAAAATGGAAAATATGGAAAAAGAAGAATTAGGGAGAATCAATAAATTATGAATGCTTTACGATTGGATGAATAATATGTAGTCATGTAATCAATAAAAGTAACTGTAGTCTGATTACGAGAGGCTACTTTAAAATGTAAGATAATATAATTACAAGTATTTCATTTTTGAGTTATTGGGAATAGATCACATTATTTTCTGATACTGTGATATTCTTAAATATATATATATATATATATATATATATTATATATATATATATATATATATATATATATATATATATATATATATATTATTTTGTTTTTTACACAGCATGTAGACGTCAAAGTTTGTCTTCAGAAACATTTTTGTATTTGTAGTTGTAATGTAGGCCTAATTGTATTTTTAATATTAATGATGCTTTTTTTCTGGTCAGAGAGCACTTTTTAATGTATGGGGGGAAAAGCAGCTATAGGACATTCCTCAAATTTTGTCCTTTTGTGATTCACAGATAAAAAGGTCAAACTAGTTTGGAACGAGTGGAATGGGGATGAGTAAAGGACGACAGAAACTATCTTTACTGTGATAGTGTTGTTTACTGTATACACTTACACTTCAATCAGTCATTTGTATAGATTGGCTAAAATCAATTTTACCTCAGCTAGGTTGATCGTTCTTAAACAATGACAGTTTAACTGGACTTGGGAGATTAGTGATGGGCTTTTGTTGTTGTTCGAACACATCCGTAGTAGATCCTTGTTTGTGGTTTTTGGTGTGGCAGCTTTTGTGGTATGAGAAGCTCCGCCCTCAAAAACATCTCTGGCCAAACCCATTCTCAGCAGGGCGCAATGTACCCGCATGACGTAACATTCACCTGATGACACACATACACACTCCTTGCCCTTAAATTATTTCTGTAGACTATACAAGTGAGTGAGTGCAAAACAGGGATGTGGAGAGGGAGATGCAATCACTTAAGTGCATCTCACCCTCTTCTCATTTGAATTTATGGCACTCTCATGGCTGTAACATGACTAAATGAGATTTGGAACAAAGCCCAGATCAGTTGAAGGAGGTCTGCATGACCCAGCTGCCTCACAACTACCACATTTAGCACATACTGTATGTCACTGCTGGTCTCAGATTAGTACAGCCTTTTTTATGTACTGTACTTCACAGGAACTGAGATTTGTTCCATTTTTAACTTTACCAAAACAAGACTTAGGTTTATTTTTCTTTCATATTAAACGGATAGTTTATCCAAAAATGAATGTCTGTTATTATTAATTCAACCCTCATGTTGTTACAAACCCATATGATTTTCTTCTACCGTGAAATACAAAAGGAGACGTTTTGAAGGATGTTCAGGCTGCTGCTCTTTTTCCTATATTAAAGTGATGGTTCCCAGGATTGATAAGCTCCAAAAGGACAATATGCATTATATTCCAAGTCTTCTAGAGCAAACAATATCTTTGTGTTACAAACAGACCAAATCTAAGTTGTAATTGGAAAAAAAACTTGTCCACTTTCAATCACTTGAGGTAGTCGGAAACGCATTCGACCGGATTGCTTAGTGTAAACTAAGCCGAATAAACTGGTCGAATGTGTTCGTTTGATCCTCCCTGGATCAAGTCATTGTTACCTTGAAAGCGAGAGCTTAACATTGACCTCCCATGAACCATTATGATTTCATCAAGTATAACATGTGCAGGATCAGCTGGAGCAACAGTCCAATCAACCAAACAGATTTGAAGGACAAGTTTACAGTTTATGTCAGGTTTAGGCTTACAACCATAACCAGTGTTATTCGCCTATCATTTCCCTCTGATTTTATAGGGATAAAGTTATGGTTAGGTTTAGAGGTGGGATATGTTTTCAGACAGAAATGTTCTATATCTGCATATATTTGAATTAGTAGAATTTTAATTTTAATTGATCGCATCTAACATAAAATGTTGTGTTTATATGTATGTGCGTGTATATATATATACACTACCGTTCAAAAGTTTGGGGTCAATGCGATTCTTTTTTTTTTTTAAGAAATTAATACTTTTCTTCAGAAAGGATGCATTAAATTGATCAAATATGACAGTAAAGACATTTATAATAATGCAAAATATTTATTTTTTAATTAAATGCTTTTCTCTTGAACTTTTAAAGAATCCTGAAAAAAATGAATCACGGTTTGCACAAAAATATGAAGCAGCAAAACTGTGTTCAACTGTGATAATAATCATAAATGTTTCTTGATCATCAGATCATCAGATCATCAAGACTGGAGTAATGATGCTGAAAATTCAGCTTTGATCACAGGAATAAATTACACTTTACTATATATTCACATAGAAAACAGCTGATTTACACTGTAATGATATTTCACAATATTACTGGGTTTGTTTTGTATTTTTAATCAAATAAATGCAGCCTTGGTGAGCAGAAGAGACTTCTTTTAAAAACATTTAAAATCTTACCGACCCCAAACTTTTGAACGGTAGTGTATATATATATATATATATATATATATATATATATATATATATATATATATATATATATATATATATATAATATATATATATATATATATATATATATATATATAAAATACACTATATTATATTATACAAACACAAACTTTTATGTTAGATGGAATTAATCGATCTGACAGCCCATATTTTAATATTTTGCTATAAACTTAAAATATTGTTTTATGTATACAAAGTATTAATTTGCAATGCTTTAGTTCATTCATGAAATAATAAGTATAGGGTCTTGTGATTTCCACAATACGGAAAAAGTGGTAAAGATCACAGAATCCAGTCATAAAAATGTAATGTACTGTTTAATAAGGAACATCAGGTTGTAGTGTTTTGTAGAACTGCCCAATGAAGAAAATGACTGGGAAAATACTTCTGGAACCAAGGCTATTGAAATAGTGGACAGTCACTGACGTGCTGTATAGCAGATGAGGAATAAGCTATATTATAAAGAATAATGATAGCCATCATATGACTGATGTCTGGCATGTTACTACAGTCAATGGGAAATGGCATGAATCCAGAGGTTCATTATGGATTGGACGCTCCTCCT
This sequence comes from Chrosomus eos, assembly GCA_036326025.1. Taxonomy (NCBI): domain Eukaryota; kingdom Metazoa; phylum Chordata; class Actinopteri; order Cypriniformes; family Leuciscidae; genus Chrosomus; species Chrosomus eos. Next base: position 35,273,163 of record CM070825.1, on the reverse strand, counting down.
GCCAGCGGCCCGGCACACATGCCATCTTAATGAAACTCAATGGAATCTGCGGCTCATCATGAAATCGGTTCTCTCTATGTGGGACACATTTTAAAAATAATTTCTTAGTCATCCAAATGCTCAATAAACCCCACACCGAGGTTAAAACGAGCGAAATCTATTTCAGATTTGTGTAAAGGAAAACATCGAAAGAAAAGGGAAAATCTGAATTGTTTTGAAAGAGTCACCTTCTAAAATTAGATGCAAAAAAATCCTTTTGTTTATTCTCTGACCAAAGGCCTTTGTCTTTTCTGAGCCGACAACTCACACAAACTCTATTAATAGGGAAACCAAACAATTCTGTAGGAGAAACAAACAAACAAGACAAACTCGGGTCATCTAAAGAGGAACTCCGGGAAGCTCGAACACAGGGGATGGGAAACAAATCAAGAGCAGATCAAAAGTGCACTGAGGATGAAAAAGATAAATAGTAAAAAAAATATATGATATATGAGGATTAAATATGGGTGCATATTTTGTGGGGTAAGTGATTGTGTTTACTAGATTAATACATTCCTATTATTATTTATTAATACAATTTATTAATTTGTATTGTAATTTCACAGCAGCAATATATAATATATTTATATTTTTTAAAAATAATTTATATTTTTAAATTTTACAGTTTAATATTACTATAGAAATATATTAATTTTAGTAATTGTTACATTTTTATTTAATAATATTAAAAATAATAATTATTATTATTATTTTATAGCCATATTGATATAATTACAACCTTTTGGCCAACAAACAGGCTGAGCAAATCTGGATTTTTTTTCCTAAATCACATTTTAAATTGCAATCACAATTTATTTTCAGGAAAAAAAAAACACAATTAGTTTTTTTTTCCTCCAAATTGTCCAATTATAATTATTATAATTTTATAACTACATTGATATCATCATAAACTTTTGTCCAAATTGTGCAGCCCGACAAATTAGCACAGCAAATCTTAAATCACATTGTAAATCACAATCACAATATTTTTTTAAAAAGAAAGAAAAAACGCAATTTGATTTTTTTAAGTTCTAATTATTATTAATATTATTATTTTATAACCATATATAGTCACAGCAAAATGCACAGCAAATAAGGATTTTTTTTTTAATCCCATTTGCCATTTTATAACCAAATCATGGAGCCTAATTATTATTATTATATGCATTTTTGGTTTAAAGTTTCTTGGGACATTTTTGTTACATTACATTTTGTCATCTATTTTTGCATGACATACAAAGAGCACCATAAAGAGTACAGACATAAACATTATTTCACTACCTGAAGTGTCCCACCTGTAGTACCTGCTCCATACATACAGCCAGGCAAACACACACACACACACACACACACACACACACACTCTCACAGCTGAGCAAACACATGACCGTTGAGCTGCGTCGCTCATCTCGACTCTACTTATATAAAGGTCAGGCCTCAGCAGCACACAGGGCGGTTGGGGACATTGTTTTAAAAAGCAGACAGTGGCGGTTTGGACAGGTAAACTTCGGAGCGAGCAGCTGCTTTTATGTAGGTCACATGGGTAAATCCTGTTGACTCCAATATTGCATCTCTTTATGTCTCATTGTCCTCTCTGCATACTCAGAATCAGTAATGAAAAAAATCAGTTTAAATTACTGAAGTTCACTCATAATTCCTTAAAATGTTCATCTGACATGCTGTTATCCAAGCGAATCTCTGTGACCACAGAGGCAACGGTTAATCGATAACAGGGTCACATGACAACACACATTCCAGGAATGAGAGAGAAAAAGAAAGATAGATGTGTTAAAGAAATTTTAAACAGAAAGGGCAGACACAGATGGATGCATGAATTCGTATGGGGTTAGAATTGTATCATAAGTCCAATGTGAATAGATTGTCAACCCCAAATAAATGTAAAGAGATTCATAAAAAAATTAATTAAAATGGGATTTTCAAATATGCTTTGTCAGAAACATACCGTGCCAGGCATTAGCAGCAAAATAAAATATAAAATTATATCAGCCAGTTAAACAAACAAACAAATCAATCAATTCATTATAAAAAAAATCTTAATTTATTTCAAATATCAAAAAATCACTTAGTTAAATAATATAAATTAACAAATAGTGAAAAAAACGCTACAATATAGGGTTATTTTAGTATTATTATGCACTATACTATAATAGTATTTATTAGCATTTTAAATTAGTTTTCATAGATTTTCAGTTTAATTATTTTTAAAGTTTTAATAATTTTGTTTTTTTAATAAATGTATTTTTTTTTAAAGATTTTGTTTAAATATCTATTTGTTTTTACTTCATTTTTTGGCTTTAGTCATTTTAGTACTTAAACCTTAAACTCATTTATTTCAGTTAGTTGTTATGGCAACTTTTCAAATTTTTATTTAAACCTTTTAAGTTTTTCATCATATTTTTTTTTTTTCAAACAATTTGTAAAAGTTTTTGGTATTATTAACAATTACAACATTCATATTGACAATCATATTGTATCAAGAGAAGCTCTAAAATAAAACCATACTAGGTAAGCACGAACAAATGTTTCTTTCACAACACTTCTATGTAAATAACATAAATAGCAGCATAAGACTGCAAAAGTTTCACCATCATCATTACCACATCAACTAAGCTGTGAAGATCAAAAATAGCTTCACCCTTGCCTGGATTCTTACTTCTAGGGAAAGAGGGAGTTAAAAAAAAGTTTCAACAGAAAAGCAAAAAGGTTCTTGTGTCACTAAAACAAACACTGAACTCCCACGTAATATTTCTTGAAGAAAAAGGAAACATGCACTTTATGTCTGTCTACATTATGCAAGGCTGTTAAAAGCATTTTTAAAATATCACCAGGAGCATTTCGAGGCCAGTGATAATGCATCCCTCAGAAGTGTGAACACTACAGTTAAGTGTGAATTAACACAAATCACACTGCCTGATAATAACTACAGCTGTTCAGTAGCCTACTGTATTAATGCATTGCATAATGTCACACCGGACACCCACAAAGACTATTTGTCTATATTATCACTCTTATTAAAACGTTTTTACAATACAGACCATTTTAACTGTTTACCGAGGAAAATAAACGAATAAGCTCTGCATATAAGCAACAGATCTGCACACTTGACTCACAATTGATTCCAACAGGGTCTGACGTTAGCATGTTGCTAAGCTAACAATGCGATAAAAAACAATGTTACATAAGTCAACTACTATTTAATAACTCTGAACCTTTTTATTATACTTTTCAGCATTAAAAGTGTTTCATTTGATTAATAATCAGCGTTTCTCTTGACTTGACCCGCCATCTTGGATTTAAGATTTCTCCGAGGTTGTCGAAATGCATTCTGGGATTCGCTTTTTTGCAAAAGATAAATGTAACAGTGTTTAAGAACTTGCTTTTAGGAGGCAGCCAGGCAGTTAGCCTTGCCTTTTCATTGTGTAGTTTATGTTTTTCCTCATCTTTTTTCCGTGTCTTTTTTTGCATACGAGGAACAAGCATTGATTTGTGGCTAAAATCTGTTGTACTGGACTTTCCCCTTCACACTTGTTTTTAGCAGACATATCTAGTAGATGTTTTGCATGCGCACCACAGACATTTACTCTACAGGCAACCACACACACACACACACACACACGTGCACACATGCACACACACACGCGCGCACACACACAGCTGGATGTGACTGATTCAGGCTAGTTCCTGCATGCTGAGCAGGTGTCACATCTCTGTGTTTACACAAGTGACATCAGTTTATGACACTGGAAAGTCGTTACAATAAACTCAGCGATGTCTTGGCGTGTGACTGTATGGTCTAAAGATGGCTTATCCTTTTCATATTGTCCTGAAAGTTAATGCATCGATAAAACATAATACGTCAATAAAACATCTCTTGTAAACAACCTCACATAATGTTACGTTTACATCCAAAAAGCCATTTGCTGTAATACGCTAGAAAAAATAAATCTAGACAGAGGCATTTTAATAAGTATATGCACTATATTACATATACATTCTATTTTAACTTAACCTGTTGTCTTCATTTAGTGTACCAATAAATCTGTCATGAAAACAAGTTATTACAGCCACCATTTAAAAGTTTATATTTCAACAACAAAACGGAGTAGAAACATCATTATTTCATTAAGACTTTGGTATAAAAAAAAATATGTGCAATATAATTGTAGGCTATATACAACTTCGTTTTTTTAGTGTTGATTATTAAAGGTATAGAGGAGGATCTTTCCGAATTTTAGAGAAGACCCGTCCTCTCCAGGGCTAGCATCGCGAATCATAGCTTACATTAACTTTTACTAGCAGTGATTTTAAATGGATTTCTCCAAATAGCATGACAAACTTTACCTGTCTAGTAGAATCTTCGCGACTGCATCAGTGGGAACTGGGAGGCCCAACCTGTGCTTTTAGTGCACGCCAGCGTGTGACATATTCACCCAAAATCACTCTGTTTTGTTTCTATATCTGCGGCCTTTCTCTTCTTATCATACACTTCGTATACATTTTTCTCTTTCGACCCTCAGCCATTTTCAAAGGAATGGTGAAACCGTTACCATATACTGTAAAAAATAGACCGTGACTCATCACACATAATACACCTGAAAGTGCGCATGCCCAGAAAGCGAAAACTACGGACGAGCACGTACGACGGCCTTACGTAGACATATCACCAGAATGATTGACACTTAGGTGGACCAATAGTTTAAGCTACCCACCCGGAAAAAGAAAATCCTCCGCTATACCTATAAAGGTACAATATGTAAAATGTCCAAAAACGGCTAAATGTAAACTTTAAATTTAGTGAGAGAAAAAACAAATCAGTGCAGTGTTTGAAATTAAAAAGGTGTACTGTATGTGGTCGCAAACCTGTTTAAAGGAATAGTTAATCCGAAGATGAAAATTCATCATTTATGACATTGACTGACTTTCTTCCAAAAAGCACAAAAAGAAATGTTAGAAAGAATGTCCAAGCGGCTTTTTTCCATAAAATGAAATGAAATAAAAAATAATACAATGTCGGAACAGGCCTCCCTGTCCCACATATAGCCGGAGAAGCCAAGAGGAAGTTAAACATTTTGTCTGAATGTGTCAGGATTCTAAAGTTAATGCTTGAGAGTTTCACTGCCATTCAGATTAAAACTCTCTAGTTCCCTAATAGTCAAAGCAGAAATGTTTAAGGTAAAGCTGCTGCGTTGCGTACCATTTATAGATTAAACTCCCTAACCTCACACACTCAGACGTTTGCTCATAAGCACCTCATAAGGATATCAACAAAAATATATTACAGTAGATACTACCATACAGGCCCAGGCTGTAACTTCGGCTCACTGTTGTTGTACCAAGCATGTACAGTAGGGCTTCTGTTTGTCATATTTGATGTGCTCTATGTGTGTGCGTTGATGTTTATATACAGTATGGGGAAAAAAGCATAAATTAAATCTGTTTATCATATAATATTATTGTGTCTCAGAAGACTTTTATTAAAACCGCTCGACTCATATGGATTACTTTTACAAACAGAAAACATTTCATTACAAATATCATCATTTGTGTTTCGTAGACGAACTGAAGTCGTTTGGGTTTAGAACGACGTGATACATGATTACAGAATTTTCATTTTTGGGTGAACTGTCACTTTAAAGGGCACCTTTTTTACTTTACCTTTCATTTAGTGTGTAATATAGCTGTTTGTACATGTAAACAATCTGCAAATTTGCAAAACACGAAACCCTCGCCAAAGGGAGTTCATAACAAAGGGAGTTATTAACAAAAAACACTTGCTTGGAACACCTTTTACCATGTTATACATTTACATAATGCTAGTCTACTGGCTGTTTTAGCTTGCTGTGAGGCGAAAAAAACGTATACACTTCCACTAACGAAGCCAGATATAATAGCTACTGTTTACATAAGACTCAGGAGATTTAACTTGATTATGGAGGCATTCCATTTTGAACACACGCTCTAGGCGTTAGGCGTTAAACATTTCACAACAGACTGGGCCATCTGACCAATCAGAGCAGAGTAAACCAATCACAACAGACTGGGCCATCTGACCAATCAGAGCAGAGTAAACCAATCACAACAGACTGGGCCATCTGACCAATCAGAGCAGAGTAAACCAATCACAACAGACTGAACCATCTGACCAATCAGAGCCCAGTAAAACAATCACAACAGACTGAACCATCTGACCAATCAGAGCCCAGTAAAACAATCACAACAGACTGAACCATCTGACCAATCAGAGCCCAGTAAAACAATCACAACAGACTGAACCATCTGACCAATCAGAGCCCAGTAAAACAATCACAACAGACTGAGCCATCTGACCAATCAGAACAGAGTAAAACAATCACAACAGACTGAGCCATCTGACCAATCAGAACAGAGTAAAACAATCACAACAGACTGGGCCATCTGACCAATCAGAACAGAGTAAAACAATCACAACAGACTGGGCCATCTGACCAAACAGAGCAGAGTAAACCAATCACAACAGACTGAACCATCTGACCAATCAGAGCCCAGTAAAACAATCACAACAGACTGAGCCATCTGACCAATCAGAGCCCAGTAAAACAATCACAACAGACTGAGCCATCTGACCAATCAGAACAGAGTAAAACAATCACAACAGACTGGGCCATCTGACCAAACAGAGCAGAGTAAACCAATCACAACAGACTGGGCCATCTGACCAAACAGAGCCCAGTAAAACAATCACAACAGACTGAGCCATCTGACCAATCAGAGCCCAGTAAAACAATCACAACAGACTGAGCCATCTGACCAATCAGAGCAGAGTAAACCAATCACAACAGACTGAGCCATCTGACCAATCAGAGCAGAGTAAACCAATCACAACAGACTGAGCCATCTGACCAATCAGAGCAGAGTAAACCAATCACAACAGACTGGGCAATCTGACCAATCAGAGAAGACTCTGCTTTTCAGAAAGGTGGGCTTTAAAGAGGCAAAACCGAGTGTTTCAGACAGAGGGTGAAAAGAAGTGCTGTAGCAATGTACAGTACGATAAAAATGTGTTTTATGAACTTTAAATCATGTAAATGCATTCTAGCAGAGCCCAAGCATAACATGGGCACTTTAAGATTTGTCTTCACTGGAATAATGGGGTCTAGGCCAAAATGACGGCGTTCAAGAAGGCATAGCTTTCTCCTGGCATTACCTCAAACAATATTCATCCATCAGACTACAAGATGGTGAAGCGTGATTCACTGCACCAGAGAATGTCTTTCCACTGGCGTTGGAAAGTTAGAGTCCAATGGTGGCGCACTTTACACCATTCCCGCCAAAGCTTCACATTATGCATGGTAATGAGAGCTCTACTGATAAGGGGGGGAAAAACAGCCTAAAACCAGACTCAGCTGGTTTGTAATTCTCTGCTAGTCCCCCAAACCCCTTTTAAACTAGCAAAACAGACCATCGTAACCAGGTTGGGAGTTCAGAAAACCAGCTTAGGCTGGTTTAAGAGCAGGAAGTCCTGCTTGCAGCAGATCAGCCATAGAAACCCAGCTCATCTATGCAAACAGATCTATGCTATCTGGAACTCAGTAGTGAGTGTTGATTTTTACGCACAGCGTTTAGGACCACAGCGGTCCTAGACATTTCCATTTCACAATAACAGAACTTGCGGTTGACCACCAAGGTCTGATTTGTTTGGAAAGGTAACATCCTATGAGTGTCACTTTAGTGCACCCCGTTCAAGTCTGAATGCTTTACTAAGGAGTTTGCAGTAGCTGCACGTTTGATTTCATGCACCTGTTAGAAATGGATGTAACTGAAATAGCCAAAAGCATTAACTGAAAGCAGGTGTTCACATTAATTTGGCAATGTAATACATCCTGACTTGCAAGCCAGTGGCCAAGCTTATCTGGGTCAATAAGCCAGCGAGCGTCAGCGTACAATAGAAAAAAAAAATCTATTAAAAGTTGTGTTTGAATGCATACGTACCAAGCTTTTAGAAATTTACTCTTTGTATTCATATTCCTGTCAAAGGTTTTTGGACATTTTCAACAAAAGTTTCAATTTAGTGCCAATATATATTTTTTTTTTCTTCTTACAACTGATATAGATGTGTGTAAACATCTTAATAATAATAATTAAAAAAAATGATTTAAAATAAATTTGAGATAAAAGTATATTTTTACACACAAATTAGCAGGGTTTGTACCATGTAGGCCTAAAAAAAATTTTTTACACAAATTAATTCAATGTACTTTCCAAAGCTGTGGTATATATGTATATATCTGATATAATTTAAACATTTGAAGTTGATCAAAACCTTTCCTCAAAGTTATACATGAGTTTGTCGTCTTAGTACAACTTTAATAAACTATTTTTGACCCACTTCAAATGTTGATTACTGTATATATATATATATATATATATATATATATATATATATATATTATATATATATATATATATATATATATATATTTTTTTTTTATTATTATTATTTCTAACAAAAAATAAAATAAAATAAAAAAGATTACATTCTACATAATTATCCCCCGCCCCACTCCTAAAAAATTCAATACATTTTTATTCTGAATGTAAAATCATGTTGAACAGATGTTTTCAATTTGTAAGCATTTTTAATGTATTAAAAATAGATAAATTTTGTTAAAAAATTTACATTTTGTCATTGGCGTTTCTGGCTCTACTGCGTCATGAAGTTTGGGATAAGCAGACAAAATGAAGAGTGATTGCATTAACTTACTGAAAGAGAATCTCATAGCAATTGCAAAGAGGAAAAGACAGAAGTGCAGATGAAAAAGAGAGCAAGACGAGAAGCGAAAGACTGACAGATTAAAGACGGAGGACCATTTAAGCTGATTACTCTCATTCTGCTTGATGAGCCGAGCTGCAACTGCAACCTTCTGCATTCATCTGGCCAATAGTCTCTTCGACAAGTCGCAGAGCGCCAGCAACCATATCAAACATTGAGCCCTAATGAGCAAAAGACACATCTCTGAATGAAGCCATTGGATGCTGATAGCTAGATCCAATCAAACGCATTTAGTCGACTCCCACTCGAATTCGAAAAAGGAGTTGAAACTCTAAAGCTGGGGTTGAATGCGCGCCCTGATCAATTCATAAAGCCATGCATGAGAGTGTTGAGTGACAGCAAAGCATTCTGGCTCATCAGAACTCTTTGTGTCACTTCCTCTGCTCTCTGCCATCTGTGCTGTTTTTGTGTTTGAAAGCTGAACTAGAATCAGCAGGGCACACTTCAGTTGGGTTCGACTCAAAGCATGACAGCTTTCTAATGAGGACAAGATGTGCATACAACAGCCGCCTGAAATCTCTCGTTTGTCAGGTTGACTTCATCCGAGGCAGATTGTATCGTACGTTAATTTGCCCTGCCGAAAGAACAGTCGACTGACGCAAGCCTGCCGAGGAGAGAGACACTGTCACTTTAGACTTTAAAAGGTTGAGCTTAACTGTTACAGTGGACCACATCCTCAGTCACATAAACAAACCAGGCTGACCTGTACATGCTGGTTTAAACCGCATGTTGTGCAATAGGAGATGTTGCAACCAAGCACACCTTTGATGCGCATTGAACGTCGAGGAAAGATGCTTACAACATGCAGAACCGATGGACGGTACAATCACGGTTATGTTCAATACCCTTTGTTTAATCTTTCCACGCCACTGATAAGATTTTCCATCACTTATGATGATGACACAACGTTTCCTCAACATCGACGAGAGGTTTGTCAGCCAATCCATGTTTTCACTGTTATAAGGCAGGGGGCGCTATTACGCGTCTTCTGAAATAGTACAGAACCTCCGGATCCAAAAACACGCGAAGAAGAAACAAGCGATAGAAGTATTTTTCGCACATGTAATCTAACATGATCATCAAACAGTAAACTACATGTAAATCAAAATTGCCTAACGTTACTGTATGAAAGTGGTATAGGACTGTAAAGCTTTTGGGGTGTTGATGGACTCGATCTACTCCATCCATATATCGTTTTCACATATATTTAAAAATCGACTAACTCCAAACTTTAGGACATACATATGAACAAATGCTGCATTTGTCTTTTTCCTAATTCTTTAATATTCAACTAAACACTGTTATAAGGCAATCAAATAGTATTATATAAAAGAAAATACAGCACTTCTGTCAAATATCAGTCTGTTGTTGTTGTTTTTGTTTTTTTGGCTTCTTGTTTTCAACTTTGATATTTTAAATGTCACCATTTTGTGGCATTAGCTGCCATAAAGCAAGCTTCATATATTACATGTTAAAGTGCAAGCAAAATACATTATGCAGTGGTGCAACAGCATCAACCATTTGAAGAGCTTCACACCCCATTTTGGCCTGATTCTTGATGCAGATAAAGACGTTTGAAATGCAGGTTGCTCACAGACAACAAGAATGATTAACCAGTCCATCAGGAGTGTGTGAACTGATCCACACAGGGAGAAATGCAACAGGCTGCCTCTGCATTTCAATGGTGGGTGATAATGATTTAACAGAATCAGTGGGGAGTATCACAGGGTGATTTGTTTTTCACTGGGCACACATTTACACATAAAATCTGCAAGGCACTGCACACGCTGCGAACATTTTAGATGTTTTAAAGGTGCGTGCATGTAACTTTTATATTTTCAAGATTAGGGGCCCTATTGTAGCGATCTAATGGTCTAAAGCGCACGGCGCAAGTGCACGTAGGGCGTGTCCGAATCCACTTTTGCTAGTTTAACGACGGGAAAATGGTCAACGCGCGCGGTGTATGGTCTAAAAGGGTTGCCCCTATTCTCTTAATGAGTAATGGGTGTGTTTTGGGTGTAATGTGCAATAAACCATTTAGAGTGTAATTTCCTAATTCCCTTTAAAAGCCAGTTGCGCTCGCGCCATGGCGTATTCGCTATTTACATGGCGGAATTTGCTAACTGAAAAACTGAAGGCGTCTCCAGAGAGCAAACGGTTCTGCTTGTGCGCGATGTTAAAGTGTGCAAGCAGACCATCTACGGGACAAGCTGGATTACACCATATCTTTATGTACACATACACAATAATAATCTTTTACATTGTAATCCTTTTATTTTTAATATTTGGCTAGTTTGGGTGTGTAATAAGCAGAGTGTACACGCGTTGTGGACCAGACTATAGGCACACATTACTAATGCGCCCTTTAAATAAGAAAGAAATACTGTGCCATAACAACAGCATTTTCTCAGTTGGTCAATGGCGCAGTCTATTTCAGTTGCCTCAGAATAGTAACGCGCCAACAATGCGCCTGAACACACCACAGATGGGTGCAAATACATTTGCTATTTAAACAAAGTGGCGCAGGATGTGAAAATGATAACTGCGTCAGGCTGAAACTAGCAAAACACACTTGCGTCGAGCCTGGGTGTATGATAGGGCCAGAAGACTTTTTCTGGTTAGGTTTGTTTTTGTGTGATGTTACATCCACACCACTAGAAGTCAGTATAGGCTGTTGTTATCAGTCAATGAAACGAAATGTAATAAAAAGGTGCATTCATGCTATGTCGGAATTACGAGATTCTGACTTGTAAAAAGCGCTCACGTCCTCGTAGAACTCGTCATTACAACTCTAAGATCCGACTTGTTCACCTAACCATTGCAACATCAAGTGGAAACACTCAAAATAGGAGCGGCTTCAACAGTATAATGCCACTCCAAAGCCACGCCTCCTCCTAAAAACATGAACGCACAGCAGAGTCTGAAGCGTCACAAGAGATGGCGGTAAACTACCTCATGTCTCAAAGCACATAACATTACAATAATGTATGGATGGAAACACATGGGTTGACAGGCAGGTAGGACATCCTATTATTGGATTCGGACCGAATGCAATGATTGGACAGAAAAAATGTTGGGTCCTAAGACTTCCTCAGAAGATATATGAACATGTTTTAATATTTAGACACTTAGTCTCAGTCATTCAGGTTCCTGGGCACTATCATCTCTCAGGACCTGAAGTGGGACAATCACATTGACTCCATTGTGAAAAAGGCCCAGCAGAGACTGTATTTCCTTCGCCAGCTGAGGAAGTTCAACCTGCCACAGGAGCTGCTGATCCAGTTCTACTCAGCCGTCATCGAGTCTGTCCTATGCACTTCCATCACTGTCTGGTTTGGTTCAGCTACCAAATCAGACATCATGAGACTACAGCGGACAGTCCGGACTGCAGAGAGGATCATTGGTGCCCCCCTGCCAACCCTCCAGGACCTGTACTCTTCCAGAGTGAGGAAGAAAGCAGGTAAAATCATCACAGACTCCACTCACCCTGGACACCACCTGTTTGAACTGTTACCGTCAAGACGGAGACTCAGATCACTGGCCACAAGAACATCTCGGCACAGGAACAGTTTCTTCCCACAGGCCATTTCCCTCCTGAACAGTTAACATATCTCCCAAGGCATATGCCTTTAAGTGCAATACCCCCACTGTTTAGTGCAATATCTCCTAAACTCAGGTTATTTATATTTATATTTATTCATACTATTCAAAATACTGTATATATGTTCATAATCCGAAAATGTTTATTCTGACTAAACCCAACCGTGGCCTTATATTTTATATTTTATAGTATTTTCATATATATATATATATATATATATTATTTTTTTTTATAATTTTATTTTTAGATTTTGTATTACTGTTTCTTGTTGTATTTGTATCTGTATATGTGCACTGGAAGCTTCAGTACCAAAGAAAATTCCTTGTGTGTGCAAGCACACTTGGCAATAAAGCTCTTTCTGATTCTGATTCTGATTCTGATTCTTATTGACTTCTTTCAGGATGTGAAGAGAGATTAAACCAATATAACAAAATGTATTTATCCAAAAAAAAGTGCCTATACCTTTAAAGTCTTAATAATGCAAGATCATGCATAAACTACAGTTTGATGTGGCCATCACAGAGTATAATGTCCTGCTAAATAAACTATTCATTAATATATTAATAAGGCATCTGCATAATGACTGTTACTTGTTTTTGCAGTTGTGTCTATTTTTTTGTCTATTAGTTTTGTCTCATATTAAAAAGATTCAATTGATTTTTTACCTCTTTACTTCTATTATTGTCTTACATTATATATATATATATATATATATTATATATATATATATATATATATATATATTATATATATAATATATTATATATTAATGGCAAAATATGACATATTACATTACAAAATTACATCATTGCTTTATTGGAGTGAAAATGGGAAGTTCTCTTAGATTGGTGGATTTCTCTTCAGAATTGTGTAAATGATAATTATACATTTTCTTTAAAGATCAGCTTGTCTATGGAGAAAATGAATGGTATTACTTGTGGAAGAGGAAGGATAGGACATTTTTTATCCTATTTATCTTGCTCATTAAGAGTTGCACCACAGATATGACAAACACTTTCAAACGCAAGTCCTTCTCTAGTTGTGCTTACAACCTTTTTAGATTTTATCACACTGAAGTAATTTGCTTGTGGGGGTTATATTTCATGCAAGCCTGTGATAAGTAGCTTTAGGAAGAGAAGGCTTTGTCCTGGAACCGCGTCTAAAGTAGATGTGCTACAAAGCCAGTGCTTCCCCTCTTCAATTATGACCAAGCAGCACAGAGCACTTTTAATCAAACATGGCCCTCCGTGTGCCATGTGACCTCTGTCATCCGACGCAAACAGGAGCTCATCCAATCGCATGCGTCATCCTTAATATGATGACATCACCTGTACGGGTGCCCTCAAATGTCAAAACAGATGACTGTTTTAATGATCAATTTCCATAATAACTGCTCATCATCTCCAAGCGTAATCGACTAATAGATCTGGACAAACCCCTTGAGCACTGGAGCATTAGGACACAGAGAACATTGGGAATTTCTGTCCATTTCAATAAACAATTTTCTGGGAAGTGATATGGAGGTTATACGGGTCATTTCAGATATCAATCGATACCAGTGTGGCATCATCATCGTATTGCATCCAAAAGCCTTTGTGTCCCACGGCTGGATAATATAGATAAAATAATATATTTATTGCTATTTTATGCCTTTAAAAACACTTAAAATGCATAAGGCGTCTTCCAAAGAATCTTCATGTTTGTCTGAAAACTGAAACAATATCGGACCAAAAATGTAGGAATGTCCTAATGAATTAGAAATAACGTCAGCATCATTTACACAAGAATATCAGCAAAATAATTCAAAGACATTTTTCACGATTACTTCCATAATCCGATTCATCTTTTAGCATTCACAAGACAAACATATATAGATGTTCATTTAATTTTTTTTATATCAACATGTTCTTAACCATAATTAGTCAGCATACTTTGCAAATTAGGAAGACTACAGACACATGCCTAAGACTTAAATGAATGTCACCCAGTTGTAAATTAGCTTGTAAAACAGGCAGTAAGACACAATAGAGTTTTTGAGAGACAGTGAGAAAAGACCTTATTTTGACTATTCGAACTTCTTCAAGCCCCAAAAGGCACTTTAGTATATATGATAAAAGGCACTCACACTTATTTGAGTCAGAAGATTGCTATCAGTGGAATTTGATTTCCTATGATGAAAACACACTTTAATTTAGTACTCTAAAAAACAGCAGACAAGAACCCCCAAACACATCCCACTCATTTCCCCTCCTCATGAGACCCCGGGCTGAACATTTCCTGTAGGTGCCATCAGAGGAAGTCTGGAACATGCTACCGCTGCCGTTGAGCTTTCAGATTATAACACAAACAGGTAGAGCTCTAGCTCCACAGGACATGCTGAAGGCCAGGCTGTTTACTATATAAAGATCCTCCATCTCAACCCTAATTTCCTGGCTAAAGAGAGGTCAGAAAAAGTGTGTCAAATAAGAGGCTTAAATAAAGGAAGCCATAAGCCATTGTGGATAAATTATGTAATTTATATCTCAAACCAAGTAAGCTTGCGACATGAAGGAAACAATCGTCTTTCCTACTGTTTTATCGCCCAGAATATGGTGTTATGATATGAATGATGGGTTCCTGGGTTCTTTCCTCAGTATAAATATTTTTCTCTTCATAGAAAAACAGATTTTTCTGTTCGTAGCAGAAATGTTGTGAAAAATTTCAAGTTCAATACTTATTCAAAAATATTTTGGGTTCAATAGAATATTTAATAATCAAAAATAATTTGTGCTTACCCCTTAAAGTTATTTTGACTCAATCCATGTTTTCTTTTAAAGTAACACTAAGTAGTTTTTCAACCTTCACAATATATTTCCAAGACCCTTGTGATGGTACATCGACTTAAAATAAGTTAAATGACACGTCTGCCATAGCCTGACGGGGTCTGTATCGCTTTTACTGGCACTATGTAACTTCGGGTTTCGGGTAGGAACCCGTGCACAAAAAAGAACTACAGAATTCGACTGCTTTACGTCAAGCGCTACAATAGTCATTATTTCGTTTTTCTTCGTTTCTGATGTCGCAATACATTATCCTTTTATGAAATCATGTAACATACTCTACCTTGTCTGTGGACATCGTTCATTCTAAAGCCGGTGCTGGGTAAACAGCGAGCGTGCGTGCGATGGTAGGCTAGATTATTTACGACAGCGGCAATGGAGAATTTTGTTTCCAACCAGTAGGGCGAGCGAAGAGGAAAATTTACTTAGTGTTACTTTAAAAGAGCAAAAGTCAAGGTTACGCTGAGACACTTACAATGGAAGTCAATAGGGCCAATTTTTGGAGGGTAAAAGACAGTAATGTGAAGCTTACAATTTTATAAAAGCCTGTACATTAATTCTTCTGTTAAAACTTGTTAAAGCTGTAATAATCTGTTTACATCATCACTAGCTATGTTTTCATCCTCCTATTTTTATGCGCATTTTGGAATAATGCGTTAAGAAAATGCCAGATGGAAACATTTGAGGTGGATGTTTTTATCCAATAAGAAGGATAAAAACAGCATTGTTGGCGCAGACATATAGCGCCGTTGCTCTTCGGGCGACCCGAGTGCGAATCTCGCCCCCCTCTCTCCCACTTCACTTCCTGTCTGTACTGTCCTATCATAATAAAGGCAAAAACGCCAAATATAAATCTTTTGAACATGAACTACGAGGGAAACTCATGCGCAACAAAAAAAACTCACATGACTTTTCTGCAGCGGTGGATGTGATTGGATAACTGGACTAACCAGCGGACCAATCACATTGCACAGCATCTCAGATGTTGTTTTGATCATTCTGAAACACCAAAGCTAAAAATCTTTAATCAGAATGGTTTAATTCCTTTCCTTTCCAGAAGCATCTCACATGATTGCGTTCCCAAACACCAGAATCCAAACGCAAGATAACATGACAGCGTTTATTTTGTTTACAAGTCATTTACGATGGAGGAAAATACTGGCTTCCCTGATTGTAGCAATTTCTATTTTTATTACAGATCTTTTGCACCAATTTCCGGAAGTGATGAATTTGTTCTCTTGAACACATGGGATGGAAACTGTGCTTTATTCTAGGGCTGATCCGAATACCATTTTTTGAGCTTCGAAGCTTCGGTAGGAATGAACATCGAATATTCGAAGCTTCGGAATCTCTATTATGTCTCAGACATCCCAAGTCTCCCGCATATTGATAGCGGCTCCCTGATGCCCGCAAATGTGTTAAAATCTCCCGGAATCTAGCTGCTCGCGAGCTCCAAACCGTGCAGCGCATGCACGACAAAGAGAGGGAGAGAGACCTTGCGTGTGTCGTGTCGTGTGTGCAAATGTGCGTGTGTGTGCAAGTGTGCCTCGCTTCAAATTCTCGAAATAATAATCATGCGCTGATGATGATCATGCGATCATCATCAGCGCATGATTATTATTTCGAGAACCGTTCATCCAAACGACTTCACAAGGGAGTGCAGTGTATTTGGTGCAATATAGATAGACACTCGAGACGCGACACGTTCAGAATTAATAAACTTCTAATAAACTACAGAACAGCGCGAGCGGGAAGCTGCGCGCCTCACGCGAGCAGAGCTTATGCTCCGAGAACGGACACTGCTCTGCACTAGTGATATTCAACACACACAGGTCTGTAACTTAAGCAATATTTCTAATAAGGTAGGCTAGTCTAATAGTCTACAGTACAAAGTAGGTTGTAAATAAAGAAGCGGAGCGCCTCACGCGAGCAGAGAATGGACTCCGATATTATCTTATGCTCCGAGAATGAACACTGCACTAGTGATATAAAACACACTAATACATACATTTATACATTTTAATACTACATACATTTTAATATATTTTGTTTCTATTATTCTATTTTCCACAATGTCAAAGCAATGCAGCTTAACCCAAAATACAAGCTCAGGCATTCATTTCTGTCCATACAAACTCCGCTGTTCTGCGGTCTATCCAGAGAATACTCCCGTAGCAGGAACACTTTTAGTAGTCCAAGAAGAAGCAAATATCTATTTATTAAGTAGCTAAAATGAATTTATATGTAAAGTATTGTATTTCACCAGATTTTATAGTGTAAAACATATACAAGCGCGAATGAGAACCGTTTCGAGGGGGATGCCAGGTTTGCAAAAAAAAAAAAAAAAAAAAAAAAAAACGAATATTCGAATGTCACATTTTCAAATCGAATACCAACCCACCGAACGAATATTCGAATATTCGAATATTCTGGTCCAGCCCTACTTTATTCGCGAACGTTTTATGCAATATTGCAATTTTGTGCAAAAGTTAAATTCACAACTTTGGATGGAAACATGGCTTATTTTACAGTTTAAGGATTTACAGCGTTGTGTTATGAAAGCAACAGATTATTAAAATGAGATCTAACTTGATAAAATGTAATAAAACGTTTTACAAAAGCTAAAATCATGTTAACACTCACTTTACATCTTGTGGCTACACTAGTGCCACAGTAAATATTTACAACATTTAAAGGGTCCCTTCACCCAAAAATGACATTTCTGTCATCAATTACTCACCCTCATGTCGTTCCAAACCCGTAAGACTTTCATTCACAAACAAAGATATTTTTCATGAAATCTGAAAGCTTTCTGTCCCTCCATTGAAACTCTTATGCTTTAAAATGTTCATAAATAGATCGTAAAAGTAATCCATATGAACTGAGTGGTTTAATCCAGGTCTTCTGAAGAGACATTGATCAGCGAATGTACATAAAGCACTCAAATTTGATAAAGCGAAGCTCAAGCATGCTTGCTTGATGCCAATGAACCAAAGAGGTTCATTCTCTCGTGTTACGTCAGTTTGAGTTTCCGCAAGAACCAAGAAGAGGTTTGATGCGCGTCAAGCAAGTACAGCTGTTTATGTTGATCAATGTTTATATGTAATAAAAGCTCATCAAATCTTTTCAGCGTATAAAGCAATCTTGCCTCTTCAGAAAACTTTGATTAATTTTAAAGGGATACTCCACTTTTTTTGGAAATAGGCTCATTTTACAATTCCCTCAGAGTTAAACAGTTGAGTTTTACCATTTTCAAATCCATTCAGCTGATTTTCTGATATAAGAATATCAGTAACCAGACAGTTTCTGGTCTCGTTGACTTCCATAGTAGGAAAAAATGTATATTATGGAAGTCAATGGGACCAGAAACTGTCTGCTTACTGATATTCTTCTAAATATCCGAAAATCTGCTGAATGGATTCGAAAACGGTAAAACCCAACTGTTTAACTCTGAGGGAGTTGTAAAATTAGCCTATTTCCAAAAAAAAGTGGAGTATCCCTTTAAGATCTCTTTTTTAATCAAGAGTTTTGGGTGAATAGACTTTCAATGAAGGGACAGAAACTCTCAGATTACATAAAAAATACCCTCATTTGTGTTCCGAAGGAGAACGAAAGTCTTATGGCTTTGGAACGACGTGATGACAGCATTTCTCTTTTAGATCTGGGTGAACCATCTCTTTAAGGATTGGCCCTATTCACTAGCAATGTAAGTGTCTCGCTGCAACCAAGATTTTCGTTTATAGATCAACATTATGCCTTATATGCTGTCTAATAAGTTGTGCAAATCCTAGAATATTCCTTTAAGGTAAGGGGTTTGTTTAAATCTCTAGAAAGCAACACTAGCTCAAGAAACTGACTATTGCTGAAGTCCCAGGCATGGAATAGTAATCTATACAGGCTCATTAACTCAACCCGAGAGGATTGAGCTGAGCGTCTCCCGGCACTCAAAGGACATCCAGCTGTCTGCAATTTGGGTATTGAGAGCAAATCCAATGTGTGTCAGATGATGTGAAACAAGGAGAAAGCCTGTTTGAGCGTTGGTTTGTCCGTCAAAGCAGGAACTGGGAGGTGTTCGCCGCTGACCTCGGAGGGCAAGGACTTCCCAGCGCTCCTCTGCAAAAACAACAGCACGGGCGGCAGCTGACCCCCACCCAGACACACAAACATGTACATGAAGTACACTTTCCAGACGACAACACGGTGTGCTGAGGACGTTTGGAGTAAGCAGAGAACACACAGCAGTCACCTTCCCCCGATATGATCATGCAGGAATGTAGCGATGGATTATGCAAACAGACATGTTTGGGAGATGATGTCAGATCAGGACCAGGAGAATGGGTGGTACCGACTACTGCTATAGGCCTAGCTGCCGAAACGCTCATGTTACACAAGCAGCAGTTGAGATATTCTCACCTCTTCTGCTCAGGCGCTTTCAATGGCTCCAGATCCACAGATTCAAATGAGAGCGGACACAGAGGAAGCCAATGGCGGTTGTAGGAAAAGGAAATGAGAAGCTGTGGAGGGAAATGCCAGAATTGTCCATTTCCGACCTTCAGTTTTATTGTAGTCAGTAGTGACACAGGCTTTGGCACAGCTTCACAGGCTAGACGGGCAAGTGGGACAATCTTACATCTTTTTCTGACGGAATTAAATAGACGTGGGCGAATATCACAAAAAGTACTGTCAAGCATGTACATGTCCAAGGTATATTTCAGCTAAAAACCTAGTGTTTTGAAAATTAGGTCTATTTTTAGGACCCTTGCTCTTATATTAGGACAATTTGTTCTCATTTCTGTATTGAAAAAAAAAAAAAAGTCATTTTAAAATTAATTTAATTAAAAAAAACTTCATTTATACTTAAAAAATAATGGAATAACAATACTTTTGTGTATATTCAGTGCTGGGAAGATTACAAATTGTAATGTTACAATTGAGGAAAATTGTAGTTAGTTACATAATCTAGATTGCTCATTTTAGGTAATGTATTCTATACTTTTTAATTAATTTTAGATGACTTTTGACCTAACACATTTCAAATCTCAGGGTCTCCAAGTAAATATTTTAGGTCAAAGAAGTTCGTCTGACAGAAAACAACAATAAAACTGCACTGACATTACAAATTTTAAGTTTTCCAGGTTTGAAATATTTTTGTCCACACTTTTATTCCAGATTAATAATTAGTGAAGGTCACTGCATCTGATGAAGACAGTGTTTCACAACTATATGTCAGCAGTGTTTAGTAACTTGCATTATTCATTCATGGTGTAAATGAAAGATGCTTTTGTTTTGTCCCCAAATATAGAAGCATTACAAATTTATTTACATGACATTTACATGGCCATTCTATACTATACATGCTTCTACAAAAATGACAATTAAATGAAGATAAATATAATAAAAAACACTCTCCCAAAAAGGTCTCAGCAAACTTACTACATCAGTGTTCAACTGCTGCTACTAGGCTGTAACTGCCCAGGGTGTTTGCCATGTGTATTTGCATAATATTTACATGACAGGATTGACGTTAAGGAGATACCCTCTAAAGCGTGTTTTTACCTGTTCCACTTTAAGGACAGCTGAACTTGCATGGAACGCTTGTTGTTGTTTTTTACTATGAAAACAATATCTATTTGAGGTAAACAAGTTTGAAGAATGAAATAGCAAGAAAAATCTAAAAGAACGGATTAAGGAAGTACTAACCGTTCCATAAAACATTCAATGAAGTCTCACAATCACTATTGCAAATGCATTAGTTAAATTCTCTTTGTAATGCATTTATCTTGGGATTCAAAAGAACCAAAGACATAGGCCAGCAACAAATTATATGAGTTGAACACTTCATCAATCCAAAAGCATGTGTAAGGATTTAAACCAATCAATCATTAACCACCAGCTCTAACTGTACAGTTATTTTTCTCCTAAAAAACACCTTACAAGAGGAATGCTGAAATACTCAACTGCTTAAAATATCTCTCTACATGAGGATGTCAGTAATGTCAGATGACAGCAATTCACTGCCCTTAATGGCTGTCATTGTCCAGCACCGGCATGTTTAAGTGGAAGGAATTTTTTTTAGATGGGACAATTAGTCCTTTTGGCACAGGCTTGTCCCTGTCCAGCTGATTGGAGAATGTCTGCAGAATGTCCACATTTTTGGATGCAAGACCTCGAGATCATGATGTCCAGCTTGTGGATTTTTGATCGAACTATTCCTTTAACAGTGTTTTTTTGATTCAAGGAGTATTGACCTTCACTTATAAGGTAAACATGTGTCTGCTTTTCCTCTTCCCAGCCCCAGCTGCCCACTTATTTTGACATGAGCAGTTCCTGTGCAGCTCCACATAAGACAGGGCTGCTTTATGTGGAAGACAATGAGGAAATGACCTAGCATGTGTGCATCTGAGGACACGCAGATACGGGCTCTCCCAACGAAACCGAGAGAGAAGGAAGGAGAAAGAAGAGAGAGCGGGAGAATGAGATGACATCATGGCAAAGTTAGGTAGGAGGATGGAGAAGTCCTGTAATGCAACACTGTAGATAAACACGAGACAGCTGTATTTATGAGATCTAAGACCGAAGCAGGCCTTCCCCAGCTTTTGTGCGGGACGCATTATCTGCTCTGGCAAACCGGAAAGCAAGCAACGGTCTCCAACGTTCAGGCACCAAAGAAGGACGTAAGGCCTATACATGTCCAACATCTCCAGTTTACAATAATGCAGCAACTGGCTTCTAGCAATCAGATGAAAGAGGGCCAGTAAACAGTTTCTGCCCTTTTAATAGGAACAGTTGCGTAGACAGCTGTCCAAAACAGAATTAGGAGACAGACGGTGCCTCTGTGGTGTCTTCAAACCCCATTGTGCTCAGCTTCTTTAGTTCAATTAGGTCCAGATTATATTACTCATAATCTTATTATAAAGCAGGTATTATTGATGGTCATCCGGAATAATAAATGTGTGTTTTAATGATAGTACATGTTTGTCTGTTTTACATGGCAGATGCTAGTGCAAAACTGGCTGCACCTGCTAAGGTTGGGACAACAATAAAGACTACATTGACCAGGGCTGCGTTAACCCAAAAGCATAATGGCGTACAGTAAGTGGATCATGGAGAACATTTGTGGCAATGGTTCTACGATCGACTTAGGCTTACCATGCTTTTGGGAAACGCAGCCCAGGCCGATTAATATTTGGCTAATTTGAAATGATATTCATTGGCAAACAATCAAGTCCTGAGTAATATACAGTAAGTTGGTCTATTATCAGCAACGGCAACTAAACATGCTGGCATGACCAATAAAAAGCAGAGTTATTCCTTCTGTCAATTCTGAAATGTAATGACACATTTTGGTTTCAATACTTTTAGTGTACTGAGGAAATGTTGTGTAAAATAGGTCAATTTTTTGCAATTTTGTGTCTCCCTTGTTGTCATTAAAAATGCACTCAGTAAATTTTGTTAACGTTCAGATAGCTAGATTTGTCTCAAAGTGTTTTGGACTACACTGCCACCTATTGGTCTGGATGCATGAAGTTTAGTCTGTTTAGCAATTGCTATGTTTACTAACTGCTGCAGTTTCATACCACACTTTTGTTTTGTTCCTTTTTCATCTTATACTAGACATTAACATTATGTTTTGTAAAACATGAGTACTGACTGTTAAGAACATTATAAAGAAGAACATTTTGTCAATTGCATGACATGGCATCACCCACAACTCATGAGCAGGCGCTGCACGACATATTGAATGCTTCCTTTTTTTGTTTTAGAAGTGATGATATGCTGCTAATTTCTTTCCTTTGTGTACCATTACCAAAAATGTACTGACTGCACCTTTAATTTGTGTAATGTATAAATCAGCTTTCTATCTGTCCCCTGCTGTCCAGATATTAACATATTGTCTGCATTAAAATCAATATCAGTTAGCAGCATTTTGATTTTAGAAATTGTGAACAAATGTCAAAATCTCAAATGTCATCATTATATGACTATATAACAATATAGTGGCGATCAGAGACCCTGCTTTATTATTGCACCCTGCTCTATTATATAGGATATTAGATGATCATACATATCAGGTTCATCTGCTAAAAAAAAAACTTGTTTTGTAGGTTTTAAATGGGTTTTGGGCACTTGTTTGCTGTCCGACCAGTTAATGCATGCTTAACCAAGCAATAAGACCACCTAGTCTAGCCTAAACCAGCAATCCATCTAAGGCTGGGTTTGTTTACCAACATAATTGTCATAAAAATACATTGAAGTGCGTTTTGTTGACTTGTAAACTAATGTTCACCATTGCTATTTATTTCATGAGGACGAATAAATAGCAATCCGAGAGTTGGTTAATAAAAGTGAAGTTTCCTGCATCACTGTAGGCAACATATATAAAGCACAACATTCTGACATAAGAACATAGCGCAGCAAACACTTACATATCTCCGCAGCTTCTTCTCGGGTGGAGACTTTCTCAACCATCCCTGACAGATGATTTCCCCTCCGCTCATTTTACAAAAAGAAGAGGGAAAAACACAAGCACAGCAGTAATATCACTCTGAAGTCCTCAGATGATGCGGGTCCATCTATGTTGAACGCGTGTCGAACTGTGGAGTGGATGTAAATCTGCAGCGCAGCGGCGCGTCATTTAGTGATGATGGGACGCGCGTCCTCTGAGCTCAGCCGGACTCACTGTAAACACTACGCGCGAGAGAGACGCTTGACGCGAGATAACGCTCGAGTAGTACGAAGATGTAGGAAGTAGTGTTGTTTGTCTGCTGTTTGTTTTCCCACTCACACACACACGCACACCACGCCCACTGAACTGAAGGGACGGGACGGGACTCTCTCTCTCTCTCTCTCTCTCTCTCTCTCTCTCTCTCTCTCTCTCTCTATCTTCATCCCTACATTGAGAGAGAGAATGAACCACGCTTTTGTGCACCTTTAAGTCTATATAAAGTTTATAAGCATCTGTCAAAAAATCCGATTTATTTCAAGGGAAATGTCTAATGTTATTAAATGTGCCTCAGCAGATGGCACTGTGTGTTTCCCCGGGATTAGAAACATCCGTCACGAACTTTACCGAGAATGAATTAGTTTGAGAAACTCGCCATCTAGTGGACAGATATACGTCATGCGAGATCTTACTACTATCAGCTATTCACGCGTTTCATAATCTAAGATTATATTACATGTTTAACCCTTGTGCATCCTTATGGACATTTTTGTCCTTTTCAGTTTTGTTTTTTTGATAACTTTGGCTGTGTTAATGCTAACTGCATAAAATTTGCCACAGGTGTGTATTTTTATTGGAATTTTAATATTTCACCTTCATTTACTTTAAAAAAATTATTTGCACTAGGTAAAAAAAATACACCCACTTAGCGCCTTTTGGACAAAAATGTCCCCATTGAAACCCATTAAAACTGCGATTTTTAATCCCAGTGCCATTCAACTATAAAATGATGCAATCTTTCTTAACAGGCTTTCATTCTGTTGGCAAGGCTTCAAAATTTAAATTTTTACTATTTTTTATCAGATGGTGCCATTTTTTCAGGTTTGGCATATAAAGCAAATTATCACTTTATTGTTGTTTTCTGCTGTTTTCGGCTTATGCATATTATAGAGCCAATTAGATAAATTATGAAGCTATAATTGTGTGGGTGTGTTGGTATGGTTGTCAGAGTGTGGTTAGTATGTGTGTACTGAAAATTTTAGGTGTGTGTGTGTGAACATTTTGAAAGAAAGAAATTATATTGTACTGGAAAACACAAATCCCACCCCATGTAAATGAGTCATACCCTTGGCAGAGTCACAGACCCTGCATGTGAAAACTGAAAAGGTCAAAAAGTTACTGAAGTTACTTTTTTTCATTCAAACACATTTCTTATTACTTGCTTGTACTTTTTCATTTGTTTTTGTTTTTATTCAAAGGTAAAAGGTGAGCTTGATTTTGATGCAGAAGTTTAGAGGCCCCACAACACCTTGCATAAATCAAAAGTGATTCTTTTTTATGTTTTAAACCTCGAGAAAATGGTGATTGTTTTGTCTGGTAGATTTTTGTTGACACAAGTGCTCTCACAGCCAAACCTATAAAAATGTGATGCTTGAGGGCCTTGTCATTTCATTGTTTGCAAGATGAAGAGACGTTTCACAGCAAGGGAAGCTCTGGATCTGTGAACACATGTGAAAGTGAGGATGAAGAGTTGACTTCAGTTCTTGTTCAAAGTGATCTTGTACTTTTGCTTTATTTATAGAGCAAAATAAGGTATATTCTATCAAAAAAGTAAAAACTTTGGAGGATAATAGGAGTAATAAATCAATGATTTGACTTGGGCCTGAGTGACTTGGGCCTGAGTGGTATTTTTTTTAATTTTTTTTTATCTGATACTGCATAAAAATATGAATGCATCAAAATTAATGTTGTTGTTAACCAGTGATATATCCAAGGATGTAATATTTAAAGAAAAACCTTCTTAGCATTTAGTATATGGAATATTTGTATTATTATTATTATTATTATTATAATTTTTTATAAAAACAAAAGTGGCATTATGTAAAGAAACCAGCGTTTAAAGGGTTAAAATTCTGAAAATAAATGAATGTTTGGTAATTATGATTAGAGCTGATGCTAGTAAAAAATCTAAGTCAGTGAAAGTGGAAAAAAATATGAATCTATAATATTTTTATGACACTTTTTTGACATGGACATTTTTTGTCCTTTATGGACCTGAGTGGTAATTTATTTATTTATCTGAGACTGCATAAAAAAATATTAATGCATCAAAATTAATATTGTTGTTAATCATTGACATATCCAAGGCTGTAATATTTAAAGAAAAAAAATCAGCTTAGAATTTAGTATGTAGAAAATTATGATTATTATTATAATTTGTATAAACATCAACAGTGGCATTATATAAAGAAACCAGCATTTAAAGGGTTAAAATTCTGAAAATAAATGAATGTTTGGTAATTATGATTAGAGCTGATGCTAGTAAAAAATCTCAGTCAGTGAAAGTGGAAAAAAATATTAATCTATAATATTTTTATGACACTTTTTTGACATGGACATTTTTGTCCTTTTTTGACCCGAGTGGTAATTTTTTTTTAAATCTGAGACTGCATAAAAAATGTTAATGCATCAAAATTAATATTGTTGTTAATCATTGACATATCCAAAGCTGTAATAATCAAAGAAAAAAAAATCTGCTTAGAATTTAGTAAATTGAAAATAATTCATATTTTTATTTTTTTCATGAAAAAACAACAGTGGCATTATGTAAACAAACCAGCATTTTAAGGGTTAAAATTCTGAAAATTAATGAATGTTTGGTCATTATGATTAGAGCTGATGCTGGTTAAAAAAATGATGTCAGTGAAAGTGGAAAAAAATATAAATCTATAATATTTTTATGACAGTTTTTGGACACGGACATTTTTGTCCTCTATTTGGCTATGTGTAACTTTTTTAAATTGATGCACAAGGGTTAAATATGGATTACGTTTTCAAAAAGGGAACTTGTCTTTAAACAGTCTATGACTCGTTGCTTCATTAAAAATCTGGTTAGGGGTGGAAATGTTGAGTATCCAATATAGATTTAATGTTTTTCTTTACATTAATTGACTTTACATACATAAATTAATCAAATGACAAATATTCATAGTTTTACAAACTCAGATGAGCGTAAATGCTTGTGCACATTCGACTATAGTAAACATTAATCGAAGGGTGTGTGTGCAGCTGTCTGTGGTTGATAGATGCATGGAAGATTTTTTGTTTTGTTTTGTTCTTGTTGTTTTATGAGATTTTCGTGGGTCAAGGTATTTTTTTTATGTAGGCCAAATCAGCAGAAATAAGATTAAGATGTAGGCTAATTCTATATAATCGTATGGATGAAATATTATTACGTACATTGTTCTGCTGTTGTTTTTTAAGATCCTCAGCTACAGCAACTATATATGTCGTCAGAGTGACTTTTAGAACGTCGCGCGTATACATTAAAGCCGGTCAACTCTCCAGTTTACTCATTTACTGAGTTTGTAGCTGCTTTAGTGTTAATGACACACAACAGCGATTCATCATGGGACAGAGAAGTTCACGAGTGCAACCGTTCACGGATAGCGAGCAGGTTCACGACCTCCATCATCACCGTGACCGCAAACCCTCAAACCCCAGCAGCAGCAGCAGCAGCAGCACAGCGGAGAAACATCTTCCTCATCGGCCTGACGAGAAGAAGCCTGAAGGAGAGGGAGACCAGCTTCCCATCTCTCTTCTGAAGAAGAAGAAAAAGAAAGTGGGCTTCTTTAAGAGACTCTCTTTCAGATGGACGAAAGAATCCACCGAAAACAAGAGCTCAGATCAGGGTGAGATGATGAAGGATCAAGAGACGGAAACATCCAGAAGTACAGACGGTAAATGACAAACATGTTAGAGAAAAATATATTTAATATCCTTCATGAAAGTCACTTATTTGACACCTATGCGTAACTTAACGGGAACTTTTCTGCCCCCTATAGGATGGTTTTAAACAGACCTTTTAACTTTCTCTAATAAATAAAGAAACCTCAAAAGTGTACAAATTTGTAGTATTATACTTTGCACTTTAAAATCAATCACTCACCAATAATCAGTCTTTTCTGTTACCAGTTAATGGACTGCTAGCTAACTTCTTGTGCTGATATTCTCCTCTTTAGATCAAAAGTCTCCACAGTTCATCTCTAGATCTGTAGAGGTCATTGATCTCGAGGAAACTCCTGTCGATGATCCTGAAGTTCTTCCCGCTGCTGAGCCTCTGGTGCAAGAAGAGCTTCAAACTCAAGTCCACGACGCTCCAGTTTGTCTGCCAGCGGGTGAAACGTCTCCTCTGACGACACAGCTGGACCGTCACCAAGTGAACATGAGACCCGAGGGTGAGTTTCCTGCCACAGTCCCAGACAATAATCTCACAATATCTGCAAAGCACCACTAAATATCGTCTTCTTCTCTTCATCTTTTAACAGACGACATTTGCAGCCGATATGCAATTGGCCGTAAGCTGGGGCAAGGTGGATTTGGTGCCGTCTATGAAGGCACTCGTTTGGCGGATGGTCAGAAGGTTTGACTTTTTTTCTTTTTACTTACAACTTCTAGTTTAGCAAATTGTTTTTGATCTGAATTATTTCTCATCCTCTTATATCTCACTTTATATCCTATGCAAGACATCTTACTGTATCATATATTCACTATTTAGGGCTTTTATGATTTAAACTCTTGCTTGAAATTAATGATAGGCCTACACACATTAATTGCTTTTTGTTTTGGCCATCAGGTGGCAGTGAAATTTATCCAAAAGATGAAACACATGGAATGTATCAGCATTGTGAGTATAAGTGATTTTTCAGCAGACAAACTGAGTTAAATCAATCCATATTTAAAACCATCTGACATCATATCATGTGTCTTTCTTCCAGCCTGATCATCCCGAACCCCTTCCCAAAGAAGTCGCCCTGACAATCCTGGCCAATAAAGGTCCATCGATGGACATTATCAAGTTGCTGGACTGGCAGGACCAGCAGGACTTCTATGTCATGGTCCTCGAGCGTTTCTCGCACTGCATGGATGTGTTTGACTTTGTGGGACGCAACGGCGGCAGCCTTGACGAGAGGTTTGCGCGGCTCATCATGTGGTCGGCAACACTAGCCTCTGATGCGTGCTGTCGCCGTGGAGTTTACCATGGCGACATCAAATTAGAGAACCTGCTGATCAACTTTAAGAAACTCGATGTCAAACTCATTGACTTTGGATGCGGCGATCTCCTGACAGAATCTCCCTACACGAGTTACTCTGGTGTGTATTAGTTCTCAAAACTCTTGTGAATCAGTTAACTCAACACTCGTATGCTAATGGATGCTGAGAAGACTGGATGCTGTGGTAGAGACTTACGCATCGGACAAACACTCTTTCCTCCAGGCACAGTTAGGTACTGCCCTCCCGAGTACAGAATGAATGGCCAGTTTCATGGAAAGCCGGCGACGGTCTGGTCTCTGGGGATCCTCTTGTTCAGAATGCTGTGTGGAAACTTTCCAGATAGTTTCGACTTCTACAGGATCAATATGAACTCCTGGTACAAACCTGAACTGACAGAAGGTGATTTGTTTTTTTACTTCAAGTACAATTCCAATGCAAAACTTCATAGGCTTTATAGGAGATGGCTGTATATATAATATATATATATACGGGTGTCTGACCTGAAGATCTCACAGCCTAGAATAATGAAAGTAGAGCGGATGTAAAGTTTGTGGTAATAATCAGACGTCTCTCCATCTTTCTCACAGATTGCTGTGATTTGATCTGCTCACTTCTGCAGCAGAAGCCAGAGCATCGGCTCGATCTGGGCAGGATTGTTCAGCACAAATGGTTTTAGGTACTGAGTCATGAGCCAAAAACTATTTAAGGCGTATTAAACTATTCCCAGGTGTAAAACCAGCCACAGCCACTCCAGAAGTGTCTTCAGAAGATCTCTTTACGTTTGATGAAAAATCCACCAAAACAAGAGTTCAGGATGAGATGAAGGATCTGAAACGGAAACATCCAGGAGAAGTAGCGACGGTAAATTACAACCATGTTATGAGAATATTGAACTCTATGTAGTTTCCTGGAGCTCTTTACATGAAAAAGTCACTTCATAATTTACACATTTAAATGAGAAACTGGATCTTTTCTCACCTGTTCTAAGTGTAATGAATTTATGCAATAAAACTCATTTGTGTTTCATTTGTTTCAGGTGTAAGACAGTCACTCCAGAAGTGTGTTCTGATCAGTGTGTGTCCGGCGGACTGATCCACTGTTCTCTCCATCATCCGCTTTAGCCTCTTGCATCTTGGCTTGAAGCAGCAACATTAGCATCTGCGCTATTGCTTTCAGAAGCATGTGAAAATAAATAAACTCTTTTGTAAATAATTGATTAGTTCCTCTGAACAGCCGCAGAGGTTCCAGTCAGAGCTTCACAGAGATCTACTGTTAAGTCCAAAAAGTGATCATACATGGTGTTACCATTCTGTGCCTTTAACGTGCGTAAAATTGTATATTTTACATTTCATATTTACAGAATGAAAGACATGGTTTTCCTGGTAACGTAATTTATCGTAATTGATAAATAAAAAAAAAACACTTTTCTACATCACAATATGGAAGTTCAAGAGAGAAAAATGAAAATTGACATATTGCACTGTTTAAACTGTCTTAAACCTAACTTTAAATTCTAACATTGACTTTAAAGGTACAATATGTAGGATTTTTGCAGTAAAATATCCAAAAACCACTAGGCCAATGTTATATATTTTGTTTAGTTGATTACTTACAATATCCCAAATGTTTCCAGCTATTTGTAAATTGTGAGAAAATTGCGATTTTAACCAAGAAAACGGGGCGTGTGAGCAGGGGTGAGGAGTCGCCAGTCAATGGCGCCATATCCGCGTTACCCGCGGTTTCCGCCAGGTTTGCGCTAGTACTGCCAAAGTAACCATGGCGACAGACATTGACAACTGGGTTATGCCCGTTATGCCTAGCAGGACGCTCACACTGTTGTTGTTTTGTTCAAACATTATGGACCATGGCAAGCAGACTTTGAGACAAAAAGAGGGCTAAAACAAAGGTCAACATCTTTCGAGATGCCGAGAGCTCCACATCCGCGACTAACTTCGACTTGACAGAGACGCGAGTGTTGCATGTTACTTTATTAGGCAGGTGAGCAAATGTACTTAAAACTAATCAATGTTATTTAGTTCAACATTATGAAATGTTAGAATATGATCTGTATGTTATTCTACTGTTGATCTAGCTTACTTTGTCTCATACAGCCAACAAACAACCTAACTAACAACATTCAACACACTCAAATGCCGTTTAGCGTGATAGTGTAACGTTAACTGTTAGAGCAAGTGAAACAGCGCTGTGTTACCTCAAGTTTCATTCCTCTAATAAACTGAGACCTGTGTGAGTATTAATTCAGCACTTGCGTGTAGATCGGTAGAATGAAATGTCCTTATTCTTTTATATCTGCGGGACTCGCGTTGCGTGTGGCGCTGGTATATACGTCTAGCAATCGTGCCCTGCTTCACCACAGTCATGTTAAAAACATCAGTGTATTCACTCATCCATAAAAGATCCATCAGCTTGACGACAAGATCCATAATTACGCTTAATGCGGAATATACATCATCATTATACACCTTGTAAGAGGTTAGGGACCCCTGGTGGCGAAAAATCCTACATATTGTACCTTTAACTCTTAACTATTTCTTATTTAATTCCTTAAAGAAAATCTTTTATAAAAGACGAATGATTTTATTTTGCAGATGTTAAATGTTATTAATCATTTTGCAGTATTGGCCATACATAATAATGTAGGTGCAGGAAAGGTTCATGTCTTTTATTTTGATATGGTCAAAATCAATTGGGTTCAATTGGGTTAAGTTTAAGTTTGCTGTGCATGCATGGAATGAAGGAAGGGGAAGTAGCTGGGATGCTCACTTTCTGTTTTTCCTTGTATTTGATCAGTTTATTTTCCGTTTTCTACCTTACTGTCTTCATTCAACATGTTGCTGTTCATTTAGATATTGTAATTAAACATTTTTGTGATTTTTTTAGTAGTAGGCTAGTAGGCTATACATAAAAAATTTTTAGATCATGCATCACTTGTGTTCACCTTTGTTTTGTTGTTGTTTTAATTACATGGACCAGATGCAACTGGTGAGTCCTGCTCACTCAAACTTTCAAACTCTTCAAACTTTTTTTTCTTATTTTTTTTTTAAAGCAACACTATGTAACATTGTTTACCTTAAAATAATGTTTCTAAAATCTTATCAGTGGTTCATCAAGTCGTAACAGGGTGAAAGGCACGTCTGCCAGAGCCTGACAGGGTCTGTATCGCTTTTACTGGCACTATGTAACTTCGGGTTTCGGGTAGGAACCCGACCACAAAAAGAACTACAAAATTCGACTGCTTTACGCCAAGCGCTACAATAGTCATTATTTCGTTTTTCTTTGTTTCTGATGTCGCAATACATCATCCTTTCATGAAATCATGTAACATACTCTACCTTGTCTGTGGACATCGTTCATTCTAAAGCCGGTGCTGGATAAACAGCGAGTGTGCGTGCGACGGTAGGCTAAATTATTTACGACAGCGGTAATGGACAATTTCGTTTCCAACCAGTAGGGCGACCGAAGAGGAAAAGTTACTTGGTGTTACTTTAAGAGCCGTATCAGCAATTCATCAGTGTCAGCATTCACCGTGCATATCTCCACCTGGACTGTTGTGTAATCATGATTTATTTTTCTACCTTTGCCTTTTTCTTGTGCATCTGTTTCTTCTTTCTTTTTCTTCTTTCATATTGGGGATCCACTTAAATTAAATTAAACATTTCAAACTATAGTGACTAGCCCTCGTAGCCTCGTTTTCATTATATCGATCTTACTCTACTACTCTCCCTGACTAAGGTGTTACTGTAGCTTTAAGAGCTCTGGTTTGCTCAAACAGCTGATGCAGTGATGATGAAACGGTGACTCGCACTGCTTGATTTATTTTAGTCTATAGTGCGCATTATGCATTAAACAATATTGCATGTGCCATAAACAACATCCATACAAGCACAGATACCGCAGCATGCTGCAGGGATGCGTCTGAAGAACATGATCAGTTCAGCAGATCAAATCACACTGACCCTCAGCCTGTCCCGTGAGGAACTGTCTACTGCAGCACTGGATTTACAGAGGAAAACATGCTGAGACATGCTTTGGATTTGCTGAATGTCATCTACTTTACTTTGCGCGATTACAGCAACTGAAAAACTAAACAAGGTCATAAAAGGTACGTTTTTATTTTTATAACGTCAATAATTCATTCAGTATCCAGAAATGTAACAAAATAACCTACAGGAGAACGTGATACAAATATATATGTTCGAGAAATTGCCAGTGTTTGCAATTTTAATTGTCATTTGTTGGCATCTCCTTAAAAAAAAGGTTTAGTAATGTTAGTGTATTGGTGCAATGAGGTCCTGTGACGTCATTCGGCATACCCAATACTGCGTCATAACTCATTTCTTTTATATGATGTATGCTTATTCTTTTGTATTTTCCCGTTCTCTGCCACACACACACAAAACAACTTTTTTTTATGAAGAAAACTGCTAAAAATGCGTCATGGTAGCATGTTTTCACTCTGACTTTAGATGCATTCAACATTTAATACCCAACTGTAGCCCTAAGTGTGCATATGTATGCTATTTAACTTATGGGATAGGCCTATTAAACAAACTGTATTCTTCAAAAAAAAAAAAAAAAAGTTCCAAAAGACTGCGAAAGTATGTTTTATTATGTTTACAGTAAAAAATCATTCAGTGGCTCAATAAGACTATAGCAATAGCATAGGCCTAATTTAATATTTTTTAAATATAATTAGAAAAGGGGAAAGATACAATGCTTTCAATTTTACAAAATTAGGTAACTTATTTTAGTGCTACAGGTTAGTAATAACAGTAAATTATGCATAATTACATGCAACTAACCCTAAACCAACCCCTAGTCCTAACCCTAAGTGCATGTTGTTAATTAATATTACTCAGAACTTAAATGTATATTTACACTTTAAAAAATTACACCTTATAAAAGTTTAACCCAAAATTATAATTTGGTTGTTTGTTATTTATTCAAATTAGAACTGACCTTGCATGTTCTGAGATAATCTGAACTTTCATTTAGGCTATAGTTGTTTAACTCGGTGTAAAATACGTGCATTAATGTTTTAGATCCTTCAAACTCAAAAGTTTGGTCATAGATATTCTTAATGTCAACCTAAAGAATAAAAAGTAATGTATTTGTAGGTTGTATTTATGTGCTTATAGTGCTCTATATAATATAATAATGAGCTAAATGTAATTTCGTATTATTATAGTGTTCCTGTACGAAGTGTATAATGTATAGCACGCAGGACGAGTTTTCTGCCCATATCAAGTGCATAACACTAGAGGACTTCAACTCCCAGCATTCATCGCGCGCTCAGTCCGAGTCAAAAATCCGCAGATACACAAAACACATACAGTCTCATTCATAGAAACGCTCTTAAGAAGGCTCTTAGGATTATGCTGCTTTATGACATTATACTACTTTCTGTCTTCCAGAAGTCTTATTTTAAAACACTGCGCCAAACCGTGACATCTCTCTGGGACAAACCGTTGCCTGAACACCGCGAACCGCATCAATACTTCTCAGGACGAGGAGGAGGAGGAGGAGGAGAAGGCGGGTCCAAGCGCAAAACACGGCCACACGGAGCTTATAACGCACAGGATGGGATGATTCTTTGAGACTGAGACCAAAAGGGTCGGAGTAAATCAATGAATTCCCAATGCGGAGGATTTTCTCCGGAAGATAACAGTACAGCATTAGCGTAATGCTCATGCGGGGTGATCGATGAATGTCTGTGCACGCGAATAACGGCAGTTTGGCTGAAAAGCAATGGCAACCATTCACGACCCGTGGTAAGTTAAGATTAATTAGTTTAGTGGCCGGTTTGTTGTTGTTTACGACTTGAATGAGACCGCTAACTATTCAAAACTACACTAGGATATCATATATTGTTATTAATAACACATCTAACAGCCTAAATTTGTTATTCCCATCTAATAACCTACTGTAAATTGGTAGCATGTGAATTGTCACTAGATAGTGTGCATGGTACATATTATGCCCCACCCTAGCACACAAATACATGATACAGTGACCCACTGGGACTTTCATTGATTGCCTGACAACAGGTCAAGATCTAAAACTAGACATACAGTATGTGTCACTCACTGTTCTTGTACTGTAGTAAAATGTCATGATCTGTCAGCTGGGCAAAATACAAATCCCTTCAAGTTCTGCCTGTTAGATGTGCATTTGGTTACAGCTCAAACTTGATAGCCCCTAATAGGTGTAATTTGATTTTTAACTGCAGAGGTGACGTGGCAGGATCCAGGCATTTCTATTAGGGTTTGTTGTTGTGCATGAAAGTATCATCAGTCTAGGGCTAGGGCATAAAAAAGCACCCAAGAAGACAAAGCCTTGCTTCTCCTTTGGAAGAACAAAAATAAAGAGATGTTTTGTTTGTCAGACCCACTTTGTCTTATGAAAGAAACTCTTGACCCCACATTGAGAAATAGGAATTTAACTGGAATGACAAAAAATATAGAAAATATCATGATGGATCTCTATGGATGTCCAGTTCGCATTTCATTTTAAAAATCAAGGTTCATTCAACTTTTTTGCTTTGTAACATTGACTTTATAATTCTCATGAGATTTAATATAATTTAGTTATTGAATGTATATGATAAAAATACTGTAATAGTCACAATGTACATGAACTAATGATATATAAATAATTTATACTTGAAATATTTTCTCCCCACTTTGCAATAATGACAAAAATTGATATTTTTATTTTAATGAGAATTTGAGGGGAAATGCACTGTATTTTTATAAAGACAACACCACAATGCACAATAAAAATAACATTTATTTTCTTAACAAAAATAAAATATTTCTTTTTAATTTATTTCTTTGGTTTTGAGGTGAAATATGACCCGAACATGAAAGGTTTCGTGAGATTCAAGACTGTGAATAGTTACGGTTACAATATTTCCTTTATGATTTTAGGTTGCCATCGGTGATAGTCTGTCATGAATATCTAGGCAAGAGGGTCTTCCAGGTTCCCCCGTCTACAGTGATCAGGTACATCAAGACCCTGATCTATCAAGAAACAGACTATCCTGTGCCTCAGCAGCAGCTGTTTCACAATGGAAAACTGGTGAGTCGGAAACTTTTGTAAAATGATTATCTCATGTGATCACAATCAACCCCACGAAATACACAGGTTTTTAATTCACCCAAAGAAACTGGTTTAGTAACGGGCCAGACGCCAGATTGTTTAAATGTGCTCCATTGTGCTGTAATCTGTGTGCAGCCCAGGGTACGAGCTCATGATAGTTTCCAGTGTTTTGCATTGTATACACAGCCAAATCCACAATGTTTATGCCTTACCACTGCAACGATCACAATACAACTGCACATATAAATAAAATCTATTTGGATTTTCTTTTATGGTGCAGTTTCTACTTTTGTGTTCACATGAATGTCTATTTGTGATGAAACATTTTAATACTAGATTTTTGTGGAGCTTTCCCAATCAAGATTAAACTGCTGTGTGGTATAGACCTTATTCACAGCAGCGCCATGTTTGATTTTTAACAGGAACAGGAACTTTGGCAGAAGACTTATGTCCAAGATGAACCGATACATTTTATTAATAAACACAACAAAGAAGGATTGTCCAAAATGCAGGAATTGTAGGAGTACAAAACGTAACAGCTTTGGCTTAAACTAAAAAGAAAATACAGGACAATGGACAGAACTAAACTCGGGGATTAAGGGCATTTTTACACGACAACAATGTTCTAAAAACGGAAACGTTTTTCTTTTGCTTTTTTTTTGCGCACAGGTGACAACACTGTCAAAACGATCCCTGTTCACACGGATCCGTGAAAATGATGCTGTATTGTGCAGCCAGACCAGTAGTTGGCGCCTATAGACTGAACACGTAATATACGTATGCGCATGACGTCACCGTTTTCACAAATTCACATTTTTGTCGTTTACATGGAGAAATAAATGGTAATAGTTTTCAAAAACGTGCTCAACTTGCAAACGTTACCCCCAAAACGTTGTTGTCGTGTAAATGAACATGCATAAAAAGTTTTACGTTTTTAGTTGAAAACTGTTGTGTAAACGGCTCCTTAATACACAAGATAATGACAAACTTAACCTGAACCAGTTGTGCAACATAATTACTAACCATGACAACCAATGAATAGTGGGAACATGGGGAACACAGGAAACAGGAGCAGAACTCAGGAAAACAAGGTGATACAAACTAAAAGCCAAAAAAAGGGACATAAACCTGCAATTCAGTATCAAATTATCTATCAAAGTCACATGAGGTTTTTGATGTACATCTTGGTATGTATTCAGTAAATGCTTTTATGGATATTTTTTAAATGATGTTTTATAAACAAAGTTCGGGAGAAGCACGTTCAAATAATTGATCCAATTATCACATCATTCGAACCAGCTGTCGACAATCAGTAATCAACATGTCTATCCAATCAGCTTGAGTTGGAGACCTGTATATATACACTCATTTGACTCACCAATGTTCCTCTACAGTTGTCCAGCATCTTGGCTCGCTGTTTTGCTACCATGTCACACCAAAGTTCTTCATCTGACGAGGAAACAAACATTCCCAGGGATTCGCCGTCGCTTTTCGCTGTTGTTCTGATCATTTCTGCTACATTGTCAAAAAATGCTACCATTTGACGATTTGTGCTGCCTCGTCAAAAAACAAATGCTACTCAAGCGAGAATCGATCACAGAGATGGTCGATTCATTCTCTGTTTCAATAATGGTGTAAATCTCATACTACTATGACATTGTTATTTAATTTAAAGCAGGGTAAGTGTATGGTGAGCATATTTGATATTTTAAAGGGACTAGCAAGTATCACATTTGACAAGTAAAAAATGACATTATTGTGTATTATATGAAATACAATTATACTAAAATTCGAAGTTATTAGTATTGTATACTATACTGTTTTTTATCGATAAAACGGTGGGAAAAGTAAAAAAAAATTATCATAAAATATTCATCTTTGACCTGTCTCCACAGCAAGGATGCATAGATTTATGGTCGTGGTTATGCAGAAGAAAACTGAGTCTGCACATGCGCATAACCTGTAAGTAGCACATGTTGATGGGTAGCATGAATCGTCAGAACACCGGCCCCAGGACTATTCCTCCTACGCCGGACATCGCACCTGAGCCCCAGGCTTCTTCACACGGCCACACGCCTACCAGAGCAGCCCTACGCTCGCCAAGACGTCAAGGCCAGTCTTCGCCGCCCCCGGCAATACTTTTTATCTTCCTCCCCTGCCTCCGCCTACCACTCAGACGATCACACCTATTGGGAAACGGACCGTAACAAGATTGAGGCAAGTGCTGGGTGATCTGGATGTACAGGCTTCGCGGAAAAAAAAAAAAAGAACAAAGTGGAACCATGTGATCTGTACGTTACCTTACAGTCAGCCAATCTCTCTCCAAAGTCCACACCAACTCCTAAGACGACTCACAGGTAGAGCAAAGCCTGCAGGGTCCAAAAGTCGCCTCCCCAGACACCACCGCCATCATCGCCCACAAGATCCGACTTGCTTCACCCATCGAGCCGCAGCCAACAGGCTTCCAGCGAGCCGGGGCCGTGCCCCAGAATTTGCCGTGGCAGGTCCACTCCTACCTCTCGACAAGGCTCAGCCCTTCACTGTGGCTTCTGTGGCCACAGCGCCACATGCAGCCGGGCCCAGCAGCCTCCCCACAGCCTCTTAGTTTCATAG
This sequence comes from Chrosomus eos, assembly GCA_036326025.1. Taxonomy (NCBI): domain Eukaryota; kingdom Metazoa; phylum Chordata; class Actinopteri; order Cypriniformes; family Leuciscidae; genus Chrosomus; species Chrosomus eos. Next base: position 35,234,422 of record CM070825.1, on the reverse strand, counting down.
TCCCGCTGTTCATAACCCCTTTTTCTTTTCAGTGGCTTCCAGTCCCCGTTGCAGACACTAGTGCGTGGCTATCGCCACTAGCAGCACAGGCTCAACCATTTCAACAGTTTACCCTACAGGTTATAAACCCGCCCCACTTCACATGGCCTGCAGCTCCAGTAGCTCAAACAAGCGTGAGCCCGCTTGCAGCACAAGCCCACACTCCATTCTATCAACCTTCCTTTCCTTTCTATCCTCAAACTAATTTTCTTTTCCAAGCCACACATGGTAATCCAAGCGTGAGGCCGCAGCCGACATTCGCAGCCATGGCTTATACCCTTCCCAGCTCTCTCATTCAAACTTAACTACAACATTCTCTCTTCACAGCAACTCCGATGAGTGTTCCGTCCAAACGCCGTCGCCATGGAACCACCCCAGTGTCTCAAAGCAACCGCGCTCAGATCATCTCAGAAATCCAGGACACTGGCTCCAGAGGCGGACCAATTCCCAACCCCAGTTCCTCGTTCCTTCTAACCTCTCATCACCAATCCAACCATACCAGTCCATTCGGGCATATCTGCTATGGAGAAGTTCTCTGGCCAAATCTCCTCTGGAACCCCTGTTCATAGAACGAATCCAATGAACCGGTGACACGCTTCGGTTCCAGAAATGCCTCAGATCTGTTCTACAACTTTCAGGAATTTCAGAGTGAGCATTGGTCTCCCAACAGACATACTATCTTACTTATCTCTAACTCCTCTCCCGTCTAGTGAGCATTGGTCTCCCATTGGACGTACTGTGTACTTATCTCTAACTCTCTCCCGTCCAGCGAGCATTGGTCTCCTATTCGACGTACTTATCTCTAACTCTCTCCCGTCCAGCGAGCATTGGTCTCCCAGCGGACGTACTATCTACTTATCTCTAACTCTCTCTCTCTCTCCCGTCAAGTGAGCATTGGTCTCCTATTGGACGTATTTATCTATAACTCTCTCCCATCCAGCGAGCATTGGTCTCCCAGCGGACGTACTATCTACTTATTTCTAACTCTTCTCTCCCATCAAGTGAGCATTGGTCTCCCATTGGACATACTGTGTACTTGTCTCTAACTCTCTCCCGTCCAGCGAGCATTGGTCTCCCAGCGGACGTACTATCTACTTATCTCTAACTCTCTCTCTCCCGTCCAGCGAGCATTGGTCTCCCAGCAGACGTACTATCTACTTATCTCTAACTCTCTCTCTCCCGTCCAGCGAGCATTGGTCTCCCAGCGGACGTACTATCTACTTATTTCTAACTCTTCTCTCCCATCAAGTGAGCATTGGTCTCCCATTGGACATACTGTGTACTTATCTCTAACTCTCTCACGTCCAGTGAGCATGGGTCTCCCAGCGGGTTACCCTCCAAATGCTACAGTCTTGGAACCAACCCCAATAGCCAACAACATCAGATCACAGATCCTCTCAGGTGCAGACATTGATTCATCTTCCTGGACACAGACCTCCACAACAGAGTGTTCCTGTGTCTCATGCCGCAACATTGTTCTCTCACGCTCCCGCAGGAGCTCAGTTTTTCTCCAATCCGCCCTTAGGCCGGTGGAAAGCATGTTTGGATTCCACTTCCGTTGCAATGTCATCTACTCCGCTCCCCCAGGAGCTACGTTTCCCGATTCCAACTTGCTCCACTGCCACAGCAGTACCATCTTTTCCGCTCCCGCTCAGCTCTCTGTCCAACTCTCCTTTCAGATAGCTTGGAAAGCAAGTTGAAAGCAAGTTGGTTCCAACACCGCAGCAGCATCATCTCTTCCTTCCCATCAGGAGCTTGTTCTCCAGCCAAATGGCTCATTGGATAATACGAAAGAAAGTCAGAACCAAGTCTTTCCACTACAGCATAACCTACTCCGCTCCCACAGAAGCTCCATTTCTCCATCCAAACTTGATCCTCTGGCGCAGCAGCATTATCTTTTCTGTTCCCGCAGGAGCCCAGTTCCATGTCCAGCTTACCATTTGGACAGTTGAGTTCAGAAAGCAAGTTTAACACACTGCCGCAGCAGTGTCATCTCCACTCCCGCTGGAGTTCCGTTTTTTTTCCTCCAACTCGCACCATTCCCGCGGAACCAATATCTCTTCTGCTCCAGCAGGTGCTCAATTCTCCATTCAACTCACCATAGGATACTTGGAAGCAAGTCGTCCTCTGTCACAGCAGTGTCAACTACTCTGCTCCCGCAGGAGCTCCATTACTCCATTCTAACTTGCTTCTCTGCTGCAGCAGCGTCATCTACTCCGCTCCCACAGGAGCTCCATTAATTCAAGCAAGTCTGTTCCACTGCCGCAGCAGTGTCATCTACTCCACTCCCGCAGGAGCTCCGTTATTCCAGGCCAACTTGCTTCACTGCCGCAGCAGTGTCATCTACTATGCTCCTGCAGGAGCTACATTAATTCAAGCAAGTCTGGTCCACTGCCGCAGCAGTGTCATCTACTCCGCTCCCGCAGGAGCTCCGTTACTCCGGGCTAACTTGCTTCACTGCCGCAGCAGTGTCATCTACTCCGCTCCCGCAGGAGCTCCGTTACTCCAGGCCAACTTGCTTCACTGCCGCAGCAGTGTCATCTACTATGCTCCCGCAGGAGCTACATTAATTCAAGCAAGTCTGGTCCGCTGCCGCAGCAGTGTCATCTACTCCGCTCCCGCAGGAGCTCCGTTACTCCGGGCTAACTTGCTTCACTGCCGCAGCAGTGTCATCTACTCCGCTCCCGCAGGAGCTCCGTTACTCCAGGCCAACTTGCTTCACTGCCGCAGCAGTGTCATCTACTATGCTCCCGCAGGAGCTACATTAATTCAAGCAAGTCTGGTCCACTGCCGCAGCAGTGTCATCTACTCCGCTGCCGCAGCAGTGTCAGGTACTCCGCTCCCGCAGGAGCTCCGTTACTCCAGGCCAACTTGCTTCACTGCCGCAGCAGTGGCAGGTACTCCGCTCCCGCAGGAGCTCCGTTACTCCATGCTAACTTGCTCCACTGCCGCAGCAGTGTCATCTACTCCGCTCCCGCAGGAGCTCCATTAATTAGAGCAAGTCCGGTCCACCCCTGCAGCAGTGTTTTCTCCTCTACTCCCGCAGGAGTTTCTTCTTTCCAAACTTGCTCCACTGCCGCAGCAGTGCCATCTACCCCGCTCCCGCAGGAGCTCCATTAATTAAAGCAAGTCTGGTCCACTGCCACAGCAGTGTTTTGAGAGGCACACCCATCCGACCTCAAGACAACCAACTCCTGTCCTATGTTACAAGAAGACTTCCAGCGAATCACCCGTTCCCGCGGCTGATACTTTAAGCTTTGCATTTCGCATGTTTTGGGGGGTCATTAACGTTCTGGCGGCTGTCCCGCATTTTATTTGCAGCTTTTTGGGGGAGTATTCTGGGTTCGGGCCGAATACCGAGCCCGGAGCCCTCTCCTCGGACAGCACGCCAAATACGCATTGATTTTATCTGACTTATTTGTAAGTGTGAACTCGTGAAATGATGTTTTATAAACAAAGTTCGGGAGAAGCACGTTCAAATAATTGATCCAATTATCACATCATTCGAACCAGCTGTCGACAATCAGTAATCAACATGTCTATCCAATCAGCTTGAGTTGGAGACCTGTATATATACACTCATTTGACTCACCAATGTTCCTCTACAGTTGTCCAGCATCCCTCCACCACCCCGTCTCCTCACACTCGCGTGGTTACTTCTTAACCAGCAATACGGGGGGAGTATTCTGGGTTCGGGCCGAATACCGAGCCCGGAGCCCTCTCCTCGGACAGCACGCCAAATACGCATTGATTTTATCTGACTTATTTGTAAGTGTGAACTCGTGAAATATTCTTTCAAATCTTGTTATTTATTATATCCCAAAGTTCCCATAAAACATGTGGTTGGAAAACCTAGCTAATGACTTAGTTTAAGTGGTGCAACTTTTCCAATTATTTAGTCAAATATAAATCAGAAAATATGATGAAAGTCAGATAAGATTAAATGTATTCTCTGGTAAATGGAATCAGAAGCTTTATGCACAAGCCAAAATTTTTCTTTTACTCTTCCTATGAGCAGGTCAGGCCTCAGAGCCTTTTCTCTTAGCTTGAAGCGGGAAGCGTCCCTGAATGATGGGAGCAGGTGGGAGATTATTCCTCTACTCTAAGTATGTCAGACTCAGAAAATAGCCTGGAGAAAGCCAGCTCTCAGAACTCAGCTAACATTCACACTACCCCAGAGGACCGGACCATACAGCCTGGTCCAAATTTATTTAGGAAATTTCCTGTGCCAGTGTTATGGATTAGTTGAGATGGATCTGCTTAGTGCTTATAGTCTGATGTTGTGTGATCATAAACTTTGATCGCTAATCTTGGCATCAGTACAGCGTCTCTAATAAGTTTGGGAATTTTTTGCTTTTGGTAATTCTTCCTGGATGTGCCATGACAAGTTGGTTTCTTCCAAATGTCCTTCTAAAGAATTCAAAATTTTCCCCAACAAATCATCCTAGGAAGATGAACTGCATGAAAATATGATGCATTTGATTTGCTCTTATAGTTTGTTAAGGGGTTATTTATTTGCCCAATATATGTTTTCACAAATCTTTAAGACAGCAAGTCATTGAGTGTATCCTTACAACAGAAATCTGATCATTTCTTTACATGAGATTTAGAGATGGCCAGATGATTATATAACATTCACACAATTAATGACCTCTACTCCCTGTCTGAATTAATTGACTGACAGAACTTTACAATACTACAATATTCCTCATCAGGGGCTGTTTACACGACACCACTGTCAACTAAAAACCTTTATGCATGCATAAATCAGTCGTTTTCACGGATCTGTGAACGTGGATCTTTTTGGCAATTTATGTTGTTGGAAAAACTTTTCCGTGTTTAGTACATCGTTGTCGTGTAAATGTACCCTCAATGTTTTAACATTCACATTATATCAGTGAATGGCTTTTAAATGGTATATGTGACTAAAATGGTCAATATAAACATATTAAGCCTGCGCTTAGCAAGCTGGCCAGTTAGCCCTGCACACAACATGCAGAAAAGAAATAGACATTGTGTCTACGAATTAAGAATTAAATGACTTAATAATTTGTGGCTGAGTTTTATTAATCGAAACCTCATTTAGTTGAATCGTTGACCACAATTTGTTTCCCTTTTTCAGTTTAGTTTACGCTCTGTACTAAAAAAACCTTTTGATTGATTTAACTAAATCAGTCTTTTATTTGATTAATGTGATTTTGGTTACAATCTATTTTAAATTGTCTTTATTACAGTGTATTATACTTTTTTGTTTGTTTGGTTTAAAGATTAGTTGCATGTAATTATGCACAATACAGTAAGTACAGAAGCTCAGGGCTCTGAATTTGCCGGGTAGTTTTTTCTTCTGGTCTCTGCATGCACCTGATCAGTGTGTGTTAGCAGAAGTGCTGATCAGTGTGTGTTTGCAAAAGCTGATTCCACCATGATTAGCTGAAGACAGCAGTCTCTGTCTGAACTGGCACAATCTCAGCCTTGAATAATCAATCTCTTAATAAACTAAAAACGGTGGTATACCTCAGTGAGTTATGGGAAGGGTATGTGCAGTTTATAGAGGTGCATTGCGGGCTAAGACTAATAGATGGAGGGTGAAAAGCTTGAGAAAGGAGTAATCCATATCCTTTCTGGTGTAATTGTTGCTCCTGGCTTCATGCTTCTGCACAGCTCTTCACCTCAGAGAGCTGAAATGTTGTTCAAAAAAGTTAATTTAATCTAGTTCATATGTGCCTATATCACTTATTTATTTGCCTGTATCACCTGTTGCTTATTAGCAGGGTTAGAGATTAACCCTTTATGACCTGCCATAGAACAATTCCACCAGAGTATATCTTTGTATTTTTACATGCTGTGGTGTCATTTTTTTGAGCATTTTCATATGCCATACATCAAAATAATCCTTACTCTCCCAGTTTGAAGGCTATGTTTATAATAAATCAATAGTAACTATATAAATATCTCAAAAGTGCAATAAACAAAAAGAAAAAAAAAATATATTTTTTTTTTACATATTTTCTTCAATACAAAAAATGAATAAATGTCAACCTCAAACTTGTCAATGAGAAAAACGTGCACAAAACAATTTAAAACTATACAGAATTGATTTGAACTGTTTACATAAATTAGTTTTTTAAGATACACTCATTTTTACACTCATTCAAAAAAAAGGCGTGTACTTTCGTTTAGACATAACGCTGCGTGCGTGCGCGCGCCCGCGCTCGCGCGCATGTGTGTGTGAATGTCCTTGTATTTGTGAACGTCTAAAGGAGAAAGAAATAATAAAATAAAGCGATGGTAAAAAGACAATAACGATATAAGGAACATATAGCAAATGGGAGTCAAATGGGAGTCAAACGGGAGTCAAACGCATGGTCAAATGACGCAGCGTGTGACGTCACAACACGTGACACACCCGGGGGTCATAGTGCACAGAACGTGATACGTCAATGAGTCATCGGAAGACGTAAATATCAATCGCAGATCTACAGAACATGTGTGCAAAGAGGTGCAATTCATTTTTGTGTTTTTGTTTTTTTGTAAACACATATTACGCAGTTTGTACAGATTGATTAGAGGGTGAAAACAACGCAACAGCGGCATGTTGGAGGCTTGATCTGAACATGTTACATCTCTGGTTTTGTATGCAAAAAGAATGATTGAGCTAGCCATTTGGTTTCAGTTTCTATAGGCTTTTAAACAGACACAGGGAAACGGGTCTCATCGGTCCCGTCGGTCTCAAAGGGTTAAGGGGCCCTTTTACATGACACCGTTTTTAACTAAAAACGTATTTATTTGTATGCGCTTTAGTCGGTTATTTACTCAACAATAACAGCGTTTTGGGGGTCAGAAAATGCAAACTTTTGAAAGCAGGTTTCAAAGTGCAAGTTTTTGACAATGATACTGTTATCATCTCTGTGTAAACTACAAAAACGCGAATTTGTGAAAACGTTGACGTCATCCGCATGCGTATTATGTGTTCAGCCGTAGTGACATCGCCATCTACTGGCCTGGCAGCATAATATAGCGTTTAAGTTGTTTTCATGGATCATTGTAAACAGGGATTGGTTTGACAACGTTTTCTAAATGTAAAAAACACAAACGAAATTCTTTTCCGTTTTTAGGACATCGTTGTCCTGTAAATGTACCCTAAGACAAACCACTAACCATATTAAACTCATGTGCATAACTCATGATTGATGCATCAAATATTGCTGTCTGTTTAGGAAAGTTGTTCTTTTAATACTCGGAGTGGTCGGACTTAAAATGTTTTGCCTAACAGATAACAAAAGAACAAGGTATTCCAGGATGGGACCAGACCATAGAGACCAGATTATCATAGAGATCATGGGCTATTTTAGTTTGGTGCAGTAAGCAACTACCCAGAACACCCTAGTATTGTGGAAGTGACTTATGGACTTATTTTCTCCAGAAAATGCCCCAAGAATGATTAACTAGATTTTACATAAACTGTGTTTTTCCTTCTTGTATAGGTTGAGGATTTGGTTGAGATTAGAAGCTTGGTGCCACACGGGAGCCATGAAATTATCATGACGTTGCATGGACGAGGCCCGAGAGGAGGAGGTGAGACAGTTTAGGTGCAGGGGCACTTTATTTATCCAATTTTTTTGACATTCTCTCACACGAAAATCTGCAAGATGACATTTAAAAACAAACACAATATGGACAAAAGTATTTGGAGACCCATTTTAGTTAATGAGTTTGGCTATTTCAGCAACATTGCGATTCAAATTAGACCAATCTACTTTTTATTTAACAGACATTATCAGGGTTTTTCCTGGCTCAAAATGAGGCGGAGGTGGTAAAAATGTAACACTAGGGGGGTCCGGGGGTATGCCCCCCCGGGAGAAAATTTTGTACATTTTAAAGATAAATTATTCATTTTGGATGATTTGTTCACAAATTTGAATTGATCTAGTTCTCAAGTTCAACTCACTGAGTGATTCAGTCAAAGTGGTTAACAACTCATTGGATTAGAAGAGTATCAGTGAATAATGATATAACTTTAGCAAACTTGTAATCTTAAGTCACCATTCATTGAACTGTAAAAAAGTTAATTATTCCAGATTTTCTAGGTTTTGAACGATATAATAAATGATAGGATGAAGGATTATTATTTTTTTGTTTTTAGGGTTGAACTGTCCCTTTAACGAGCATTTATTGGAATGGTGTTCACGTATCCACATAACTTTGGCTGTGTAGTTTTATAGTCTTGCAGTAGTGAGTGTGAAAGTTACTTATGCTGCATTTCTCATAATTTGCTCTTTTGCAGGGAGGTTTGGCCAGACTACACCACCGTTGGTTGATTTTTTGAAAGATATTTTGAGAAGATATCCAGAGGGTGGACAAATTCTAAAGGTACGAATATATGACATGTAAAAATTTATGTAAATGATCACTGTAAATTATCAAGTTATGGCATTTGTCATTATATCCAGCTTCAAAAGTTTCCTGCTCCTCTATCATGGTTACTTTAGATTAAGATACCCAGGATTTTCTTAGAAATCAGGCTTTTGCATATTTTGCACCTTGATCATGGAATAACTTTCAGAACATGTTACAGCTTAATCATTTTGTTACCATGGGAGAGTTTAAAGCTCTGCTAAAAATATGCAACTGAAGAGTGTAACTTCTATTCATAAGATGGATTTGAAGTACTGTATGTGTAGTCCTTTGTATTAATGTTTTATTTTTGTACAATTTTGTTTGTATTTTTAGGATTGAGGAGGCATTCTTGTAGCAAATAACACCTTGTACAAACCATATACTTTTTGAGGGGGGAAATACATACATTTTCATATATTTAAGTCATGACCTGTTACTGTTCTCCATGCTGTTGAACAAGCAGTGTATGAGAATGAATTTCAACAGCTGTATGATGTGTCTGTCATACAGGAGCTGATTCAGAATGCAGAGGATGCTGGGGCCACTGAGGTCAAGTTCTTGTATGATGAGACGGACTATGGAGTGGAATCACTGTGGTCACCTGATATGGCTCAATATCAAGGTAATGCAAAAAAGCTGAACGATTGCAACATGTGCCTTCACATGTTTAATATTATTCCTGGCAATATGCAATACACAGAATTAGTAGTTAAAACAGGTTTATAATCTTTAAATACAGCGCTACATTGATTTTTTTTTCCTTACAGGAACAGCACTGTATGTCCATAATGATGCCGTCTTCACCACTGAAGACTGGAATGGTATTCAGGAGATTGCACGGAGTAGAAAAAGAGAGGACCCTCTTAAAGTGGGAAGATTTGGTATTGGATTTAACTCTGTTTACCACATAACAGGTGAGAAAAGTATGTTATTATGATAGCTGATGCATGACATTAACATTTATATTAATGTATTATGAAAAATTTATATTTTAGGTGCCTAATGACATTTTTCATCTTTTATAATCACTTTCTTGCTCTCGCTTATCTTTTTTTTTAAATGGTCATGTGGTGTGACACATGAATGTTTTAAAACACTAATGTTCATTAAATCTGCATGCTTAAATAATCAAGAATGAATTGGCAAAATGTGATTTGAAATCTTTTTTAGATAAAGCACATCATGACATTTTGCAGTAGTTCAATGCTCCAAAGGTTAATTTATAAAACATTTAAATTTCATGTCACCTAATTAAATTATTTTTTCTAATTTGTGATATGCAGTTCAGCAGGGTAGGCAAAAATAAAGGATCTAATGGAAAGTAGGGCCACCCTATATCCATGATTTTGTGTACCCATATATCTTTATACACTGAACAAAATGAGTGGCCTTTTATTGTGGCCAGCCTAAGGCACACCTGTGCAATAATCATGCTGTCTAATCAGCATCTTGATATGCCACACCTGTGAGGTGGATGGATTATCTCGGCAAAAAAGAAGTGCTCACTAACACAGATTTAGACAAATTTGTGAACAATATTTGAGAGAAATAGGCCTTTTGTGTAAATAGAAAAAGTCTTAGATCTTTGAGTTCAGCTCATGAGAAATGGGGGCAAAATGCTCATATAGGTAATTATATAATTAAAACTTAATGTTTTACTATTCTAAAATGTTCCATCTTTTTGTAGATGTTCCTAGTATATTCAGTGGGGATCAAATTGCGATGCTGGACCCTCATCAGATGTTGTTTGGAGTCCATGAGTCTGGCCAGTGCTGGAATTTGAAGTCTGATATAAAGGAAATATCCGAGCTTAACGATCAGTTTGCCCCTTATTTTGGCCTGCTCGGTAGCTCAGAGAAAACCATTAGAGATGGCAACTTTCCAGGAACACTCTTTCGTTTTCCACTCCGAACGAAACCCTCACAATTAAGTAACAACATCTACAATAAAGAGAAGGTTCTGGAGCTCTTTGAATCCTTCAAAGTTGATGCAGACACCGTGCTGCTCTTTCTAAAGAGCGTGCAGAAGGTCTCTCTGCATGTACGAGAATCAGATGGAACAGAGCGGATGCTTTTCCAGGTCACAGCAAGCGATATCCAAGAAGATGATATGGAGCGGCCCAACTCTCTGAAATCCTTGGGACTGGCTATAGATAGCTACAGTAATGGTGTCCTGAGCAGTTCAGTCACCTGCGCTACCTACCAACACTCCATTGAAGTGCGGGATGAAACTGCCAAAGAGACTCAGAAAACCACCTGGTTGGTGTGTAATGGTGTGGGAGGGCGAGGCATGTGCGGTGAACTGGATTCTCTTGCTGATGATCTGAAGTTCATCCCAACTATTGGTATTGCCTTGCCCCTCACCCTAATTGATGATGACAAGGGGGCAACTTCTAGTTTCTCAGGACGTGCTTTCTGTTTCCTCCCACTGCCCCTTGGAGAAGAAAGTATGACAGGATTACCAGTCCATGTTAGTGGTTTCTTCGGCCTCACGGACAACCGCAGGAGCATCAAATGGCGGGAGGTGGACCAGTGGAGGGACCCGGCAGCTCTTTGGAACGAGCTTCTCATAGTCACGGTCATCCCAAGGGCTTACTTCACACTCATAATGGAGACCTTCAGACGAATCCAAACTAAGAAGGACCAAGATTTTCCCCTTTCCCCGAGAGGTATTTACGGAGCCTGGCCTGATCCAAACAGAATTCGACCTCGCTGGAAACCTATTCTTGAACCCCTCTTCAAAGACTTGCTTCAACAGCCGTCATCTACTCGCTCAGCGAAAGCTGGGTCCAGGTGGATGAAACAGTGTTCTCAGACCTGGACTCCAGCATGGACACCACAGAAACCATCATCAAATACCTCCAGAGCTCAGGGATGATGCTGGCTCAGGTTCCAGCCTACATCGATACAGTACTTACAATGTTTGTCTCCAAGCCAGGTAGCCTAAGGAGAGTGACCCCTTCTTTTGTGCGTCAGACTCTGAGGAAATGTCGCCATAGAGGGTCTTGCAACGAGAAACTGCTCCTGCTAGAGTTTATTCTTAGCGATTCCTGCTACAATGACCTCATTGGACTGGAACTTTTGCCTTTGCAGGATGAGACATTTGCTGTGTTCTCATCTTCTGTGAATGACAAAGATGCTGTCTACATTGCCTCACAGGAGTATCCAAGGTATGGGGAAACATTTGGCAATGTTCATTTGTAGCATTATTTCATTGCTATCTAAATGCTAACACATCAAAACATGATTCAGCAAAATTAGAAATTTAAATTGGCCACACACCACAGAATGTAGAATTTAAATTTGAATGACAAATGTAATTCCCTTAATTTCAACTCAGTCACAACAATACTCCAATAATTCATTTTCCCTAATCATGCCCATTTTCTTCTTTAATAATATAGGATTTTAATTGAATTTTTAATTATATTTTAATTTTGCCATACAGCTTCAAAAATGTCAAATATGTTGTCTTACACAACAATAAATACTATATATTAAACATTCTTTTACTATGGAGCTTGAAATGTAAAATATGAAATTAATTTAATTTCCTTAATCTCTCAAATTCACGAAAAGCATTCTTGATTCAATTCTGAATAACATTTATTCCTGAATCCTGACCAAAACTTGTAAATAGAATACATTAAATGATAAAGATATTATTATGAGCTTGATTTTTCTTTGCAGGTCCCTTTATCCAGGACTGGAGGGAAGATTTGTTTTAGAAAGCATTGCCCCACATGTCATGACGAGCCTGAAAGAAGCAGCCAAAAGCAGAGGTAGACACCTGCTCATAATGCCACTCTTATACTCTTATCCAGGGTACAGTATATAGAGCATCTGCTCACAATTCCATTCTTCTGTTGTAAAATGTAATCTTGTTAATGCTTAGTTTGCTGCAGGGAGTAACATCTTTGGGCTTCATTGCTTGCTATTATGGGTGTCAGAATTTTGAGTTACACTTTTTCATGCTTAACCTAGTACATGCCAAAAAAAGAAGAAACGCTGTCCATAAAATAAGCAGAACCTATGAATTTTGCCCTTAGGCATCCTTTTTAGCTTGTCATTTGAGAATAGTGAAGAGTAAATTTTTTCTTCTCTATTTTTAAGGATTCAAAATCTTTGTCTTTACATTTTTTTACGGCTTATGCTACAATTGGCTATAGGACATGTCGTTGCAAAGGACATTAAAATGACTGTTAACGGGAAGCAGCTTTCTTCCTCTCTTTGCATGACATTACAAGATTAAGGCATTTACACAGGATGCATTCTTGCATTTGGTTGTGTCGTGTCTCACAGTTTTTTCAGCATCTCTGGCCTTGTGTTGCATTTTTAAAGGGATAGTTTCAGCTAAAAATTTCAGAGAGAGAGAGAAAAATCTGCCTCATTGCAGCCATACATATTACCTTACTATACAGAGGTGGTATCTTAAAAACACATCTTATTTGATCAGTATCAGCAAAATGTTTTGCAATGTATGCTTATTATTTGCTTTATCATTTTTTTTCTCAATTTATTTTTCACATTTATCCTTATTTTTGCATTTTAATTCCAGTTCAACAATATCTTTGGGGTTGTTCTGGTAAGTGCTGAATGTGTTGTCTAATGCCTGTAGAGCTGTAGTTGCCATGGCTTTTCTGGATACACTACTTATTCACTAACATCTGTGTATTTGAATAACCCATTAACCATATATCAAAACAAAACATACAGTACTAATTAGGGCTGGGTAAAAATATCGATTCATCAATGCATTGCAATTATTTGTTTCTCAATTCAATATCGATTCATCAAATCCTATGAATCGATTCAGCCCACCGCCCAGTGGCGGCGCTGTGGGCAACACTCATCAGAGCGCGCGCTGACACGGAGTAAAGACTTGTTTATACTCTACGCGTCCGTTTCTTTTACTGTCTATTAGGGCTGGGCGATAAATCGATTTTATCGATTAACTCGAATGTGTAGCTTACGCGAGTTTACGCCGATTTTTTTGAATGAAAATCGGTTTTCTCTTTAACAACCGCCGACGCGCCCATATGGGCTCCCGTAGTTCCGACCGCGCTCAGCGCTTATGATAGAGATACACAAACAACATGGCAAATGAACAAGACCACGGCAGCTGAAGCACACCCGCCGAAAAAATTTACAAACTGAATCTGCAGGGCCGGCAACTCTCACGAGTTCACTGAGAGACACGCAATTGTCACTTTTTACACGCTCTCACACACACATCCATTTCCTCACGCAGAGAAACATCGCGAAGCAAAGAGGACACTGACACCGACATACAAGACAGAGCAGGTTACTGTTGATATGAAACAGATTCTCGGCTCTCAGATTCGGTTAATTTTATTACGAAATTCCAACAATAAACACCGTTTTGGCGCTTGTAAATGTGACGTGAAAGATCGCTGACAGATCTCAGTTCAAGCGGCACATGAACATGATCATCTGTTACTCTTCACTACTAACTTACCCAAATGTAGCTAATAAAATCAATCGATCAGTGTTTTTCAACTGCGGAAAGATGTCCATAAAACAGCTGGAGAACAACATGTGTCACGTAACGTTACATTTACCTCAGGATGCCTTTTAATGACCCATAGCACGCATGTTAGCTGGACTTAAAATAATTGCTATAGAGAGGAGTATTTGTCTAAATATGATAACTATATTACACATTTATTATATTTTACCTATATCATTAAAATATTATAACATTGTTTGTTATTATAAAAAACTCATTATGTTTAATTTGAGTTAGTTTTAACCTTTAATAATACCAGCTGGGGCTCTCTGTTTACAGCATTAGGTGATTTATTTTTGGAGAACAATTAACATAACACATTAACATATCTACTGTACCTAATATTTATCCAAAGGAATTGATATTGAATCAATATCAGAATCAAAATCAAATGAATTGAATTGAAATTGTGAAATTTGTGTTAAGCAATAATAAAAACAGTAGCATACCAGTCTTTATGCATGTAAACATTGTGTTTACATAGTTAATAAACTTGATAAAATGATGTTTAGTTACCAAATAATTTGACAATCACAATAAACTTCTTGTGATGCAAGTTTTTTTTTTTCTTTACACATCCCCCCAATCCACCCATTTTATGTTATGTTACATTTACACTAGGCTATTTACAATGACAGGACCCTCTGGTCTTTTTGGGTTGTTGTTTCTGATTGCACTTTAATCCAGATAATATCCCAGAAGGAAATATCAAAACAAAATAAAGTAAAAACTTGTTTTGAACAATTTCTTTGTCATCTGAGGATTGATTTTAAGTAGAGAGAGAAAAAAAAATCGATTTAAATCGTAAATCGGATTTTTTGTCAAAAAATCGGGGATTTTTTTTTTAGGCCATATCGCCCAGCCCTACTGTCTATAATCTGCACGTGAGCAAAGGTGCGCGCGGCAAAAATGACGCGTTTGGTGTGCAAGACCTCATTTCGCTTGGCTGTGTGCAAGGCTTTTTTTGTAACAGCGCGCGCGGCACCGCATCCGAGGATGAACGACTTCTGACAAGCCGAATCTGTCCGAGTATGTATGTCACCGCACCGGCACGCAGTTTGCGAGTCTAAATTGCAATTCATTGCAAAGATTTTTTTGTTAAGGATTTGTTTACTGTGTGTGATTCATTTAATGGAAAGCTCATTCACTTCTAGTCGTCTTGTTGTTCATTTTAAATAAACGTAGAGCAAGTAGCTAATCAGTGTCTGCTCGTTTATTCAAACTAAGTTGTCCTATATAACAGACGAAGGTCGCAACGTCCCCAAAAACTGCATGTGCACTAGTTTGATAACAAATGCTTCAGAGTTAACATGTTATATTGTAAGTTACTAAAATGTTATGAGTTATATGATGGAAATGAGCCAAAAAATAATAAATAAGCCAAAGGTTCTCTGATCAGCTGTTCAGTGTTATTTATTGTGTTGACAAAGTAAGTTAGCACTTTGTAATGTTATAATATCTATGGTTGCACTTTGTTTTATGAGTATGCACATTTTGTGCTTCTGTTTACATTTATTTTATAACTTGAATGTTTAGGAAGAAAAATATACTTTCTACTAACAGTTACATGCACTTTAGATTAGAGATGTTAATAAAGCACCTGTTTGTTACAGTTGTGCTGTGCTTTGTATTCAACACATGTACAACATTGTACAGTTTGTTCTGCTAAATAAACCATGACAGGAAACATGCTTGGGTCAATTTATTCTTAAACATTGGTAATACTGCACACATTATTTAAAAATATACCCAGGTACTTAATTACTTGTGTATTTACTTATTATTGAATCGATATCGAAGCTAATAAGTCAATATCGAATCGAATCGAAATCGAATCGAATCGAAGCCTCAAGAATCGAAATCGAATCGAATTGTGAAATTCCTAACAATACCCAGCCCTAGTACTAATGCATTTAATAATGTAAAATGCGTATTATAACATTTTAATGTGTTTTTGTTTTATAGATGCAGTTTGTTTTGAAATTTATAAAGAAATAAAACTTAAAAGCACAAATTCAATCAATTGCAAGTGGTAAACTGATAAATGTTTACAAGAACTAACATGACAACACACATTCACATGCATGCGAACATCAAGAATTTTCCATTACTTGAAGCCTTTTTTTCCATATATTTGTGCAACTTTAACAGCTAAAAATAGGATATATCAACTTTTAATTAGAATATTTTCAACTATTTCTAGCATGCGAGCCATTCTAACGAGTTTTTCTGATTTGTGCATTGACTGTAAATGTTTTTTAATGTTTTGATTATTCTTAATTTCCTAATGTGTCTCGTGTCTCTAGTAGTAGTGTTCTTTAAAGCTTTAAGTGTCATATAGAATATATAGTTGCAGGAAAAAGTATTTGAAAGCTTGGATTTACCTGCATTTCTGCATAAATTGTTAATAGAACAACAGAAGACAAACAGCCACAGTTGTTTAAGCAGACTGTGTTGATCTATGTATGTAATTAAATTTTATGAGAAATCTAGGTAAATCCAAGACTTCACAGTATTTTTCCTGAAGCTATATATATACAATCTGTTATTTTGTTTAAAACCAAGTGCAGCTTATATCATGTTTTTTGTGCTTTCAGGGAGGCCTTGCACTCAGGTTCAAGTGCTAACCCCAGAGAGATCAGCACGGCTAATTAAAGAAGTCCTTACCACAGCATGGCCTTCTAGAGATTTTGCAGTTCAGTGGAACCTTGGTGATCAAGAGAAGAATCACCCCTCAGCATCTTGGCTCAGAATGATTTGGAAGCATCTCTACATTAACTTTGCAGATGACCTTAGTGTCTTTGAAGATTTGCCTTTGATTCCAAATGTGCCACTGACTGACACCTTGGATTCTCTAGAGCTACTGCGCTTGAAAATTCCATCACCCATTTTTCTTGTAAATGAGGAAGAGGGCCCTTCTTCAGAAGACTTACTTGAAGTCATGAAGAAGCTTGGCTGTGTTATCCTGAAGCAGCTTGATCCTTGCTTACAGCATCCACTCCTGAAAAATTACATTCACCAGTTATCACCAAGCACCCTACTGCAAATTATGGACAGATTTTCTTCATCCCAGAGATTAGCAAGCCAAGTTGCATCTCTCTCTGTAAAGCAGAAGATTGCATTGAGAGGTTTTTTAGCCAGTCTTACTGATGTCACAGAAAAAGAGAAACGTATAATCCAAGAGCTTCCCATCTTTGACAAAGTTGGACAGAAGTCCAAAACAGACCCTTCACCTTTTACCTTGTTGAAAGGAGCCAGAGTATTACATCATACCGCCAAGCATCCATTAGATGTGAAATTGTCCATAAATGTAGTTGACTGCAGTGATGAGGCAACCATCCGTCTAATAAGGCTGTTGAAATTTGAGCAGGTGAAAAGCACTGAATGCCTAAAGGTGATAATTCAGGACATTGAGAAAGGATTCTACACAAAAGAGGAAGTCACAAAAATCATGCTCTGGGCTCTCACTCATTTGTCTTTTCTGAAGAATGAAAACAAGGCAGTAATTAGTTGGCTTTCTTCACTGAAGTTTATTTATACCTCTTCAGAAAAACCTCATTCACCAACAGACTTTTTTGATCCAGAGTTGGAGATTTTGCAGAACCTTTTCTTCATGGAAGAAAAGATCAGGTTTCCCCCAGATGAGTATACATCATCTCCTGATGTCCTTCATTCACTGAGGCAACTGGGGCTGAAAAATGAGGTTCAGCTAAGTGAAAAGGATGTGCTTCAGGTTGCCAGAAAAATTGAGGAGTTGCAAGAAAACGGCAAACCAGAATGGGATCCCATTTTAATGAAGGCAAAAACACTCCTTACTATCCTAAACAAACAGACAAAGTTGGTGAAGTCCTCTGAGGTTCAGACAAACCTGCAAAAATTGAAATGGGTACCTGTTTGTAAAGAAAGACCTCTGAATTACCCAAAGTCACTTGCTTGGAGAGGCGATTCTTGCAGTATTTCCTCTCTTTCAGAAATGTGTGATATTTCTCATGCTGTGCTTGTTGGTTCTTCGGTTTCCCTGGTGGAACGCACCTCTGCGGGAATGAAAAAAGCCCTGAAGTTGTCATTACAGCCTCAAGTAGAGCAAGTGCTCCAGCATTTGAAAGCAGTAAATGACTGGCACAGATCTCAAGCGTTTACCACTGAGGACTGGTATCAGTTTCAGCAGATCTTGTTTGAAATATATGAATTCATGCAAGCCCATTTGGAGGACGCAAGGGAAGCTGTCAAGTCTCTGCCCTTTGACTGGGTTTGGACAGGGAAAACCTTTGTTTCCCCTGGACACACAGTTTTAAAGCCCATTTCAGATTTGGACCTCCAGCCTTACCTGTTCTCATTACCAAAGACTATTGCAAAATTCAACAAGCTTTTTAAGTTCTGTGGCTCTATTGAAGAAGTTGTTCCCAGCCATGTGTTTGATGTTATCAAAACGATCAGGCAAAGGAGTGAGCATGAGATGACAAAAGAAGAGAGCAAACGCAATGTCCTACTTCTAATAAATATTTTACGGTGGCTATACAGCAGTCAAATATCAGTAGATACTGACATGCATGTACCCATTCTTTACCACAAAGATCCAAGCAAACTGGTTATGAAACCTATCCATGAATGCACATACTGTGATATCAAAGTAGAGGATTTGATTGACTTACTAGATGACGTTTCAGAGCCCATCATCCTTGTCCATGATGACATTCCAATGAAAACCGCTGAATGGTTAAGAGTTCCATGTTTGAGCACAAGATTAATTAACCCAGAGAATCTTGGGTTTGAACAGTCAGGCCAAAGAGAGCCTCTAACTGTGAGAATAAAGAACATTCTAGAGGAGTATCCATCAGTGGCAGATATCTTCAAAGAGCTTTTGCAGAATGCTGACGATGCAAATGCCACTGAATGTAGTTTCCTGATTGACATGCGAAAGAATCTTGAAATCCGAGAGAATCTGCTCGACCCTGGCATGATTGTTTGTCATGGCCCAGCTTTGTGGTCCTTCAACAATTCTGTTTTCTCTGATACAGACTTCCTTAATATAACCAGGCTGGGTGGGTCCATGAAAAGATGTGAAGCTGACAAAGTGGGCAAATTTGGCCTTGGGTTCAACTCTGTTTATCATGTGACTGACATACCCATTATCATGAGTAGGGAATTTATGATCATGTTTGATCCCAACATCAATCACATCAGCAAACACATTAGAGACAAGTCAAATCCAGGCATCAAAATCAACTGGAGCAAACAGCAGAAACGGCTACGGAAGTTTCCCAATCAGTTCAAATCTTTCATCAATGTATTTAACTGCCAACTTCCACTGTCACTAGAGTGCCCTTACAAGTATGATGGGACACTCTTCAGACTTCCTTTCAGAACTGAGCAGGAGGCATCTGTAAGTGAAATCAGCAGTATTTACTACAATACCACTGACATCTACTCTCTTGTAGATGAATTTAGTATCTGTGGTCACCGGCTCATTCTCTTCACACAGCATGTTGGAACAATGGTCTTGAAATATTTGAAATGTGAGGAGCCAAACCCTGCTGCTGCGCAGGATGTGGTCACGATAAACAAGAGTGTGTGGTCTTCCAAAGCAGCTTATGGTCCACTAAGTGTTCTGAAATCTGCTGCCAAAGTCATGAAAAAAGTTGCAGCCACCAGCAGAGTCCCAGCAGAGGTCCCCAAGTCTGGTTGCATCATCAGAATTGTAGTGGAGGAGTTCCACAATGTCTTCCGACGCATTGTTGACCTTCAGTCCCCACTGTTCAGAGGTCCTGAAGAGGATCCATCATCCTACTTTGAGATGGCAGCTAAAGGCACACAAACTAAGAGACTTACAGATGACATGCCACAGAAGGGAGTGGAAAATACAAACTGGCTTATCTGTTCGTGCATGGATGTTACAGAAGCTCTGAAGTTCTCCTTGAGTGATAGTGGAAAACGCCTTGGTCTGGTTCCATGTGGAGGCATAGCAGTGCTGCTTTCTGAAGAAGACAATAGAAAATGGACTGTAAAGACAAGTGCAACACCAATTGGGGAAGTTTTCTGCTACTTACCCCTTAGAATCAAAACTGGCTTACCTGTGCACATAAATGGTTGCTTTGCTGTCACATCAAATCGCAAAGAGATCTGGAAGACAGACACAAAAGGACAATGGAACTCCATTTTTATGAGACATGTGATTGTCCAAGCATACTTGGCTGCACTTAATATGCTGAGGACAATGTCAGAAAATGGGGAATTATTGGACTACAGCTATTATGCAGCCTGGCCTGATCCTGGAGTTGTCCATGATGATTTCAGTCTGATTTGTCAAGGGGTGTATCAAGAAATAGCAAAAGGTGTTGATGATGACTCTGCAAAGTCTTTTCTGATGGGAAAACCTGGGTGTCAATCAAGGATGTCCGGTTTTTGGATGACACTTTGCTTTGCAGACCAGACATTGGGTCTGCTGCTTTCAAGATATTCTTAAAATACCTCAGAAAGTGTGGTTCCCAAAATCTCTGTGCTGTCGAGCTGCCAGACTGGGTCAAGGAAGGCTTTGATGATGCTGGCTGTAAAGGAAAATTGATGGAGAACACTCTGACAGAGACACAGTTTTTCTCAGAAGTGTTCTTCCCCCATATCCAAGACATAGATAAGGAACTACGCGACCCTCTGATGTATTATGTACTCAATGAAAAACTTGAGGAGTTTGCATCCATACTGAGGGAAACCCCATGCATTCCATGTTCAGGACCATCACAGAAGCTTGTTTTGCCATCTCGACTCATACATCCAGAGGGCAGAGTAGCCAAACTGTACAACGGTGAAGATGGAAGGTTCCCTGAAGGAAGTTTAAGAGACTATGCCAATCCAGTATGCTTGGTGAAGTTAGTGCAGCTGGGTATGGTCAAGGATGACCTTTCTTGGGAAGACTTGATTGAACGGGCTGAGTCTGTATTGGCTCTAAATGAAAATGACCACACGATTGCATGCCACAGGAGCAGTGTAATCCTTAGTCTCATTGATGAAAAACTAAAAATGAGAGATCCAGCAGCAAATCATTGTCTTGGCAAATTACAAAATATCAAGTTCCTTCCATTCTTGACAAAGCCAGCTGGATTTTCACTTCCATGGCATGGAAACAATTTCTCCCAATCTACCATGTTCTCGGCAAAAGAGCTTTTTACAACAGACCATCAGGACACTGTGTGTTTAATGAAGCCTATTCTGAATGAAAATTCCCCTTCCTTTAAAGGATGTGGTCCTATCTCACTGGCTGTGAAAGACTTTCTTGGATTAATAAAAAAGCCAATGGTTTCATTAGTCATCAGCCAGCTGAAAGAGCTCTCAAAATCCTTTGATGGTGTGACTTTGTATCAAGAGAACATAACCAATGCTTGCTACAAATATCTCTATGAAGAGTTACTACAGTCCAGTGCTGCGAAAGAGGAAATCATGGAGGAGCTAAAAACATTCTCCTCAATACTAGTCGAGAACACATACGTGGAACCATCAAAAGTAGCATTTCACTTAAACTTTGATGCTGCTCCATATCTTTATCAGCTTCCCAACAAGTACAGAAATAGTTGTAGGGAACTTTTTGAAAATGTTGGAGTTCACCCGAGCTTCACTGTTGAAACATTCTCAGCAGTTTTACAGCTGATAAAGAATGAATGTGGGAGAAAACCTCTTACTGAAGAAAACTTTCAACTGTCTCGTAGAATAATTAGCGAGGGAATATGGAGCCTGATCCGGGACAAAAATCAAGAATTCTGCCTAAGCAACTATGGGGAGATTCTTCTTCCTGATGGCAATTTCACACTACAGCCATCAAAATCACTTTGTTATAATGACTGTCCTTGGATTAAAGTCAGGGACACAACTGTTAAATACTGCCATGGTGATATTCCAAGAGAGGTGGCAGTAAAGTTGGGGACCGTTCCAAAACGTCACAAAGCCTTAGAAAGATACGCCTCAAACATCTGCTTCACTACCCTTGGAAGTGAGTTTGGGCAGAAGGAGAAGCTTACCAGCAGAATAAAAAGTATCCTCAATGCTTATCCATCAGAAAAGGAGATGTTGAAAGAGCTCCTA
The DNA here is from genome assembly GCA_036326025.1 of Chrosomus eos. Lineage (NCBI taxonomy): Eukaryota > Metazoa > Chordata > Actinopteri > Cypriniformes > Leuciscidae > Chrosomus > Chrosomus eos. Next base: position 35,212,387 of record CM070825.1, on the reverse strand, counting down.
CAGAATGCAGATGATGCAAAAGCCACAGAAATATACTTTGTCTTTGATCCCAGGACCCACCCAACTGACAGAGTTTTTGATGACAAATGGGTTCCCATGCAAGGCCCATCACTCTGTGTGTACAACAACCAACCATTTACAGAGGATGATATTAGGGGGATCCAGAATCTCGGAAGGGGCACCAAAGAGGCAAACCCTGGAAAAACAGGGCAATATGGCATTGGATTTAACTCAGTTTATCACATTACTGACTGTCCGTCTTTTATCTCAAATAATGACATTCTCTGCATCTTCGATCCACATGCCCGTTTTGCACCTGGAGCAACATCTGTCAGTCCAGGAAGAATGTTTAGAGATTTGGATTCAGACTTCAGATCCCAGTTTTCTGATGTACTCAACTTATACCTTGGAAATCATTTCAAGTTGGAACGCAGCACAATGTTCAGATTTCCCATACGAAATGTCGAAATGGCCAAAATCTCAGAGATCAGCTCAGCACCTGCTTCAGACAGAATGGTTCAAAATTTCCTTGATAAAATACGAACAGATGGTGCAGAGCTTCTCATGTTTTTGAATCACATGGAGAAAATTTCCATATGTGAAATTGAAAATGGGACTGGGGATTTAAAAACTATTTATTCTGTGACAGCGAAAATCTCAGATGGTGATCGACTAAAACGCAAGCAATTTCACGCCTCAGTTCTGGACAGTGTCTCAAAAAAAAAACAGCTGGCTCAAATTCCAGTGCAACAGATTACCTACACAATGGACATAGAAGACACAGATGGTAATTCTACGACTTGGCTGATATGCAACAGATCTGGATTTTCTGACATGGAGAAGGTATCTAAGAGTGTAATTTCAGCTCACAAAAATGAGGACATAACACTCTTTCCACGTGGTGGAGTTGCAGCATGCACCAGCCACAACTACAAAAAAACACACAGAGCCTTCTGTTTTCTTCCTCTTTCTCTGGAGACTGGCCTGCCTTTCCATGTGAATGGCCATTTTGCTTTAGACTCTGCCAGAAGAAATCTGTGGAGGGATGACAATGGAGTTGGTGTGAGGAGTGACTGGAACAACAATCTAATGAAAGTGCTAATTGCGCCTGCATGTGTAGAACTGCTAATTCAGCTGAAACGTCGACTGTTTCCAGGCCCTGACCCCACTATGACAATATTTCAAGGAACTCCAATGCATGTTGTCAGGGATATTTTGAGAAAATTTTTGTCTATCTTTCCTGTAAACAGAGTGGACATTCAACCAGATTGGTATTGTTTGGTAAAGGCGATCTACCTTTGCATTCATGTTGACTTGAAAAGACTACTCCCTGTTGTTAGAGCACCCCACGTTGATAACGCTGATATGCACTCTGCAATATACATCTCCTGGGTGAACACATCCACCTCAACCAAAGGCCAAGCTTTCTTTGACAACTTACTTCAGGATGAGTTACAGCATCTTAAAAACACAGAGTATAACATAACAACAAGAAAATCTGTGTCCGAAAATGTTTACAGAATGAAGGCCATGCTCCTGGATGTTGGCTTCAACCTAATCTACAGCTGTGATGAGACAGCCAGTCTGTACCTCTGCCTTGAAGATGCTGGGATTTCAGTCAACTACGTGACACCAGAGGATGTTCGCAGCTTCCTGCTGACATTCTCGTCTCCAGACACATCTTGCCAAGTTGGAAAGCTACCATGTCGACTGCAGCAGTCCAATTTCAAGCTGTTTCATGGTCTGAAACTGCTGGTTGACTACTGCTTCAAAGATGTGGAGGAAAATGACATAAACATAGAGGGGCTACCACTACTGATGACAATGGACAACGTTCTGCAAGTGTTTGACTCCAGACATCCAAAGTTTCTGAGCAATCATCATGATCTTATTGCATCAAGGAAGGATCTTTTCATGCACACACTGTACATAAGGTACAGTAACATCCTTCTAAAGGCAGGTGTGGCTAAGACTTTTGACATAAGCAGTTTTGGAGATCTTCTGGTATCTGCACTTCCCAGAGAGTGCAGAACAAGGAGCTCAGTAAAATGGAAGGAGAACTTTCCTACAGAATCTTGGCTTAAAAGTGCATGGCACTTTATCAGTGAACAACTTGCAACCAAGGATGACCAGACAGAGATCAACCCTACATTTGAGACCATTCTGGACATCTTGAAGGATTGGGCACTTCTTCCAGGAATCAAATTTATGGTGTCGGGAAACAAATTGGTTGTGCCAGAGAATGACATTTTGTTACCCCTGAGCTTAATCTTTGCAGCCATCTTTCCAAATGGACAAAATGACAAAGTCTTTCATACCCTGATGAGGGGAGGGTGCTTTCAATTGGCTGTGAATAAAATATGTGCCAAAGAGAGTCCTGTCTTGCCTCTGTTGGCCCAGCATACAGCAAATATAGACAATCCTTCCAGCATACTTCGAGCACTTGAGTACATGATCCAGATATCAGCGTTCAAAACAACAAATTTGACAGACAAAGACTTTGAAGCACTGTTGTTGTACTTCAACTGCAATTTGACTAATCTGACCCTGGAGGATGTACAATGTCTGAAACTGTTGCCATGTTACAAAGCTGTCAGTGGACGGTACATCTGCATCGCAAACTTCGGAGCATGTTATGTTCTAACAAAGACCATTCCCTCTGCCGACATTGACAAGTGGGCACACAATACATCCTCAGCCTTTCTCACTGACAGTCCACAGCTGAAAGAACTCTACAGCTTTCTTGGGGTCACACCAATTGATGACCTCGAGGTGTACCTGAATCATATCTTTCCAAAATTTGACATTTTATCACATGATGCCAAAATCCAACATGTGATCTATCTAAAGGAAAGGTTATTGGCAATGGAGGAGCCATTCAGCATCAAGGATCAGCTCTTTGAGAAACTAGAAGCTCTGTCCTTCATTCATGACTCCACCAGTAGACTAAAACCTGCCAAAGCCTTCTTCGATCAAACAGTTAAAGTGTTTGAAGTAATGCTTTCACAAAAAGCCTTTATTCCCAATGATTTCTTCAGAAAAATTGAGCAGGTGTCAAAGCCAAAAAGCGGGACATCCTTTTTATCCTCATGGATAGCATTCCTTCGTAGCATCGGCTTGAAATATGTAGTATCTCAACAGCAAGTTCTACAGTTTGCGAAAGAGATCAGCATCAAAGCTCATACAGAGAACTGGTCCAAGGAAAAAGTTCAGACCATTGTAGATGTACTCCTAACTCACATTTTCAATGATAGAACAGATCTGTTTGATGGGGCATTCCTCAAAGAACTCTCTATGATACCATTCCTATGCCCAGAGCGTGCACCAGCCGAGCTTGTTCGCCTTCACGTTCAGTACCAAGAAATGAATGGCACCGTCCCTCTAATTCGCTTCAATGGATCACAAGTCAATCCAAAGTTCAAACAAACTGATATCATGCAGTTGTTGTGGACATCTTGTCCTATACTACCAGAAAGGGCCACCCCAGCAAGCATAAAAGACCAAGAAGGAAACACACTTACCAGCCAAGAGCAACTTGACCTTATTTTGACCATGTTAAATGTTAATGTGGACCCACCATTGGAAAAAGTCATTAGCAATTGCAAAAACATATGTAGCATTACAAACTTGGATGATGACACAGTGAAAACACGAAGCAAGGTCTTGAGAAGCATTTATGAATTTCTGAATGCAGATAAACATGAATTCCGCTTTCAGTTACGAGGAGTAGCCTTTGTCATGGTTGAGGAGGGTTGGAAGCTCCTTAAACCAGAAGAGGTTGTCATTAATTTGGACAATGAATCTGACTTCAAACCTACTTATACAAACTTCCCCTCGAGCTTGGTACATTTCACCAACTTTTCAAACTGTTGGGAACTGAGGACATTGTTTCAACAAAACAATATGTTGAAGTTTTGTGTCGGATTTATAGAATTTCAGAAGGCAAGCAGCTTGACCCAAATGAAATGAGAACAGTGAAAAGAACTGTCTCAGGGCTATTCAAAAGTCTCCAGAATGACCCAGTACAGATCCGTAAAGACCTTGAGAATCTCAGAGATTTGACATTTTACCTTCCGAGTCATGATGGACGATTGGCCAAATCAAACACATTGGTCTTTGACGATGCACCACACTTCAAGAGCCGAATTCAGGGTAATGTTGGTGTTCAGATGCTAGTTGACATGAGCCAGTGTTACCTAGGCAAAGACCATGCCTTTCACACAAAGCTGATCATGTTGCTTCCGCAGAAACTGAGGCCCAGGCTTCTGAGTAGTATCTTGGAGGAACAACTTGACGAAGACTCACCAAGAATGTGCCAATTTGGTGCCCTCTGCTCCCTGCAGGGACGGCTTCAATTGCTTCTGTCTTCAGAGCAGTTTATCACTGGATTAATTCGGATCATGAAACATGAGAATGAGAATGCATACATGGTGAATGAGGAGAAAGCAATACGGTTATGCAAAGCACTGTGTGAGGGCTTAAAGGTGTCTTGCTTTGAGAAACTACAGACTACATTGCGAGTGAAAGGCTGCACCCCAATTCTCCACAGCCGTAGTGAAACTCTTGCCTTTCTTAAAAGATACGGAACAGCTGTTATCCACCTCTACATTCAGCATTCTGACAGCAAAGACATTAATTTTCTTCTTGCCTTGGCAATGACCCTCAAGTCAGCTACAGACAACTTGATTTCTGACACCTCCTATCTTATTGCCATGTTGGGTTGCAATGACATCTACAGAATAACAGAGAAGCTAGATAACCTTGGTGTCAAGTATGACACAACTGAACCCTCAAAGCTGGAGCTTCCACTACCTGGTACACCCATACCTGCTGAGATTCATCATTTACTGCTCATGGACCCCATGAATGTCTTTTATCCTGGAGAGTATGTTGGTTATCTGGTAGATTCGGAGGGAGGTGATATTTTAGGCACTTACCAGCCAACTTACACATACGCTATCATCGTTCAAGAAGTGGAACGAGAAGAGGAGGAAAGTCCAAGTGTCCTCGGCAAGTGCTTTCAAATTGACATTGGGTACAGTGAGTACAAAATTGTGAGCTCTCTTGATCTGTATAAATTTTCTAGACAGGATGATAGCACCAATATTCGAGATGGCACACCAACTCCAACAAGCCCCTCGGAGGGTCATTCCCCTCGTTCCAGAATGGTCCCACCAATATTTCCTGGAAAGGAAAATCACAGGGCTCCTCCAACAAAGGCGTCCCCCAAAAAGATAAAACTCAATGCATTACCAGAAATTCTAAAAGAAGTTACTTCAGTAATAGAACAAGCTTGGAAGCTTTCTGAAACTGAACGCAAGAAGATTATCCGGCGCTTATACTTGAAGTGGCACCCTGACAAAAATGCAGAGAATCTTGACATCGCTACAGAAGTCTTTAAACACCTACAGAGTGAGATCAGCAGGATGGAGAAGCAAACACAAGCAGAGCAGACGGCTGATAGAGGATCAAGGAGACCTTACTCTTCATCTTCCACACGATTCCAGTCAGAGAAATTCTCATTTCAGCGATTTTACACATCATGGAACCAAGAAGCAACAAGCCATAAATCGGAAAAACACCAGTTCCGAGGACAGTTTACTAGCTATTCAGGCACATCGCACTCAAATCGCTTCTTTGTACCACCATCATTCAAGTCTGTTGGTAACCCTGTGGAGGCACGGCGGTGGTTAAGGCAAGCAAGAGCAAACTTTTCTGCTGCAAGAAATGACCTTCATAAAAATGCCAATGAATGGGTATGTTTCAAATGCTACCTGGCAACAAAGCTTGCATTAATTGCAGCAGATTATTCAGTCAGAGGAAAATCAGACAAAGATGTGAAGCCCACAGCACTTGCCCAGAAGGTAGAGGAATACAACTCCCAGCTGACAGGGTTGGCCAAGGATGTAAACATCCTGGAAGGTTATGGTGTGGACAGCCTGAGAACTCGCTACCCTGACCTATTGCCCTTCCCTCAGATTCCCAATGACAGGTATACTTCGGAAGTAGCAATGAGAGTAATGGAATGTACAGCTCGGATAATCATCAAACTTGAGACATTTGTCCAGCAAAAAATCTGAATGTCAGCATTAGACAATGCAAAACACTGACAGATGAATCAACAAAGTGGTGGTTGTGCAATATAGACCAGTAAATAATGTAATAGTTATAACAGACTTTTTAAAAGTAAAATTATATATCTAGCTGGCATTTTTATTTTAACAGTGCCACCTCTGATGCTGTGACCCATGCTTATTATCGCGTACATTTGCTCCATTTCTCTGAAAGGTTGCCTGAGCCTAAAAAAAAGTGTACGCTATTATATATAAAACATGCAGCAGTGTACATAATGTTCAAAAGCATAGAAATACCTTTTATTATTTTAACTACATTTGATTATTGTTGTTCCTTTGTACATAATGAATACCGATGCTGCTTTTTTATCTTTTCTAGAAATGTATTTTCCTTCCATAGTCATTAAGTGGATGGTATTGTGATTTATTAGCATGAGTTGCACTGCACTTTTATGTAAATAGCACTTGAGTGATTGTAGGAATTTGAATGAATGACACCTGAAAAGTTATCATGTGCAATCAAGCAATGACAGGTCAGTCAGCTCACGGTTCCTTTTTGGGATCTTTATCAGTGCCAGTAATTCATATATTGTGCATACAACTTTTTCTCAGCTGGTAATTGACATTCAATGTATGCATACATTTCAATCTAAATGTGAAATTGATATCAGTGCATAACCTAGACATCATAAGATATAATATGACTTTAGGTTCATAAGTGTTTACCGGTGGAATTGTCTGTCTTGGTGCAAGATTTATAGAATCCAAGAATGAAATTTATTCCATAATTTCACAATCACCTTTATCTCAAATGAACTAAACATATATGCATACATTGTTGGCTAGGGGAGCAACAGAAAACTTTTTTTATTTCCCATACGAGGATATTGGTGGGTTTAGTTTCAGCCCATAATACTATTTTAAAAAATGTACCATTTAAAAAAATAGACACTCAAAATTATTTTTTTCTCTTGAAACTTGACATTTCAGTTAACTGCTGTGGCTGTACACATATATCATGCGTATTTCCTCAGAATCGTGTTGATTAAATATGTATTTTCTATTATTTACAATGGGAACCTCTTGTCCTCTACTGATGAGAATGTTTTGCATGAAGTTCTCTGAAATTTGTGTAAGAGGAACATACTGTAGTGTAGATGCTCATATGGTGCTCAATGTCAATGATGTTTTTCATTCATTTCCTTTGTTTAACTGTGAGAAAGACTGAAATTAAACACTGGCTACTATGTTTTGACAAATACATTGTCATTTGTCTCAGTCTCATTATTTCATAATACAGCTTTGTAAATTTGAGACCCACAAACAGTGGGAATATTGGTTTGGACATATTTAACATGTTCAATAATCAAGATATATTACTTGCTTTCTCTTATAAATTATGCATGAATACTTATTTAAAAAACTATCCTGCATTAAGTAAATCTATTGTTCATATAAGTCATAGTATCAGGTAATAATGATCTATTTTCACAATACAACAAAGTTTTTTTATACATTTATTGGACATAAAACATTCTAAGTTTAATGATTTCTTTGGTTAGTTTGAATGAAATTACAATTCAAACATTGAAACATTTCATGTAGACAGCAAATGTACATGTTCATGCATGTTTGCTAGAAAACTATAATAATTCAACAATCAGTATGGCAATAATTCACTTGAAATATGAAAATCTCAAAATGAAAGTTTACCTGTTTGAAACAAATACATCAATCAAAGTATAATATACAACTGATGTATAAATCTGAAGATCCCCTGCCAATATATATACAAATTATCACTCTGACCATTTTCATACAGTACATACACTAAACAGTTCTGGAAAAAAGAAACGCAAATCCCAATGTTTCAAGCTGCCATAGGGATTATTTAGCATTTGATAACTAAATAAACGGAGATGCCAAATTTGATATCAAACCATTGTGTATAAAATTAAAAATCCAAGAGCACTTCATATTTTACAACAACACACACAAGAGTATTAAATTTGTTAATATTACAATGCTTCATCGAAGTGGGATTTGGTGCTTCTGCTGCTTCAATGCCGCTGCTTTGAGATTGTGGGTAGTGTAGTTCTTGAGTGGAAATCAAACTGAAGCATACAGTATATTATCACCCTCGGAGGAGCTCAAGGCACGACCATATCAATGTTTTATGTAATCAATTTATCTATTAACGAGTGCATCTTTAAACAATAACTAGCTGATATTCAACACACATAATTTGGTTATTTATTGCACCTCAAAATTATATTGCATAGGATGTCAGCTGTTGACCAGCCCCTTTATTGCCCAGCCTAATTTTGAAAAAGTTTACATAACAGAAAAAAAGACAATCATTTTGTTTCATTTACAGTATACAGCATATACCAACCCAATCTCATAAGAAAATGTAACTATTTTCTGAGGTGTTGATTTTGCATGAATTCATACATTGTGATTTGTACGGAACCATGTTTTTTTGGAGTTTTTTTTTAACGAAGGGCCACCCTTAAACCTACCCGTCAGTGGTGCGTAACAGATCGTACGGAAACATACAAATGAGATCATATGTATTCATACAAATTAACCACCAAACATAAAATAGTTATGAATTGCTTTGAGAGTGTGTTGTCTACACTACACATTTAATTTTCCCTATCATGATGAAACCCCAACCAAACAGATAAACGTACCCTCTAGGCCAGGCTTGGGCAACTCTGGCCCTAGAGATCCACTGTCCAATCAAACACAACTGAACAAGCTAATCAACGTCTTCAGGTCCTACTAGAAAGTTGTAAGCAAAGTGGATCTCACCTGCCTATAACTTTCTAGTAAGACTTGAAGACCCCGATTAGCTTGTTCAGTTGTGTTTGATTAGGGTTGGACAGTGGATCTCTAGGCCCAGAGTTGCCCATCCCTGCTACAGGCTAATATTCAGTAACAGTGGTTCCCAACTCTGTTCCTGGAGTGTCCTCAGCACTGCACGCAAGTTACATGCATGTTGTCACCATTTAAACTGCCCTGTCAGTCATCTCGTCACAGTTAAAATCTTCCATATTCAATTTCCTACTGTATCAGTGAGAAATGTATTAGCATCTGATCTGCCAGTTGTGGGTCTTTCATGCGGAGAAATCTCCTCGTGTTTGCATAACGATGCATTTAAAAGATAATGACCAAACGTATCTTCAAAGTTCATACTGCTGTTGCAGATTAAATATGTGGATAACCACTGAATAAATACCTTTTCGTCGGTTACATACTGAATATGAATCATTCAAACCCCATATCTAAACCATCCGCCATGTTTGTAGTTTTTTAGCTCTTTTTATTTGTGTTTGTCTAATTGAACCCTCCAACATGCAATGGGTTGTGGGCAATATTAGCCATTAAGAGTTTGCACAGACCAGCACTTCGAATTCTAACTGGAAAAAGTAGACCATCCTTGGAATACTCATTTCAACATACTACGATTTAGGACAAATTCATTCTAATTTCAAAGGACAGATAGTATGCGAATTTGGACGCAGAACAAGACCGCAGATGAGTGTTTCAGGTAAGAGAGACGGAAATGTGCAGTGTTCAGTGTTGTGGCAAAAACTTCTGTTAAACACCATCACTGCGTAAGAGACACTCAGAGTCAAATTAATAAAAAGAGAAATATTTATTCTTGCAAGAAGGCCCAGTCGCCATCACAGCCGTTACATTCTGTGAAGTGAGTGGCGCGCACCAGGAAGACATGAGACAGCTTTTATACTCTTTTCAAGGTTCCTTCTCACCCCGCTGTACTTTTCCACCCAGATAAGGCCCCCACTTCTGTTCAGTTTTTTCTTAAGGACACAAACTGGTACTGGAATAAACTAGCCAAACCTGACCATTCCTAAGGTCAAGATGTCCTGTCCCATATATTCCTGAACCGTCACGCACAAGCACGTACACACATATACTTTTACACATTGAATAGATTAGGAATAAATGACTATTAAAATTTCTACAACAATTCCACACTTTTTATCATTCAGATTACCCATAATCACAATAATAAACAAAAAGACAAATTTTAAGTCATATCATCACACTACTCTTCATCTCTGTTTTCACATAACTGATCACTCTTTTTAAACATTTGTGAAAATAACATTTTGAAAAGAAAAAGCTTAGGCTGTTTTTGTAAGGATAGTCCCTTAAGTATTAGCAAGCAGATAAAGAATTCAACTAAAGCCGGGCTAGATAAACAATCACTGTTGTTGTACCCCAAGCATAGCTTGACCCTCAGTCACCTTAGTTAAATAAGAAATAGTGTACAGACTAGTTAGAAAAACAACAAATCATCAATCCACAGTGGTTACATCAAAATATAAAGTATAAGAAAAGTATAATAAAACCCTTCATTTCAAAACCCTCTCCTTGTACCTTATCACATAGCAGATAAGCACAGCTTTTAACCATCTGTTCATAACAAAAACATTCATAGGAAGAAGAAAAAGAAAAGAAAAACAAACACCAAATGTCTAACACATGTCACTGTAGCTTCCACTACTAGAATCATCTTCATCACATTTCTTGTCATTGTCATCATCATTTGGATAAAACTGTCATTTTACCAATTTAACTGAGCTGGAAACACACAATATTGACAATCCTACCCCCGAAACCCCAAAGAGTAATCAAACAATCCATTAATTTTCCTAAAATACTTTCTAATTAATCAGTGACCAATCAAATCTCGTTGGCGTTGTTTAAGGTGAGATGTTTGGACGGTGGTGTTGCAATCTCCATCCTTGCAACCTTGTTTGTGGAGTGGACCATAGCCTCTGTCACCTGTGAATGGAGATCTTAAGTGTTTTGTTAGTGCTGCTGGTCGTCCTTCTGGTGTGACCTGTGGAATTTTCACCATTTGTTTACTGATGATATACATTATTAGTTCCCAATTTATTCTCAGCATCTGGCCACTCCAACAACCTGAAACTCATTCAACTATTACATTAACATTCAACCCACTTTACTCATGTCAACAACACAATATTTATACATTTTGGAACAGAATCATTCTGTTAGCTGCAATCCAATCCTGACATTCTGTGAAAGGAAAATTTTAAGTTATGCTCTGCTCCATTCTCTGTAAAGAAAACAAAATGTCGAGGTTATTTTCAGATAGTAAAACTACACGTAGTTTCTTTTGTCTACTGTTCTCCCGTGACCTTCGCTGCCACATCTGCCCCGGCGTTTCCTGTTGAAACAGTCCTGCAAATACATTTACAGAAAGCAAATTTTGTTTGGGACGGCCTTTTACCCAATTAGACCCAGTGTCCTCCCCACATATATTGTCCCTTAGTAAACCATATTTGGCAATTGTTATACCATCTCCCTCTTGATGCACGACACAACTCGAGCATCAATTTAACATAACATTTAACATAGTGTTTTGATAAAGTTGGCATCAACACTAACCCAAACGTTGTCCTTCAGACAAATTTCCTCCAGACATCTTTTGCTGTCTCTGAAACAAAAATATTACATTCTTCACTTAAAGCCACAATCTCATCTGCTCAACGAAGTATTTGAAGGGCAAAGGCCCTGAGCCTCACAGCGTATCCTGCTTTTCAGGCCTGTTGTTTGGTCTCTTAAATCAGTCATCTAAAAACATTTTCAAAGTCATCAATTCAATTATCAAGTCAGGTCGTGCTGTACAGACTTGGTCACTTGTCAGTCAAATAACATTCTCATCCTTCTGCCCACAATAATCATAAATGGCTCTCTGCATATTTCATGTTGACTTAGCCAATATGTCACTTTGTTGTTGCCATCAAATCTATAACATTTTCATTTATCTCAACCCATGCCAGATGGTGATCTACAACTCCACAATTCCAATTTACACAAATACTTAAACTGATCCAGAACGTAATTCAAATCAACATCACAAAAGACAAAAGTAATTAATACCAGACAGAGCTTGATGACCAATCAATTTAAAGCTCATCCTATGTTCTGTATCATCTTTTCATCAGATCCACTCACAATTATCGCCTTCTTTTAAAATTTGTCATTTGCCTCAACCCATCTGTAATGATGAAACAATATACTCACTATTCCGGCGGAATATTAGTACCCTAAACTAATACATACAAGACCTAAAGTGTTGTCACCATCACACACACTCATACTAGACACACATATCTTAACCGCTCATTTTCAATGTTCGCTTTTTTCAATATTAACTCTTTCTTTTATATATTATTGCTAAAAAGATTTAAATTTTAAATAAGATTTTAAACTTCGCATTTTTCTGTAGCTTTTACCTAATTTTACATGATCTCTTAACCAGTTCCAAAGCATTTCTGTTCATTTTTCATTAGATTTTTTAGACAAGTCAGCTGGGTTGCTTTGTTTAATTTTCCTTATCATTATTTTGCTTCAGCTTGCTCTAGCAGGCCGACAACAGAAAGACAGACACAGTTTACCATCCCTTCCTCCACTCAAACAGTCTCTCTCTCTTATTAACAAATAATAATTACATTAAATTAATCACTATCCTTTTACCATTAAATTTTGTTATCCAGACTTTTCTCAAATCAAAAACTGTCTTCATCTTTAGCCACCCACCATGTCAAACGACCTTCAGGAGTTAAAACATAGTTCAAAATCAACACTTCTATAAATTTTCTTATTCTTGCCCATGGGGCAGCCAATACATAAAAAGTTTTGTTCCTGTCTCCACAACAAACAATGGCAATCCCCTCATATTATCAGCTGGCTCTTGAACTCCCCCATAGCTCTCTATCTATAATTTTCTCTTCAGGTGTTGTCCCCCTGGCTTAATTGCAGACACTTGTCACAATGAAAAACAAGCGTACGATTATGCGGTTTCTTCTGGCAAGTGGTATAGAGGAACTCACATTCTCTGGGTCAGACTGCCGCAACTCGTCACAGCGCATCTCACCTCTCAATGCTCTGCTGACCCCAGTGGCCTCCAGTAGTCAGCGCTCAACTCTCACTACCTTTCTTGCATGTACCACACCCCCGTCCTGAGGTGCCCAATGTCCGTGACCCCCTGCGTTAGGCTGTCCCCTGGCCAGGAGAATCATCCCGTCCTTGAGTAGCCACGTACACATTGGTGACCCGCTTACAAACTGGTGACCTCTCTCTCCCATCACACAATCAGTTTTCTTTAACAGAACTCAGCTGCTTTCTGGAGCTTAGGAAAGGCACGTTCAAGAGTCACCAGAGCCATTCTGATTGCCTAATAGTGTTCACAGGGAGACAGGTTAATAACAGCTCAGTGAATTTAGATCACAACCATACATTCAGTGTACTGTTACTGTACATCTGTAGCTGTAGCCATCGGGCCTGTTTCAATGGTGGAGACTTAAGATAAGACAAAGAAGTTACTGGTCCTAAAATAAAATAATCAAAAATGTTATTTCTATCATTTAAGGTCTGCATTATTATTTTAAAGACTTCTTTAAAGTCGTTCAGTTTTACATTTAAAACATTCACCAATACAAATTGCCCTCTTAATGGCAATGGTTTCTTTAACATCTCTGTGTCTGATTTTTCAACTGAAACACTGTACTTTACTATAAATAGCTTATTATTACTTATGACACAGACTCAGATAACAGCCTGTTAGCTGAAAGTGACTGAGAGAGACTCTGAGACATTCAGGACAGGTAAACTGTTCTCTCATAAACTTCTAATCATCAAACTTTTATCTATAATCTTTTAACTATCCCAGCTTAAGGCATCTTTGACAGAAATGACATTTGTTTCCAAATAAACATAATTTTATAGTTGTCTTTATTTAGACATTACAAATTTCCACTCAGATTGAGTGTCTGTCGTACTGGCCGTTTACAGCCACAGCAGACATCAGATTCAGATAAGCAACCTGTTTTATTACAGCCAATAACAAACTTATCTTTTGAAAGCAAAACATCAGCTTCTAGTTCTTTCATGGTCAACAGTTTTCAAGCTGTTTTTTTAATCAGATGCCTTTCTACACATTTTACATTTATCAACTGTTAATTCAGTAACAAGCTGCTTCTGCTTATTTGATCTTAAATAATGATTCTAGTTCTCAATAACCATACACTGTAAAAAACTTAACTCATTATTTTGAGTTATCTTTTTGCATGGGTTTTTTTTTAGTTTAACTAACTTATTTCGATAAGTTGAGGACAAGAAAAACTTAAAATTTCTTGTTGTCTGGACAATCTAGTTATCTCTACACAAAAAAATAAGTTGAAATAACTAAATTGCTAAAATATTTTTTACAGTGTAGTTTAATATCTGTCTTCAAAGTTTTTCTAGGAGTTTATCAATCTCCAATCAGGATTCACACTAAATTTGACAAGGCTACTCTGCATCTTTCACAGTTATTATAAATCATCCGTGAGATTTGTCTCTCTGAATCCTTTTTCAAAATGTTGCATTAAAACACAATCATCCTTTTAGTTACCTTTCTGCAACTCCCATTTGTTGGAGTCATTAATTTTACATCAAACTGTATTCATCAATTCACTTATAATAATTACTATTATAGATATTTTCAAAGGATTCACTTTAAGACTTCAATCTTTTGACCTTGTTTTTTTTTTCTCTTATTCTTTCTCAGACGAAATGTTAATATCGTCACTTAAACACTGATCTACTTTCAAACCCACATTATTAACAGAAATGTGTCACTATCACATTTTCAAACCCCTTCTCAGTGACCATTTACAGTTACGTGTTAAATGGTCCTGCTGACCACAATTTAAACACTCTCCATCTGCTCTAACTTACTGCACACCCTTGAAGCAGTGTGTTCCATTGAGGAATGCAACAGAGCCACTGATAAGCAGTGCTCCATATTCTTTTACAGTCCACCAATGGCAGATACAACAATAGCCGAATCATCATTATTACTGGCACAACATACATTATCGATTTCCGGAATCTTTGGACATAGCTGTCTTTACATTTTACTAATTTGCTATTATCATCAACACTGATTACAGAACAAGTGCATATCTAACATCCAAAAGCCGGGCTGAATAAGAAGACTGCTCCTGTACTCTCGACCTTGATCGAACCCTCAGTCACTCCTCAGATATTAAATACAGACATTGTCTGCAATCATAAACACCAGGATATGCATTCGTTTTTTTATAAAACTATAATTTCCAATTCCTTTCATAATAAACGAAGATGGATGGTAAATCCATTCCTTTCACTACCCCCATTAGACCCTTTAGGTTCAAAAACAATGTTTGTCAAACTAAAACTAAAAACCCAATTTCAATCTTTATTTTACCATTAAAAATATAGAATTGTTCCCCATACTGCTTAAAACATTCTTCATGTCATGTTAATTCCTGTCAATCATACAATGCCTTATTTTATTCTAAAACTGTATTTTCATACCAATTAAACAGTTAATTTGACTTAAATTCTGTCAGACATTTTATTTTCATCACATATAGTTTTCTACTATATTTCTTCTCAATCTTCCCCTACATGCCATTTCTTTCTTTATCCTCTCCTTTCTTTTCTCAAACATGCCAGTTCCTTCATTATCTAACCAGTACATGATTGTTTGCACAATCCCCACATAAACATATCTCACACACCAACCTTCTTGTTTTTTCCCTTTTCCCTCTTCCACCAAGTCTACACTTACAGTTTCACTCTATTTATATCACTCTATCACTCTATTTCACACAGACAGCCTTATTGCTGCTTGCTACTTCAATCCATATCATATAAATTTAAGTTCTTAAGACATCTAATGTCATGCATCCATTTACTGGATGAAGAAGTAAAAACCCTTATTTCTCCTGGCAGTTCGACTTTTTTTATCTTCAAGTCAACAATCCATTATCTGTTCACATTTTTTACACACATTTTGAACGCAGACACTTTTATTTCTCACTGCCCTGTTCAACTGTTCCCCGCACCATCTTTAATCTTGTGGCGCTCAATATCATAAATTTCTGCCCTTAATTTGATCTCATTTGACAAAACACAGGTGTACCAAATTTCGCAAGCTTGCTTTTGAGACATCCCCATACTGCTGCTTCTCTGTTCTCTGTGGATTTCTCTTCAACGCGCGTTTTCTTTAGTCTGTTAGGCGTCCCCAACAGACCCGATTCTTTTCTTTTAACCCAAATCGGTCGGGTTGCACTATTAGTGCCCTCCTAACTATGGTTTACCAAAAAATCTGTTACGATTGTTCTGGTTCCCCCTAATTAGCCTCAGCACCTAAAAACAATTGCTCCGTGGTGGAACAACTCATTTTCAGGTTACCTATCTGTTTGAAATCTCTTGATCTGTCACAGTTCTCAATTAATCCCAGATTATTTATCTGCTTGAAATTTCTTGATCTGTCACAGACCTCAATTAATCTCAGATTATTTTCCCTCGTATCTGTTTGAAATTTCTTGATCTATATATAGATCTCAATTAATCTCAGATTACGTACCACAGAAACAGCCCTCAGCCAGTATGGTTCAGTTTCACTTTGAAAAATATTTTAGCCCATAAGAAAAATATTTTAGCCGTCTCTTACCAGAGATGTCTTGAGTTGCCACGGGTTCGTTTTCATCTGATTCCAGTGGAGCTTCTCCTGGCCCTGATAGCGGTCGGCCCCTCTCTCTGAAACTTACGAGGTAGAGCTGGAACTGCTCAGTCCAGGTGGCCAAACACCGTCCGCTCTCAGGTCCAGGAGGCACTGCCAAGGAATCCCACTCTGACACCAAATGTTGTGGCAAAAACTTCTGTTAAACACCATCACTGCGTAAGAGACACTCAGAGTCAAATTAATAAAAAGAGAAATATTTATTCTTGCAAGAAGGCCCAGTCGCCATCACAGCCGTTACATTCTGTGAAGTGAGTGGCGCGCACCAGGAAGACATGAGACAGCTTTTATACTCTTTTCAAGGTTCCTTCTCACCCGCTGTACTTTTCCACCCAGATAAGGCCCCCACTTCTGTTCAGTTTTTTCTTAAGGACACAAACTGGTACTGGAATAAACTAGCCAAACCTGACCATTCCTAAGGTCAAGATGTCCTGTCCCATATATTCCTGAACCGTCACGCACAAGCACGTACACACATATACTTTTACACATTGAATAGATTAGGAATAAATGACTATTAAAATTTCTACAACATTCAGTAATCCAGGACCAGTGTTGGGAACAACTGTTTAGTAACATATAATACATTTTGTAACTAAATTAGTGTGGCTTTTTTTTTTTACCTTGCTCAGAGACAAGTACTTGTTTCTATGGGAGATTTGTTCCTACTGTGTGTGTTACAGACAGAAGCTCATTCAGCAGTCCTGGTGCTCACTGCAGGTCGAGGAGACGCCAGCTCTGGAGAGGAACAGCTTACCGCTGGGACAAACGCACACCTCAAACATGTCGTACATTCCCTGAGAGTCACCTGAAGTCCGGGCTTCTCCCAGAGGTAATGTCGGCATACGAACAGATTCAGCATCTAAGATCAACTGAAACATACAGAAAACCCAATAATGAAATAAGGATTAACACTTTATATTTACTTTGGGTTAAATACAATTAATTGAAAGGGTTTATGTCATGAGAAATCAATTTACATTTACAGACGCTTTTATCCAAAGTGACTTACAAATGAGAACAATAGAAACAGTTTAAACTAACAATAGGACAACAATATGCAAGTGCTATGCCCCTTCCCAGTTTAATCTAACGCCGTACGTGTATTTATTTATTTTTAAGATAAAGTGTAAGTATTAATGGATCAAGTGTTGCCGAAAAAGATGCGTCTTCAGCAGATTCTTGAAAATGGCCGCGGACTCAGCAGCTCTGGTTAAAGGGATACTCCACTTTTTTTGGAAATAGGCTAATTTTACAACTCCCCCAGAGTTAAACAGTTGGGTTTTACCATTTTCGAATCCATTCAGCCGATTTTCTGATATTCAGAAAAATATCAGTAACCAGACAGTTTCTGGTCCCGTTGACTTCCATAGTAGGAAAAAATATGTAATATGGAAGTCAATGGGACAAGAAACTGTCTGGTAACTGATATTCTTCTAAATGTCAGAAAATCGGCTGAATGGATTCGAAAATGGTAAAACCCAACTGTTTAACTCTGGGGGAGTTGTAAAATTAGCCTATTTCCAAAAAAAGTGGAGTATCTCTTTAAGTTGGGCAGGACATTCCACCAGGAAAAGGTCAGAGAAAGAGATTTTGTGCCTCTTTGAGATGGCACCACAAGACGGCGTTCACTTACAGAGCGCAAGTTTCTAGATGGCACATAAGTCTGAAGTAATGAGTTTAGGTAAAAGGGAGCAGAGCCAGTGGATGTTCTGTAGACAAAAGACAGTGACTTGTATTTGATGCGAGTGGCTACTGGCAACCAGTGCAATTTTTTGAGGAGAGGAGTGACGTGTGCCCTCTTCGGGTCTCATTAAAGACCACTCTTGCTGCAGCATTCTGGATCAGTTGTAGAGGTTTGACAGGGCAAGCTGGAAGAGCATTACAATAGTCCAGTCCAGTAATCCTGCAAGTTTCATTGTTTCTAATATTGTAGATATAGAAACAACATTATACACAAAATATTACAATATTTTACCTGCGGTGAACTGGTTCGTTTTTGAGTAGAATTCCAACTCAGTAGAAATATTTAAATTTCACCCTTTAAAAACAAGGTTGTTATTTTTTATAGATACTGTTTGTGTATAAAATGTACATTTGTGTCCTATCTCAAGCTACTCTACTGTCAGCTCAAGCTTTTGTCAAATATGTCATGTGTCCACAACTTCGAATCTGGCCCCGTTTGAAAAAGTTTGGACTCCCCAGGGTTACATGAACCTCGAGGATTATATTTCACAATGCTACAAAAATAGTACCTCCATCCCTCATTAAAACGCACATGAAAAATCTAACAAAAGTCTTCAGGATTCCTTGAAAATCTCAGACAGGTGTGCTTACCAGTCCTGCAGTTGAGTGTAGCAGAATGTCAAAATGTGCCGTCACGTCAACATTTCCAGCCAAGGCTTTGACGTGAACGCCTTTTGGGGCATCCATGCTGAGAGAGCGTGTTGGAGACTCCAGTCTTAAATGACAGGGGAATGCATTGAGTAGTTCACAAAACATCGTTTGGACACAAGATGGCCACAGAATACTCTCAAATTCATACATGGAAATCGGAAGGAATATTTAGGCCTATTTGGGAAAGTCATTTTTGGAGAAGAAAAAGAATTAAGCTTTTGTTGACAACCAGATGCCTTCGTGACTCAGTTCTTAGACATCAAAGATCACAGCTGGTTAATGGCCTGTTGGAAACTTCTATAAAAGTTATACTCAGTACCATAACCTCTAATGGGCTGACGTTTTTAAGCAATAATGTTTTTGAGGGGGTGGCGAGACAAATATATCACGGCAAATGCAGAGACAAAATCGGAGCAAATTATAAAAAGCTAAAAAAACTAAGTTAAATAAGCTAGCTAGTTTTAGTTTATAAGCAACTAAGTTTAATGACCAAAATCCTTTATTTTTACGGTAATAGCAATCAGTATGGGAAGAGATGATGTTATGAATTATGTAGTGTATGCTTACTTTAGCTCTTTGTTGAGTACTGCTTTGACCAGAGGAGTCTTAACAGAATGCTCAAAGAAAGCACCTTCTGGACCTGTCCAAACACAAGAACAGTTACAATCATACAAAGAAAGTGTAAAAATCATTTAGAATCAGATGTGACATTTCATTAGAGCAAATAATCACATCATTGCAATTATTTAACAGAATACAGACTATGACAAATACTGGTGTAATGAAAACATGTCCAGGTCATTATGCCTCTCTCTCTCTCTCTCTCTCTCTCTCTCTCTCTCTCTCTCTCTCTCTCTCTCTCTCTCTCTCTCTCTCTCTCTCTCTCTCTCTCTCTCTCTCTCTCTCTCTATTTTCAGTTAAAATCGGCATATATTTAAGATGTGGAACAAATACTACATTCATGCGCAAGCAATGTACAATTTAAATAATAACATATGTTTTTTCACATCACAGTGATGAGACTTGACATGGAAATTTGCTAAATTTTGCATTAAAAATTTCAATAATAGAAAATAACATAAATGTCCTGAAACAGTATTCATTCTTAAAGTAAAATATAATTTCTTCTTTTGACTCAGGGGTGAAATATGATTTAAAGAATGGTCTTGGCAAGATTCATGAAATTCACCTAAGCATTTAAAAAATCGAAATAGCTTTAGGCTAGTTTGGATGAAGTATTAATATTTAATCTAGTGTGTAGCCCCATTTTGAATCATGAAACAGCAGATATGTGTTGTTAAGGCCAGAGCTGTTGTTTGTGAAATCTCAGGTTTAACCACTGTGTTGACTGTTTCATACGTTAAATACTAACTTGACTCTTTGTACATTTGAATGAATATTTGCAGTAGCACAATAAAGCTCAACAGTACTTTTTTATCATTATAACAATACTATTAATACACATAGCAGATCATCTTTTTTTTCTTTTTTATTGTACATTAAACATGTCTAGTTTCAGGCTCACCTGTTACACGGAGTTTTCCTTTTCCCACAACAGCTCCATTTCCATCTGCATAAAATAAATTTTCATCATGGTTTGAACTGATGTTGAAGTGTTGGGCAAAACCCTCAGCCTGACTGGGACCTGCGAACAGAATAAAGGAGAGAACGTAGACAAACATTACACTTTTTACCAAAAGGCCGACATTTAGTTTCATTAAATGTCCAGTTTCACTCTGAAATATGTTACATTATGAAAGTAAAACAGGTTGTGAATGCTATTTCATGTTGCGGCTGTGCTATTAGACGTGAGGCATGTTCTGTGCGACCCATCTCATTAAACAAAATCATGAACTCAACCAATAAATACATATTATGCATATACCCAGACAGCAACATAGTGTCGGCCCAGATCAGGACCGTGTGGAATCCATGTGTACCAGATGTGGGCCAACACTATGTTGCTGGCTGGGTATAATATATAACCAGTAATGCATTTTGTATGTCTCATACCTACGGACACACTTCCTGTTACGTCACCGTTGGCATTGCGGGCATTGAGCGTCACATTCTCAGAGGAGTGTACCAGAAGAGCTGAATCCTGTTATAAAGAGAAGAATTAGCAAAATGGGTGACTAAATCTATCTGTCTGTCTATCTATCTTTCTATTTACTCGTACCTCTCTGGAGTCGATTTCCTGGGCATAAAGAGGGAACAGAAAGTCTGATTCTCCCTCTAGTCTCAGCCCATCTGCATTGACTTGCAGATATCCCATGCCTTCCTGAAACAGTCAATAACACAGAGAGCTCTCAACATGTGACTTCATGCAACATCACAACTGAAAATGCTCATCTAAATATTTAGGAATCCAAATATGGATTCATATTTCTACTAAAAATCAATCAAATATGTGATCTAAAGTGCTTTGAGTAAAGTCGTCTTACTGTATTGAACCACATAACTCGCAGGATCCAGATCGTGAGGGCAAAGTTCACCACCAGGATGATCAGGAGAAGCAGAACAAACAGATAGAGGCAGCGTTTCCTCCAGCCGTAGATGCCAATCATGTAGATGTACTCGGAGACTGAAGCCAGGGTCCCAGAGTCATCTGTGGTGGTGAGGTACTGCTCACGCACCATCTGACAATCAACATCTCATTAGTCAAGAGTCATTCTGATTCAATAATACGTCATGCCACTTTATCAAAATGTAAAACTACAATTCATGAAAGTACGCATGAAAGTTCTACAACCCGACCTAACATACTTTGTAATTAAAAAGTCTTATTAAGAAACGTAGTAACCTTGACACACCATGATTTTTGTTCTGTATGTAGTTCACATAATATGACTATGGTAAACAAAAGTTTTTCAAATATTAATAAGCATTGAGGCAGTTTTGTTACAAAACTCTTTCATTTTCTTAAAGGATTAGTTCACTTTTAAAAAAACTTTTGCTGATAATTTACTCTCCCTCATGTCATTTTATTTATTTACTTAATTTATTTTCAGTCGAAAATAAATTAAGGTTTTTGATGAAAACATTACAGGATTTTTCTACATATAATATAGCAAAACGATCGGTCATTTCAAAAATAAAAGTTTAAGTTTTATAAGCGCAAATGCTCGCCTTGCTCTGTTCTGTGAGACCTTTTCAACGTAATTGCGTATTACGTGACGTCACGATCGCGCATCAAAGCAAGGCGAGCATTTGTGCTTATAAAACGTAAACTTTTTTATTTATTTTTTTAATGACCGATCGTTTCGCTAGATAAGACCCTTATTCATCAAACTGTCATTTGGACCTTGAACCGTTTGGGTCCCATTGAAGTCCATTATATGGAGAAAAGTCCTGGAATGTTTTAATCAAAAACCTTAATTTCTTTTCGACTGAAGAAAGAAAGACATGGACATCTTGGATGACATGGGGGTGAGTAAATTATCAGCAAGTTTTTTTAAAAAGTGAACTACTCCTTTAAGTGTTAATGAGGCCTTTGAGTGTGCTAAGTATGCTTGAAAAAACTTTTGATATACTAAGAAAGTACACTCATAATACTTATGAAAGGGGAAAAATGCAAATCTTCAACACGGCAAAATAAGTGCGCCTTCTAAATAAAATTAAACTTTCAGCATAATTACTTGATTTGCTGCTCAAGAAACATTTATTATTACTATCAATGTTAAAAACAGTTGTGCTGATTAATATTTTTGTGGAAACTGGGATCATTTTTTTTTCAGGATTCTTTGTTGAATAGAAAGAACAACAAATAAATAAATATTTAAAATTTTATAACATTATAAATGTCTTTACTGTTTATTTTAAATGTAATGCAGCAGTGTTGAATAAAAGCTGTTTTTTTATTAAAAAAGGAAAAACTTATTCTTAAAACCACATTAACAAAATACTTGTAACCAGCATAGCATCAGCCCTCACATTTATTTGATAAAATGTAAATTTCCTTATTATTATATATGCTGTTTTCTGTCAAAACAGTGATTTTTGAGATTTTGCACAGCATTTACTTTGAATCAAATGCTGAGTGACCATGCTACTGTCAGATGAAGGAAAAACTGAAACAGCCTTCATGTCTCCTCATGGCAATTCATCCAAACATACCTTGGGTTTGGACTTGAATGATACAATTTTAAAACACATTCCCGTTACCATAATTACCAGCCAGAAATTAAACATTTATATGATATCAATGGCTGCAGAGGATCATTAAAGTCCTACAAGAAAGTAAACCCAAGACTCCAGAAGTTGCTCATAGACCGCGTTTCTCTCTCGGTCTCTCCCTCGGGACTTTTTTCCATTAACCCACCCTACTGATCAGGCTTGTGCAAAATTCAGAATTTCAGAATTGGCCTCCATTCAATTCATGAATTGGAATTTGAATTGAATTGACTCCGCCCCACGGGAAGTTGAATTTGAATTGGAATGACAGGAAGTGGAATTAAATTCATTGCAATTCAAAGAAATTCCACACAGCACACAACAGAAAGAATGTGTTGAATCGCATACATTCAGCGTTAGGAAGGTTACTTTGGAAATGTAATTGCTTACTGTTATAAGTTACCCATTATAAATGTGTTTTGGATTACTTTATTTGGATTACTTTATCAATGTAAAGCAATTTACCTCAGTAATACAATTAAATACAATTACATTATTTTTTTCATTCAATAACATAATTTCATTACAGTTAACTCACTCCTCCCACTGAGCAAAATGATGTCCAAAAGATGTCTTTGTCACAAAAGTTGAACGTTGAAAAGACGTCCACTGAGGAGCCAGAATGAAAGCTTTTATGACGTCTTTTTTTGACGTGTTCTGCACGTCCTATATAGACGTTCATGGACCCTCTTTGTACAAGGTTAAAAGGATTATTTCACTTTTTAAAAAACTTTTGCTGATAATTTACTCACCCCCATGTCATCCAAGATGTCCATGTCTTTCTTTCTTCAGTCGAAAAGAAATTAAGGTTTTTGATGAAAACATTCTAGGATTTTTCTCCATATAATGTTCTTTACTGGGTTCCAAACGGTTCAAGGTCCAAAAGACAGTTTCAGTGCAGCTTCAAATGGCTTTAAACGACAACAGACGATGCATAAGGGTCTTATCTAGCAAATCGATCGGTCATTTCTAAAATAAATAAATAAAAAAGTAAGTTTTATGGCTTGCTCTGTTCTGTGATGTGCGGTCGTGACTCTCCTGTTCGAACTCGTTCATCAAAATGAACGAATCTTTTTTCGAGTCATTTCGTTCATTTTGTTTGTTGAATGAACGAAATGACTCGAATAAAGATTTGTTCATTTTGATGAACGAGTTCGAACAGGAGAGTCACGACCGCGTGACCCTTATGCATCGTCTGTTGTCGTTTAAAGCCCTCTGAAGCTGCACTGAAACTGTCATTTGGACCTTGCACTGTTTGGATACCAGTAAAGAACATTATATGGAGAAAAAATCCTAGAATGTTTTCATCAAAAACCTTAATTTCTTTTCGACTGAAGAAAGAAAGACATGGACATCTTGGATGACATGAGGGTGAGTAAATTATCAGCAAAAGTTTTTTTAAAAGTGAACTAATCCTTTAAAAACTAGTTCAAATGTGGCCATTGTGGACATATTTTCAACATCATTTATGGTCTCATTTATATTTAATGTATACTGTTTTTTAGATCAAATAGGCTAAACACTCTCAGGATGCATTAAATTAAAACTCATGTTTATTTCAATGTAATTTTCAACGTTAAACTTTTGTGACAAAGACGTTGAAAAGACATCTTTTGGACATCATTTTGTTCAGTGGGAACCCGCATACACTTTATATGTATATATATATATATATATATACATTAAAAAAAAAACAATTTGTTATATATAAATGTCCAAATGTACAAATGTCCACTTCAAATTGTTTTTTTTTTCTAAAGATTTACTAAAGTAATTCTTTGAAATGGAGTCATGTTCTATCATGTTGCACAAAATTACAATTACAATAAATCAAACTTGATTTTTTTGTTCTGTGACTAGAGCTTTTAACATTCATTGCTGGGGAAAATATTTCCTGTTAATGTAATCTGTACTAGTAGTTCAAACTAATATAATTTATAGAATATGTAATGCAATCATATCTGACATATACTGAAGCTTAATTGTTAAACACTTCACTTAAAATATCTATATGAATTTCTTAGAATTTGTTTTGAATTTCAATTCTGCTTCCTTTAATTCAAATTCGAATTGTAATTCTAGATCCTGTTTTTGACATCAATTCAAATTCAATTCAAATTCAAGAATTGAATTGGAATTAAGGAGTCATTCTCAATTCAATTCTGAATTGTGCACAAGCCTGCTACTGATGCTCTTTCACTGTTTCCAGCCTCATCAAAGCTGCCAAGAGAAGAAATTACACTGCCTTCCCAAACCACCGGAGTCTGACTTTGTTATAAACAGAGATTCCAAGATCCTCGTGGTGTCAAAGCTGGACCTGATCAAATATCGAGCGAATCCAGGACGATTGAGCTGGCGTGATATTGCGCTGTTTCTTGGAGTTCTGCTGGAGGATAAACAGTTATGAGGTGGGAAAACCAGTTCTCTGAGGAGCCCAGATAAGAGCTTGTGGGCAAACATAACAAGCTGTATGAAGTTCTCCCCACTCAGTCTAATCTTGCCGTCTGCATAACTCCAGCGCGCCGTAATGCCCCGGCCCTCTAAAAATAGGTCCCAGGACTGTGCTCTCATTTTAAAGGGGAAAAACAACCAACGTGTTGGAAATAATGATCAGAGTGCATGCATTATGATTGAGAATTTATATTTTCAACCTCAAAAGTCGGAATATTTCTTAATTTCAATGGCTGATGATTTTGACAACATGAAAAAAAGGGTTAAAGATACAATGCTGTGCAAAAGTAAGTGCACCCTATAAAAAGTTGTATTTTTTTTAACATGTGTGGGCATTTTGATACATACATACATGGATAACATTATTGAGTAAATATTATATAATTTAACACAACAATGGTCATTGTTTAGACAAAATATGTTGTGATCATAAACAGCTTTCATTCATTTATATCTCTAACAATTCCACATATTCTGGTCATTCAAACATTATTAGTGATGAGAAACGAGAAAGATCAAATCATGAGTCAAACTTGACTAAAAGAATAAGAGTTTGACTTTAAGTGTGACTTACCCTTGCTGTTTTACTGTGATCGGACACACTCCTCTGCAGGCTCAAATCTGCTTGTGTTGCGCAGCAGTGCTGGAGTCCCCCGATCCGTCCGTCTGTCAACCCCTCAACAGCTGCCTTCCATAAATCTGATTCTGGATCAGTCTCAGTGCGGACACCCTCCCCAAACCTCCTTTCAGGATCTCACATATCCTTCAGAGGTCTCTACACCTCTAGCGAGACTTTACTGAACACTTGATAGAGGATTCATTAGCGAGACTCAAACACCAGTAGCTGGTTGTGTTGTTTCTCAGGGAGAGAGGGAGGAAGGGTAGAGCGCGCAGGAAGAAGGAAAAAATGACTGTCAAGAGATTATTTTCTGCACTTGTTTGACTTTTATTCATGTGAGTCACTTTGTCAGTACGAGCTCTGGATAGGAAACTAAAGTTAGCGGCTTCGCTCATTGAGGATCTGCTTGTCTGTTGGACAGTGAGTCTTGCTCTATAAAGGAGTATTAATAGATTCGTCTCTCTGCCAGCTGCAGCAGCGGCTTCAGGCTTGTTATGCACTGAGTTTTATGTTGTATCTCTAACGTAGTTTGCATAGATTAAGAGTCAGAATGGTCCTTATGAAAACTGGTATAAAACAACCCAAAAATTATTTAATCCGGAGATGGAAATAGGAGCTCCACGCTGTTATAACAGGGTCCCACCACCACAGGTCCTTAAAGGAGTAGTTCACTTTTAAAAAAACTTTTGCTGATAATTTACTCACCCCAATGTCGTCCAAGATGTCCATGTCTTTCTTTCTTCAGTCGAAAAGAAATTAAGGTTTTTGATGAAACATTCCAGGATTTTCTCCATATAATGGACTTCATTGGGAACCAAACGGTTCAAGGTCCAAATGACAGTTTCAGTGCAGCTTCAAAGGGCTTTAAAACGACACCAGACGATGAATAAGGGTCTTATCTAGGACACTTCGAGTCATGACTCGAAAAAAGATTTGTTAATTTTGATGAACAAGTTCAAACAGGAGAGTCACGAACGCTCATCACAGAACAGAGCAAGGCGAGCATTTGTGCTTATAAAACTTAAACTTTGTTATTTATTTTTTAAATGATCGATCGTTTCGCTAGATAAGCCCCTTATTCATCGTCTGGTGTCGTTTAAAGCCCTTTGAAGCTGCAATGAAACTGTCATTTGGACCTTGGACCGTTTGGTTCCCATTGAAGTCCATTATATGGAGAAAATCCTGAATGTTTCATCAAAAACCTTAATTTCTTTTCGACTGAAGAAAGAAAGACGTGGACATCTTGGATGACATGGGGGTGAGTAAATTATCAGCAAAAGTTTTTTTAAAAGTGAACTACTCCTTTAAAATGTAATTCAGTTAAAAAATTGAGGTCGTAAAAAGTCTTAAATGGTATAAGAAAATTTGAAGAGGTCTTAAATTTGAGGACAGATAAACAGGAATTATGATATGGCTTAAAGTTTTTTGGCTTTTAGTATGAATATGTTAGCCTTACTGTTATCTATAAGCTAGTGAGCTCCAAAGCAATGACAGAATTCGCATTTAGAAGATATAAGCATTCAAAACTTAGAGTCTCTCACTTCCACATATGGATCAATGATTTTGATGACATCACTCTGCACTTCTAGCCTGGCTCCGCCCTCCTACGCACTTCCGCTCAATTTCATTTTCCTTCAGTACTCCGTCGGGATCGTGCCGTAGACTTTGGTTTCCAGAAATCAATTTATTGTAGGACCAATCAGCGAATAGAGGGAGTGGCTGAGAATGATGACGTTGATGTATTGCGCGCGTCAGTTTGAGTTCAGTAATGGCAGCGGAGAAAGACGTGAGAAAAGCTATTCGGTCTGTTGTTGGAAAACTGCCGAATATGCAGAATTTAAAGCCGGAGCAAGAACAATGTTTGCTAAGTTTTGCTGCTGGCCATGATGTTGTGGCCCTCCTCCCCACGGGATTCGGGAAAAGTTTGATTTTCCAGATCACTCCGCTAATGGTGAATGAGGTAGCTAAGGCGAACGATAGGGATGCAAAGCCGATAGTTGTTGTCGTCTCCCCTCTTGTTGCACTAATGGAGGACCAAGTGAAGGAGGCAGAAAAGTTAGGAGTCCGTGCTGGGCAGCTCGGCGTTCACGATGACCGTGACATTTTGGACGGACGATTTAGCCTGGTGTTCGGAAGCCCCGAGTCCTGGCTGCTAAACTGTTGTTGAAGATGCACTCAGGAGTCATGTCAGTATCACAAGAATCACTAAATTTACTGTTCAGAATTTGAGCTAAATAGAACACTTTGAGCCCCTTTGTGTACTCGTGCAGGACCATGGTTGGTGTGTCAGTTTTACATGTTGTAAATCATAAAAATCTGTTGTATTTGTTTTTAATAAAAATGTACAAACACATACTTTGAAGACCATAATTAATTAAGGTAATTAAGAAACAATAAGACATAATATGAAAAATGGTTGTTTATTACACATCTGCAGATAGAGACAGATCATTCACTGTACAGCTTTTTCGGCAGATCCGAAGCGACCGCAGCGGTGTATTTTTAATGATTAGACCCAGCTTCGACCGTTGAATGAATACATCACTGTCCTTAGTGTCAAATATACATTTCGAATTAATAATTGTTCCTAGATGAACAAAACCTGCAGCTCTCGTTGACAGACATCCTATTGTAAACATAATCCTCTGATCATTCGGACTTGTTTCCGACCGGTTTCGGCGCATGACATACGTCAGGACCACACGTTAGCGATTGGCTATGACAGATCCTGAGTGACTCTGGGCAGATCCAATAGTTTTGAACTTGACAGAGAACCCGCCTACAAGGAAGTAAACGTTTCTCAATGGAGCGAGCCCAGACTCTCTGTACAAATGAAATGTACGAGAGTCTGGTTGAACCAGGCTACTGCACTTCAGCTTCTCATCAGATTTTCTGTCCAATCAAATGCTTTCTAGAATCTAAAGCGTCCCGCCCCCTACACTGTAAAAAAATTACTGTAAAATTTACAGTAACTTACTGGCAACGATTAGCCAGTAAGTTACTGTGAATACGTTTTACAGTAAGGGTACTGTACTTCCATTTACAGTATTTTATGTAAATACTGTGACATCAAAAACAATTAAATACTGTGATTTTAGTCGTATTTACAGTAATTTACTGGCTAATTGTTGCCAGTAAGTTACTGTGAATATGTTTTACAGTAAGGGTACTGTACTTCCATTTACAGTATTTTATGTATACACTGTGAAATCAAAAACAATTAAATACTGTGATTTTAGTTGTATTTACAGTAACTTACTGGCTAATTGTTGCCAGTAAGTTACTGTGAAAACGTTTTACGGTAAGGGTACTGTACTTACATTTACAGTATTTTGTGTATTCACTGTAAAATATAAAAAAACAATTAAACACTGTGATTTTAGTTGTATTTACAGTATTGATTGTTTACTGTAGAAGAAAAAAAATAAATACTGTGATTTCAATTGCATTTACATACAAAAAACAGTTAAGCACTGTTTTTATGTATTGCATGCAATACAGTACTATAAACAGTAGATAACAGTTAATCACTGTAAATTCAGTTTCTCACTGTACAGTTTAAATACTGTATCACTGTGATTTAATATTAGCCATCATTAAAAGAACACCCATTTTCTAAAAAATTGCAATCAACTGAAGACAATAAGAAAATTGTTAACAGTTATTTATTTAAAAACATTTAGTGAACAGGAATGACAAAACAGGTACAACATAAAGGGATAATGGACATTGGACAACATGCCATTATACCATCCAAAGTTAACGCACGTTCTATGTTTGTAATGTGGCCACAACGCCCAGCGTAGTGTGTTAACTTTGGATAGTCTAATGGCGTGAAGTCTATTATCCAGCTTATTCTACTGTTGCTAAATTTAATTTACGACTGAAGAAAATTTTACAAAACGAGGCTATTTCATTACAAGTTTTGTAAAGTTGCAGAGCAAATTGTTACTAGTTCATTCAATAGTTCTGCATGACTGGTTTCTATGATGGAACAATAATGCAAATTGATACAATACGGTCAAAAAATTAAACTACTTTGAAGCGGTGCAAATAACTCATTATTACCACATTCTAAAGAGCAATAAATAACACTATGGCAATATTGAAATAAAATAAAACATAAAAAAATAAAATATTTAACATTTGCATGAACATTTAAAACGGAAAGGAAAGTAAACTTCCCCTGCCACTTGACAAAGGTCTTTAGCCTCTTGCATGCCCTGACCTTGGAGACCTAGAATCCTAGTTGAAGCCCTGAAATTAAAGAAGAAAACACATTAGATCGGCTGAATGATTTAGAAAACGGTAAAACTCAACTCTGGGGGGAGTTGTAAAATGAGCCTATTTCCAAAAAAAGTGGAGTGTTCTTTTAACAAATACAACTTTTTATTTAAATAATGTAGGCTACTAGTAAAATGGTGAAATTAACATTTAGAAAGATTAATAAATGCTGTAGAAGTGCAGTTTATTAATAGTTAATGTTAACTAATGTAGTTAACTAGAGTTTAATAAATGGAACCATATTGTAAAGTGTTTCCAATTTGTTATACACCGATTCAGACGTCTCGTGAGTTCAGTGTTGGACAGATCAGTTGTTTTAACCATTCATTAAATGTAATCGGTTCAAAGGAGTCATTAGTTCGAGAATCGGACGTGTAATTAGCGGACTACGGCACGCGTTTTATTATCCAGGGAGTTTAGGACATTGCAGATTTTTGCAACACAGGAAACATTTCATCACTGGATATTTTTTTGTTTGTTAAAGGATTCGTTCACTTTTTAAAAAACTTTTGCTGATAATTTACTCACCCCCATGTCATCCAAGATGTCCATGTCTTTCTTTCTTCAGTCGAAAAGAAATTCATTATTTTGATGAAAACATTCCAGGATTTTTTTCCATATAATGGACTTCAATAGTAGTCAAAACGGTTCAAGGTCCAAATGAGTTTCAGTGCAGCTTCAAATGACTTTTAAATGATACCAGACGATGAATAAGGGTCTAATCTAGCGAAACGATGCGCCATTTCGAAAATAAATAAAACAGTTTAAGTATTATTAGCACAAATGCTCGCCTTGTTCTGTCCTGAGATAAACGTTTGTGATTCTCCTGTTCAAGGAAAAAGTGCTCAACCACCAATAACATAAACTTGACACAAACCTGTATTTACTTGAACAATTGGAGGCTCGTCAACCTGCATTAACAATTTGGGGGGTGTAAAATGGTAACGTCAAAGTTACTTACTGATTTTCTGTAAGTCCCGATAAGCAGTTGGTGAAGGATCCGCGATTCCAAGACGAAAACTCCGGCAGAGGCCACGGTGGGGAAAAACTTTTTCCCGTTAGTTAGTAACGTTAGTTAATACCTGTAGCATTAACGTTAAAGGCTGTGAAAACGTCTCCGTCGGAGCTCTCACGGAAACGTTTTCGCTGAATTCCTCTCAGCAAAAGTGAAAGAAATCAACAACACAAAGACGAAAGCAAAATAAATAGCCTACAAAGACATAACTATAAAGACAAAGCCGTGTGTAAAGTAACGTAAATTTGAGCATTAACGAGCTTTTCTGTCACTGACGACGAGTCAGAAATTCAAGTGCTTCTTCTTTCGCGCTTTTTTCCCACAGATTCTAGAGCTTTCTAGACTGGGTAAACCCTGCCGGCGCTTTGATTTCGCCCTGCAGCTCTGGAAACTTGCACGTTTATCTCTCCTGTTTCCGAAGAAAAAAAATATATAACACTGATTTTTGTAAAATAAAAATTCCATGGTACGTATTTATGAGTTAACCAGACAGCCCCAATTTTGGCAAGTAATGCACATGACATAGCCTACCCAAAATAAAAATGTTTCTGCTCATAAGTCATTCTGATTAGATGTTATTAATATTGAGATTTATACTAAGCTCAAAAATAAAAACAACAAATATTAAGAATATATTTATTAAATGTATAAAAATATTAATATTTTAATATTAATATACATAATTATGTGAATATACTATTGCAACTTATAACCAATCGTCATGCTTCATTTCAAATCTGAGGATGATATCTAAAAAAAAACATGCGTTTATGAAGCTTATATTGTTAGACCATGTCAGGGGAGACTTTGGAGAAGTTTAAGATAAGGCTTATCAAATATTTTATTGCCCTGTTAACACCCATTTACACCCAAATACCCATTTACAGTCACAAAACAAACAAACAAAAAATATTCTTGGAATCTTATGCGAATTCTTTAAAAATATATATTATATGGAATAGAAAGCTCCTGCAGTACAAGTTAGGCTACATAACACATTTTGATTTATTAATATTACACTTTTACTTAAAGCTCACCATCGAGTATTTATATCATATTCCGGTAATGAATTCTGAACAACAATAATCTGGGGCCGTGCATGTGAAAGGGGTACAAAGAAAGATATGATAAAAAAAAGGAAAATTACAGTAGTTTACTTTACTATTTACAGTACTATAGTGGCTAAAATGTGATTTTTTACAGTAATGCTTTGACTACTGTGATTTCAACTGTAATGCTTGGACTACTGTGATTTTTAAGGTCTTACTGTAAACTTTACAATATTCTACTGTAAAAATCATATACAGTAGTGTTACTGTGAAATCTACAGTAAATAACTGTAGATTTCACAGCCATTTTTTACAGTGTACATTATAAATAGACGCTGAAACTGCAGCTAAAATCGTTCTCTCTTCACACATTTACGAATTTCTACATGCCATATATGAATGGCATATAGTGCACTATATAAGTGATAGGAAACGATTCATGTAAAATATGCTTTCCATTAGGGCGAATGAAGTCTGATTTTATCTTTCTTTTACTGTCAATGGCTTTTATGAACCGCCGCTGCGCGCACACAGTCTGCTCCCGTTTAGAAACATGAACCAGAATTCGGACCCATTTGAATTTTGCACAAAATGCTACATTTCAAAGCAATATGGAGGAGATTAGGAGGAGAAACAGATAGCGATTAAGAGGAAACTGCGGCTTTACCGAGCTGTGATATAAACTAAACGCTATTGGCTATTTTAAAAAAGGGAAGGAGCTCTTCCATATGTCCCACCCTGTCTTCCTGTTTAAGCGGAAATTACGTCAACACTGAATAACGCTGCACATTTCAAGGCACTTTAGTGGGCCGTTAATGTGATTATTAAACCTCAAACGGCTGCATGTTTCAAAGTAAAAACATGGAGCTGTTGCACGTTCTACAGGCTTGCAGTATGAGAGCACAATCAATGAACACCGCAGATTTATGCCAAGAGATTGCTTTGATCTACTGTTGATGAATTAGGACGTTTATGTTTATATCATACATGCAAACTCATCGCATTTCTAAAAAGTGCAGCTAGGCCTACAAGAGTTACCAGGTAACTGCTATACTTCTGCTATTCCATAAGCTCCACCAACTGGAAGAGAATGAAATTGCATTTTCAAAACAAAAAAAAAATCAAAATATTTTTGAAAGAATGCTCACTAATATCATTCTTAATCAATCTAAATCATTCTAAAATGCTGATTTGCTGCTCAAAAACATTTTTTATTATTATCAATCTTGAAAACGGTTTGTACTGCTGATTTTTTGTGGAAACCAAACATTTTGTGAAAATGCTACTTTTTTTCAGGGAGTTCAAAAGAACAGCATTTATTCGAAATAGAAAACTTTTGTTACATTCTAAAAGTTTTTTATTATCAATTTTGATCAATTTAATGCATCTTCGCTGAATAAAAGTATTAAGCTGATCCTGAATTGATCAAATAAAAGCATCTTAAAAGGATGCTGATGGGCAGAATGAGAAACAGTAGCGCTGTCAAAGCTTGCGCTGGATCGTGCTCATCCTGTGGCTCTTTCTGTATTCAGGGTGGAGGCAGAAGTGGGCAATGATAAGGCAAACAGCTGACCACATCCATCAATATCTGACCCCTGACTTCCCTCAGCCAGAAAAGACAATGACGGGTTTCATCCCGCCTTTATTTACCATTTAAAGCTATCTGTAGCAAACAAAATGTATAATAAAGACCTGACTAAGCCCATTGGAAATGCTCTATAGAAGGGAAATATCTGAATAGACTAAAAGGAAAAGACTGTTTCTTGTAAATGTGTAAACAAGTAGAAAATTAGCAGAGACCAAATGAAAATAAAACACACAAAAAAAATGAGTATCCACATAATTCCATACCTGAACATATCGCTGAAGCTAGCCTCAAACCTTTTTGAGTTGAAAGTATACCAAGAGCACAGCCCTGACATTTTAAAGTGTGAAAACAATGTCTATATGTTCAATTAGACATTGACAATAGCTTATATCCTCATATTGCAAGTTTCATTGTGCATAAAACGTGCAAATTGTAACATAATTAGACCTTAAAACCGCAGTGCACGGAGGTATGGAGAAACATATGTTGACAGGCAGGTAGGACATTCGGACCAAATGCAATGATTGGACAAACATTTTATTATCCTACGCCTTCTACAGATTTTCAACCAGGCAGCAACATGAAAAAAAAAATATACTGCCTTTAATGGCAATGGAGATTAGTCTTATATAAAGCATTTTAATAATAATCTTGTTAAAAGTAACATATATATATATATATATATATATATTAATATATATATAATATATATATATATATATATATATATATATATATATTAATAATTAATATTAATAAGTAAACTAATGTAAAATGTGATTTTCACAGGTTCTTCTGGGTTTGTATTTGCAATAGGCCTACCTGAAAAGTAGCCTACCTGTTTGTTAAGTGTGTTTCTCAATTTGCTCTTTTATCTCTGCTCAGAGAACACGATTCAGGGCATGAAGAACAGGAGGTCATCGGATCAGTGTCTTGTCGTCTTTCTTCGTGTAACGTTAGACCTTGGTCTTTTGCTTTAAACAAGACCATTCAAAATCGTTATAGTAGCCTACTGAACTTAGCCTACATTGATGCAAGAATGTTCAAAAGATTAAATAAGAAGGTAGCATTAGCCTATAGTCCAGCACTATATAACTATTCATAACTGGGATTATTTACATATTTCACTTAGATAGTTAAGGAATGAATAGTTCGTCACCGTTTCCCACAAAAGTTTACATTGCCTCCAGATTTTGTTAAGTCTTGAACATGTGCACATTAAAACATTAAAAAGAATGAATTAAAGATTGGTAGCTGAATTAAAATTTAAATGGGCACAAAATATATATTTTAAATTAAATCTTTATTATGACTCATCAGAAACAACCGTGATTAGTCCATCCTGAATGCGCGGAGGAAAGTAACAGGTACCATGTGACACTGCTTTCTCCTTAGTCTTCTTCAGTAGCGGTTTGGATAATAATTTACACCGTAATAAGAATTATACTGAGAATCGAATGATAAAAAAAAATTAAATACGTTCAAATAAGATAATTATTACGGGAAAGATGCTGGAAATAAAATATAAGCCTTGGCCAATCAGTTCAGTCGGTGGGCATGGCTTTATGGGAAATGTAGTTTCCAAAATCAAACTATAAACACATTAATTCAACCCTTCTCAAAATACTGCATGATAATACTATTGTTATATTTAAAACGTAATGTGTGTATGCAGTCTTGCTTTGTCTGCCTGTTTACTATTTCTTTATTTCCCCACTCCACAAAGTCACATGACTGCCCCTTTGACAGGAAGAAAATGGCGATCTTCAGTGTATATGTTGTCAATAAGGCTGGTGGACTCATCTACCAATACGACAATTATGTACCTCGAACTGAAGTCGAAAAAACGTTCAGCTTTCCTCTTGATTTAGTTTTAAAGATTCACGATGAGAAGGTAGTTGTGTCATTCGGACAGCGGGACGGGATCAGAGGTGCGTGTTTATGTGTCTGCAAACCATCCCATGGATTACTACACATTTGTAGGTCAGTTAACATTCGTTTCTTGTGAATTATATTAATTGTTTTCTTTTGTGCAGTCGGTCACGCGCTTCTTTCCATTAACGGAGTGGATGTGAATGGCAAGTTCACGGCTGAAGGGAAGGAGATACAGGAATATCTAAAAGATCCTGCTAACTATCCGGTGTCCATCAAATTCGGCCGACAGAGACTCTCATCCAATGAGAAACTCATGCTGGCCTCAATGTTTCACTCGTGAGTAGATTAAATAGATATTTCACTACTTTATTGTAATGTTGTTTCAAACCTGTATGACTTGCTTTCTTCATTGAAACACAAAGGCCATCCGCATAATATCAGAAATGTTTATTATCAATGTTGAAAAGAGTTAATCATTTTTGTGGAAACTGTTACATTATTATTTAATGGTTTTAAAGTTCCAAAGAAAAGCATTTATTTTAAAATTTAACATAGAAGTCCTTTGCAACATTATACTTTTTAAAAGAAACTTACTGACTGTGAACAGTAGTGCAATATATAGTTAAAACATAATCAGAAGCATAGAAACCATACATTTTTCATCAAAATGCTGTTATGCATTTTGAACTGGCTTGTTTCTATTAGATGTGTCTTTTCCTGTCTTTTCTAAGGCTGTTTGCCATTGGATCACAGTTGTCGCCTGAAGTTGGCAGCTCTGGTATTGAAATGCTGGAGACGGATATGTTTAAACTGCACTGCTTTCAAACACTCACAGGTCTATGTTTTCTCTTGTTGAAATGATTTTGCGATTTCTGAGAAACACTGTTGATATTTGAAATCAACCCAAACAAGCACACCCCTCCCTTCATTGCTCCACCCCCAGAATGCACGAACACGCAATGCAAGAGTTGATGTCTCTTTATCATAGCTGAAGCGAAGCAAAATAATGTTTCGCGAAAATGAGAAACGAATGACAAGGATAAAAAAATGAACATACAGCACACAAGAGTACAAGCAAGAGTTGATTGTTAGTCGCCAGCAGCTCCAGACAAATTACCCTCAAAACTGTTCTGTTACTAGAGCTAACATTACAACAGCATATCTTGGTTTTGTGAAACCGCAAAACCAATGTTACTCACGTATAGACAAGAAACAACACAACCTCAGCGTCCGTTTTCAGGCCTTCCCGCTTCAGTCTCTCCAGCGCTGGAAAGCTTTTCTAATATTAACACGTCTCCTAAAGCTCTTGCCTGATCATAACATAAATCTCCCTCTCGCATACTCTCTCCCCAATCATGAGTGGACACGCCCCCTACTGCTGATTGGCTACAAGTGTGTTGTGCTGCTCAGTCCTTCAACAGCGTTTCTCAGAAATCGCTTACTACACCTTTAAGTCATAGAATGATGTGTTAATTTGGTGCCAAAAACAAAACCAGTGATACTGACAGAACTTTTTTGTGTTTTTTCAGGTATAAAGATCAT
The DNA here is from genome assembly GCA_036326025.1 of Chrosomus eos. Classification (NCBI taxonomy): domain Eukaryota; kingdom Metazoa; phylum Chordata; class Actinopteri; order Cypriniformes; family Leuciscidae; genus Chrosomus; species Chrosomus eos. The sequence goes on along the minus strand of CM070825.1, from coordinate 35,174,699 downwards.
TGTATTGGCAGACCCTCGGCAGTCTGGCATCGATGCCCTCCTAAGAAAGATTTATGAAATCTACTCAGACTTTGCACTGAAGAATCCTTTCTACTCTTTAGAGATGCCTATCAGGTGTTTTTTATTATTGCAAACATTATAGATTTTATGAGCCTATCGGGTGTTTTTTTATTATTACAAACATTATAGATTTTATGAGCTTTGCATGCAGTTCAATTTGATACTAGTATTTGATGCAACAAGGTTGTGTATAACAAACAAAAAATTGCATGATTTCTTTCAGATGTGAGCTTTTTGACCAAAACCTAAAGATGGCTCTGGAAATAGCAGAGAAAGCTGGGACATTTGGACCCGGATCTTGAATTGAGTGTGTTCATCCACTTGACAGGATCTCCAGAAGTTCTGCAGTCAAACATGTCCAGAGAAATGTTTGGGTTGCTTTCAAGGCTTTTTTCTCAAGCTTAAATGATTTAACTCTGTTTACAGTGAGACATAACCTTTGTAAATAATGTACATGGACAGTTTAAGTTTGTAATGTGATCTTGCGCAGAACTTTTAAACAAAATGGAGGAGCTCAACATGCTCAATACGTTTCATCGAAATATGTTTATTGGTGTCTATTCAAATGTAAATTGTGCAGAACTTTTTAACAAGATGGAGCTCAACATGCTCAATTCGTTTCATCGAAATATGTTTATTGGTGTCTATTCAAATGAAATGAAATTTACTTGTAAATTGTGTTCTGTCAACAGAATATAAAAAAAGTCTACTGTATCTCGGATCTGTTTCAGTCCAAAAGAAGGTCAAACAATAAAATCATGAATGTGTCATTCTTTTATTTATATAAACTCATTTCATTGTGCTTTAATTGTTCATTGAACAGTCACGTGATATAACGTATGGTTAGGTCACGTATTACATGATTTTGTAATACTACAAATACAGAGGTAGGACCAGTTAAAGCTCTGAAACGGATGAAAAGTACAAGAAATAAAAGTTATTCTAACCGATTTAATGGCAATCATTTAAAAACACTAAAGTAATGGCTTTAACATGTCTTAAACAATTAGTGAGTTCTGCAATGCAAGTAAAATGTAAAATACTGTTATCCGTTTTAAAATGAACAGAATAAATAACAATGTGCTTCTGAAAGTGACAACATGATATCCTATTTTGTACATTGGTAAAAATATAATGTAATATCTTGGGAATAGATATTCACATTGAATTCATCCATTTTTCATAAACACACAAGTTAAATCCTAGACATTTTCAGCAATTTCTGCATTGTGCCCTTTATACAGTATCAAAGGGATACTCCACTTTTTTTGGAAATAGGCTCATTTTACAACTCCCCCAGAGTTAAACAGTTGGGTTTTACCGTTTTCGAATCCATTCAGCCGATTTTCTGATATTTAGAAGAATATCAGTAAGCAGACAGTTTCTGGTCTCATTGACTTCCATAGTATATATTGTTTCCTACTATGGAAGTCAATGAGACCAGAAAATGTCTGCTTACTGATGTAAGACTGAAAGAAACGACATACACTCCTTCCCCACATCCCCCACTCTTACAGAGATCGCCCACACTCACACAATAATTTATATGGGTTTAATGTGAATGATTATTGTTTAGTATCATTTTAAAGGTCTCAGGGTGACTGGTAATAATGTCTCATTTCCAAATAAGTAAAACAAAAGGAAATAAGGTTTTTAAGAGTTTAGGGATATCTGGCACACAAAGGAATGTGGTCTCTATGGTTCTACTCCCAAAAGGTGTAAATTCATGAATGCAAAGTACCACTGTTAACAAATGGTCAACTTCTGCCCCCAGTAAGTCTGGGCGGGGGGAAACACAGTAAATTTCCACTGTGAACTCTTGTTTACATATGAAATGAGGTCTGGGTATATAAGGAAATGCAGCTAGAAGATCGGGGCCTTTTTCTGTATTAGAATAGCCCGTGTGGTTGAGGGTCGCGCGACTCTCAGCTCACGTAGCCATACAATGTCGGGTAAAGGATTTTCCTCTTTGTTCTAGAACATTTGATGGTTTGCATTGATTATCTTTCAATCGATTATGGAATTGTAATAAGACATTTACCTGACATAATAAATTGTTATATTTGATTATTCTAACAGACTTTGACTTTATTTTCATTGGAGTTAAAAGGAATAGTCAAACACTAACGGATATTTAATGATGCACAGATATCATTGAAAAACCTTTTCATTTTATGGAGTCAGATGAAACGAGTTAATACATAGAAAATGTATCACATTTAATTAAAAATCTCTTTGCCATGAGAAAAGACGGAACACGCGTGAGACCTTCACCTCTAATCGAATACCGCCATTGGATCGAGTTAGAAGGCCTTACACTGATATTCTTCTAAATATCAGAAAATCGGCTGAATGGATTCGAAAACGGTAAAACTCAACTGTTTAACTCTGGGGGAGTTGTAAAATGAGCCTATTTCAAAAAAAAGTGGAGTATCCCTTTAAAGACTAGTGAAAACACATTTAAATACTCTAATGTTTAGTCATCCTTCTTGGGTAGGCTTCCCATCTTTGTGCGTATATTTCGGAGCAGGAAGTATCCAACTGTGGTGATAGTACAGGCTACTTCTGCTACCCAGAATGCCGTGTTCCAGCCATAGTGTTTAGCAATGGTGCCAAATGGCAACCCTGACAGGAAACCGCCAACTGCGGGCAAAACAAACACAAAAGCACATTAGTATTCTTTGAAATAGGCAACTGGGTATGTAAATGTAACGACTTTTGGAAAGCTAATTTGGGTTGGGAATCGGATACATGTTATAAAATATAAAATTTTGATTCATCTTATCGCTTCCTCTAACATGACCTTAAACCATTCAAGCGCAAGAAGACGCCATTCAGCGCATTCAAAGCAAAGCAGAAAGCCGATTCTTTTGCACTTAAACTGACAAATACACACAAAGTTAAGTCAAAATATCCTTGTAAACACAGTGTCTTAAGTGTACGTAACCAGCTGACACGTAAAAAACACGTGTAACAGTATATTGGATCCGTGCAGCTCTTGAAGTGACGGCAGCCTAAAATTGTGCGATTGCTGATTTGTTTATTTGTGACATTAGTTAGGCTAGTTCTTTTTGCTATGGTATTTTTAAACCATAGGCAATAGTTCCTTGTAAAGCAGCTAAACTGAAATTTTTTTTTTTTACCTTATTGGAATCGAAATTAGGAATTGATGAAAATCGTAATCAAACGATACCCAATCCTAATGCTAATAGAATACATAGAAACACAGAATAAAAGTCCTAACACTGAGGTTATTATGGCTTATTTTATTCTACAAGTACCTGACAGATAAAAACATACTTGTAGAATGAATAGCAGCAAAAGCATAAATGTGGACAAAGGACTATGAAATAAAATGGAGAAAATGGTCACCGTTTGCCATCAGAGCAACAATGGCATGAGATGTTCCACAGTAGTTCGATGGAGCGCTTTCATTCGCAAGAACTCCAAACAAGGCAATCGGTCCATAGGAGGAAAAGCCAAAAGCAGCACCCAACAAAAGAATCCAGACCTGTGTGTAAAATCATTATTAAACCAGTACATTACAGACCCGATAAATGCAATTTTCTTTCTAGGATAAATGCAGTTTGGGTAGGTTTGTCATTTTTTGTTTATTTGTCACAACATAAGTGGCTAATTGCTAGTCACTGGGAGGTGGTACTAGGGGGAGGGACATTCTCTACTAGAAGCATTTGATTGGACAAAAGTATGTGTAGTACAGGATGAGTCATCAATATTATCTGTCAGTTTTGAGTAAAGATACTGAACTTACATTTGAGCTTTGTGCTGTGACAGTAGTGCGGAAGAGGTACATGGAGACACACATCCCAGCCATCATGGAGAGCAAGAGCCCATGGCGAGGGTTTCCATACAGACGCAATCCATGCTGCAAAAACAAGAGAGAGAAAAATGGGGGGCGGCTGGGAGAGTATATTGTGGTCATACTTTACGGTTCATTGTTTGTCATGTATGGTATTTGGATTTATTTTAAATAGATATTGGCAGTATAAACCCACCTTTGAAACGGCCCTGTCTGACAGGAATCCTGCGGCTAAACTACCCAGCAGTCCTCCCATCTCCAGGGCACTCATAAAGGAACTGCCTGTGAAAATCAGCAGCAATACACAGTTTTGTCCATAACCCAAAAGTCTCATCACACACTTAGCAGGCTATTTCTTAAAGAGGACATATCAGGAGAAATATAAAATGAGACTGTATTATGAAAGTATCTATCAAAACATACTTTAACTTATAGAACTGAAATGTCTTCATAGTACAAAAAGCTGCACCTATCTATGGAAGCTTGTTTCCAAATTAAAAAGCTAATTGCGACTTTTTAATCTCACGATTCAGACTTTTTTTCACAATTGCGAGTTTATATCTTGCTATTTTGACTTTTTCCCCTTATAAATGTTTACATCTCACAATTGTGATTTTTTCCCCTCATAAATCTGTTTACATCTCGCAATTCAAATTTTTCCCCTCATAAATCTCTTTTCATCTCACAATTCTGATTTTTTTCCCTCATAAATCTGTTTACAGTACATCTCGCAATTCTAATTTTTCCCCTCATAAATCTGTTTACATCTCGCAATTCAAACGTTTTTCCTCATAATTTTGAGTTTACATCTCACAATTCTGACTTTTTCCCTCATAAATCTGTTTACATCTCACAATTCTGATTTTTTCCCCTCATAAATCTGTTTACATCTCACAATTCAAACGTTTTTCCTCATAATTTTGAGTTTACATTTCACAATTCTGACTTTTTCCCTCATAAATCTGTTTACATCTCACAATTCTGATTTTTTCCCCTCATAAATCTGTTTACATCTCACAATTCAAACGTTTTTCCTCATAATTTTGAGTTTACATCTCACAATTCTGACTTTTTCCCTTATAAATCTGTTTACATCGCACAATTCAAAGTGTACTTCTTGCAAATCAGTTTTTTTTTGTTTCCACCACAAAATAAAAAAGGTAATTGCGACTTTTTCATCTCACAATTTTTTCTTGCAATTGCGATTCAGACTTTTTTTCTTAGAATTCCTGTACTGTCTGACAGGAATCCTGCGGCTAAACTACCCAGCAGTCCTCCCATCTCCAGGGCACTCATAAAGGAACTGCCTGTGAAAATCAGCAGCAATACACAGTTTTGTCCATAACCCTAAAGTCTCATCACACACTTAGCAGGCTATTTCTTAAAGAGGACATATCAGGAGAAATATAAAATGAGACTGTATTATGAAAGTATCTATCAAAACATACTTTAACTTATAGAACTGAAAATGTCTTCATAGTACAAAAAGCTGCACCTATCTATGGAAGCTTGTTTCCGAATTAAAAAGCTAATTGCGACTTTTTAATCTCACGATTCAGACTTTTTTTCACAATTGCGAGTTTATATCTTGCTATTTTGACTTTTTCCCCTTATAAATGTTTACATCTCACAATTCTGATTTTTTCCCCTCATAAATCTGTTTACATCTCGCAATTCAAATTTTTCCCCTCATAAATCTGTTTACATCTCGCAATTCTGATTTTTTCCCCTCATAAATCTGTTTACATCTCGCAATTCTAATTTTTTCCCCTCATAAATCTGTTTACATCTCGCAATTCTGATTTTTTCCCCTCATAAATCTGTTTACATCTCGCAATTCAAATGTTTTCCTCATAATTTTGAGTTTACATCTCACAATTCTGATTTTTTCCCTCATAAATCTGTTTACATCTCACAATTCAAACGTTTTTCCTCATAATTTTGAGTTTACATCTCACAATTCTGATTTTTTCCCCTCATAAATCTGTTTACATCTCACAATTCAAATGTTTTTCCTCATAATTTTGAGTTTACATCTCACAATTCTGACTTTTTCCCTCATAAATCTGTTTACATCTCACAATTCTGACTTTTTCCCTCATAAATCTGTTTACATCTCACAATTCTGATTTTTATCCCTCATAAATCTGTTTACATCTCACAATTCAAACGTTTTTCCTCATAATTTTGAGTTTACATCTCACAATTCTGACTTTTTCCCTTATAAATCTGTTTACATCGCACAATTCAAAGTGTACTTCTTGCAAATCAGTTTTTTTTTTGTTTCCACCACAAAATAAAAAAGGTAATTGCGACTTTTTCATCTCACAATTTTTTCTTGCAATTGCGATTCAGACTTTTTTTCTTAGAATTCCTGTACTGTCTGACAGGAATCCTGCGGCTAAACTACCCAGCAGTCCTCCCATCTCCAGGGCACTCATAAAGGAACTGCCTGTGAAAATCAGCAGCAATACACAGTTTTGTCCATAACCCTAAAGTCTCATCACACACTTAGCAGGCTATTTCTTAAAGAGGACATATCAGGAGAAATATAAAATGAGACTGTATTATGAAAGTATCTATCAAAACATACTTTAACTTATAGAACTGAAAATGTCTTCATAGTACAAAAAGCTGCACCTATCTATGGAAGCTTGTTTCCGAATTAAAAAGCTAATTGCGACTTTTTAATCTCACGATTCACACTTTTTTTCACAATTGCGAGTTTATATCTTGCTATTTTGACTTTTTCCCCTTATAAATGTTTACATCTCACAATTCTGATTTTTTTCCCCTCATAAATCTGTTTACATCTCGCAATTCAAATTTTTCCCTCATAAATCTGTTTACATCTCGCAATTCTGATTTTTCCCCTCATAAATCTGTTTACAGTACATCTCGCAATTCAAATTTTTCCCCTCATAAATCTGTTTACATCTCACAATTCTGATTTTTTCCCCTCATAAATCTGTTTACATCTCACAATTCAAACGTTTTTCCTCATAATTTTGAGTTTACATCTCACAATTCTGATTTTTCCCCTCATAAATCTGTTTACATCTCACAATTCTGATTTTTTCCCCTCATAAATCTGTTTACATCTCACAATTCAAACGTTTTTCCTCATAATTTTGAGTTTACATCTCACAATTCAAATTTTTCCCCTCATAAATCTCTTTACATCTCACAATTCTGATTTTTTCCCCTCATAAATCTGTTTACATCTCACAATTCAAACGTTTTTCCTCATAATTTTGAGTTTACATCTCACAATTCTGATTTTTCCCCTCATAAATCTGTTTACATCTCACAATTCTGATTTTTTTCCCCTCATAAATCTGTTTACAGTACATCTCGCAATTCTAATTTTTCCCCTCATAAATCTGTTTACATCTCGCAATTCTGATTTTTTCCCCTCATAAATCTGTTTACATCTCACAATTCAAACGTTTTTCCTCATAATTTTGAGTTTACATCTCACAATTCTGACTTTTTCCCTTATAAATCTTACATCGCGCAATTCAAAGTGTACTTCTTGCAAATCAGTTTTTTTTGTTTCCACCACAAAATAAAAAAGGTAATTGCGACTTTTTCATCTCACAATTTTTTCTTGCAATTGCGATTCAGACTTTTTTTCTTAGAATTGCGAGTTTACATCTTGCAATTGTGCGATATAAACTCAGAATTGCATGATAAAAAGTCACAATTATCTTTATTATTTTTTATTCCATTGAGGAAACAAGCTTCCACACCTTTAGACCCTCATCAGGTCACATTCGAAGACTACCCCGAAGTCTAAAAACCAAATACTTTGGACCACACACAGTACCCATTAGTGCTGACTGGCCCATGTCCTGGATGAGGAAAAGTTGTCCCCAGTCAGTGTAAGCAGTCTTCACCCCAAACACCACCAGATAGCCAAACGATAACACCCAGAGATATGGAGAAAAGATGAACTCTTTGAAGGTGCTTTCATTTTTGCCTGAACCTGAAATAAAAGGTAGAGACCCAATGGATCAAATCTACAACTGTTATTGGAGGAGAGACAGAAAAGTCCATTGGTTCAACATGAGTGACCTTCGACAGAAAAAACATGAATTAACACACAGACACAGTAAAACACACCCCTTTGTACTCTGTTTTGGTCCAATAGTTCATTCTTCAAAGAACTGAGTGAAACCTTTGATCAAATGCAGACTTCCACAACGTCATAGAACAGCAATGACCTATATAAGCAAAACCAGTCATAGCAAAGACAACCGAGTATGGGAAATTAATACAACATGAAGCAGCATTCCCATCTCGTTTTAATTCCTTTATGTGACCAATGTCCTACAGATATAAAATGCACATGCATGAGGATTGTGAAGTCTTCATACCTCCTTTGCCTTTCTTTGCACCAGCTTCAATATTAGGCAGGCCGACTTCACTGGGCTCATTTCGGATAATGAGCAGACAGAAGAAGGACATGACCACACAGGTCAGGCCGGAGATGGACAGCGTGGACCTCCAGCTGTAGCTTTGGGCCATCAGTGTGGCAATTATGGGCCCCAGACCCCAGCCAAATTCATACTACAGGACAGCACTGCCCACCAGGTCCCAAACTGAGATGGCTCAAACCACTATTGAAACAAATGAATTCATTTCATATGTAGTACTGAATCTGAAATATATAGGTATTATATAAAGTATATATATAGCCTATATATATATATATATATATATATATATATATATATATATATATATATATATATATATATATATATATATATATATATATATATATATATATATATATATTTAGCAAGGATGCATTAGATTGATCAAAAGTGCTAATACTTTACAATAAGTTTTCATTTGTTACATGGGTAGTTCACCCCAAAATTTTAACTATCTGTTAATTGACTTTAGGCCAACCAAGACGTAGGTGTCATTATGCGACAGGAAGCTCGCACTCCAGACTGCCATGAACACGCTCAGGACCGTTTGCCGAGGATGTGAATTGGGTAACAATATTTTAAATGTAACCTGTTCTACTCGACCCGGCACGGCACCAAAATAACCGATCCCACTAGGCTTACTGGCCTTATATAAATAATGTTCAGTTTCCTGCAGACCAATCGTTTCATTCTATAAGACCTCGATATATCGTCAGGAGCCATGGGTATTCATCTTGTTTTGCCTGTATGTGTTTTTTTTTTACTCTCAAAGTGACTGTAGCCATTGACTTATGAATCACCAAGGACCACAGTTTCAGCTAAAATCTTCTTTACTGTTCTACTGAAGAAAACAAGACAATCTTTGTTAATGTAAATTTCACCGTTTACTAATACATCAAATCTTCCGTTTAATATTGTTGTAGGCCTATGTGGTCGATCTCATGACATGGTAAACATTTTTACCAAGCACAACAGTTTTCAACATAGATAATAATTAAAAAAATGTTTCTTGAGCAACAAATCGGCATATTAGAATGATCTTTGAATGATCATGTGACACTGAATGATGCTAAAAAATTCACCTTTGCCATTACAGAAATAAAGCATATTATAATATATTTTATATTTTAACAATATTACTGTTTTTACTGTATGTTTGATCAATTGAATGCAGCCTTGATTAGACTAGAGACATTAAGCCCCAAACTTTTTTGTTCTCCAATAAACCTTTCAGCGAACAGTTAAAAGAACCATATTGTTTTTAGTGTGAAGAACATTTTAATAATCTGAATAACCATTTTCCTCTATAAAAAAAAAACATTTTATGCAATGGAAAGATTCCATAGATGTTAAAGGATCTTCATGGAACCAACGATGCCAATAAAGAACTTGTGTATATGTATTTCTATGTACAATGCAAGTCCATATACTACAGGAACGGACCCATACCTTGCGTAGTACTTTTGCACATGGTGGCCATCCTAGACCTTGACCCAGTCCATTCAGAAACCACAGGCCTGAGAACACCGCCACCGAGGAAGACTGAGAGAAAACCACGTTGATGCCGCCAACCATAAACAGCCCGATAGAGAAAAGCCATCGTGCACTCATCTGATCGGACAGCACACCGCTTATGAACTTGCTGATGGCGTAGGCCAGCGATTGACTGCTAGTGATAAGACCTGCAGTGCACAAAGAAATAAACATTGATTAGACTTCAGAAGAAAGTGATAATTCAGAATCACTCAAAAACATATGGGTTTGCAAAGATTGGACAAAAGAGAAATTCTTTATGCGTTATCACTCTTCATTGGCTTATGACCTGTGCTAATAAAGTAGATCCAGGGAAACACACCAAAGCGGACTCACTCATTTTAATATTGTTGTATGTGATCAATCTCATGACATGTCAAACATTTTGTCAGCAAAAGGATTTATTTGCTGTTCAGAAAATAACACTGGTTCAGCTCAATCAGCCCACATGTATGATATGAATGATAACGGATTGCTACTTTTATTATAGTTTTATTATATTCTGTTTACAAAACCTTTTGAATAGTAAGGTATACTACTGTTGAAAAAAAGTAAATTAAAAAAAGTAAATTTATTTAAAATTATTTAAATGCAATCTATAACATCTGCTTAATATGTCATTTTATAATATTTCTGTCGTGACATTAATTTTAATTAGAAAAAAAAGTCTCAACATGTTTTCTCTATTGGAAATACATTATCAAGACTGTAGTGTCTTTATTCAAATATGTGTATATGTTCTGTGACATTCAGCTAAATCTGAATAATAATTTTTTGGTTTTTTTTATTTCAGATAATTTGGACCTGAATTCGCTGCTTTAGCGCGTCTGTCCATTGTGTATCATACTCATTACTGTAATTCCAATGAATGCATGTGTAATGGGTTATAACTGAGTGGGCACATGACAGAGAGTAAACAAAGTCACAAGCTATAGTTTGCACATGCTCACCCAGACATCCTTATCCAGCGGATCTCTGCATTACAGAGGCATCACGAAGAAATTGTCTTCCGGTTAAAGTAATACAGGTGTAGCCCCGAACTGGCCAGGAATATTTGTAGCTCGTAGTAGCCATATCCACTCTTCGCCATGGTGCACAACTTTAAAACATGATGGAAGGAACGTAAGGGTCTTCTCACTCGAACAGTTACCAGGAGCACTGAGGGCTATGAATCACGAGTGTGGATCTGTGGAACATGAAGAGCGGCGAGGTCCGGGAAGAGCTGTAATCAATGCGTTAATGGTCAACCTGGCAGAGATCTTTGAGTGTTCTACGGCAAACAATGTGTCACAGACGACTGTTATACTCTACTGAACTAAAAACGTTTCTTGCAGAGGTCTACTGGAGCCAATATCTATTGTTTCTACTTTGATGTCGTCTAAACTTGTTGTGAAGAAAGTGTTTTGAAGATCCTAATCTGAGGAGTTTAATGATTACCGGGGTCTATATGTGACAGTTTATAGTTTGACTATATGCGGGTGTTGTGTAGATTGCACGATGTTGTGAATGCTTTAGGTCAAGCACCAATGTGCATCAACAACGCACAAAGTTGCCTAATTTTAACTGTGTAGTCTAGAAATATGTTTTTCTTGCTGAATTAAAGTATCCTGCTTTGAATCTGAGTAGATTCACACTTTAAACACTTTCTGCTGAGAAAAAAAAGGTAAAACCAGCAACATATGCTGTACCAGATGGGGGCCGATTGACTGAACTATGTTGCTGCCCTGAGAAGTTGCCTGGTCAAAGCAGACTGGTTTTAGCCTCTTCTTTATGTCAGGAAGGTCTTAGTTGTAGGCAAAACCAGTCAACCGTTATGCAAATTTGCTTTTGACTGCATTTTAAAAGCTTACGCCACACAATTCGCATCATAGCCTACGTTGCATACTCAGTTGCATGTAACGGTTAAAGTCCATGAAATTAACGTTTTTGGCTTTTAGTATGAATATGTTAGCCTTACTGTTATCTATAAGCTATTGAGCATTACAACTATACGCTATTGAGCTTCAAAACATGACAATTCACATTTAGAAGATAACGTTCAAAAATAGAGTTCTCACTTCACCATAGGGATCAATGATTTGATGACATCCTCTGACTTCAGCCTACTTGTCTTGTCTACTTGGTGAATGCACATAGCGATATATTGTGATATTCAGCTGCATCGAATTACTACTGTACGTAGCAACTACATGGTTTAATTTTATTTGTGACTTTCACTGTCATGTGACCTGACCTATCGGGATCATTTTCTTCACAACTATATAATAAAGTGTCCAAATGCACAATTCAAAATACCATCTAAGTAGTAGGTCATCCGGTATTGATGTATGTATGGCACTATTCAGATGCAGGAATGTGAATGCACAAAATTCTGTCCGACATTTAATTTTGCATCAATAGCCTACTGCATTTTACATATCAACACATAACGTAGCAGCAACATTGCTGAGTATCTGGTCAAAATTAACCAAATTACAATAAGTTTTTGATTATTTTTGCTTAACACTCTCTTCCAATTTTAATCATTTAACAAGTAAAACATTATGCCTACATTTTTTTTTCTTGGCACATATAGCTGTCGCCAATTTGAATTTGAATTGAAAACCTTTTTTTTTTTTTTTTGGTTGGAAATGTACTCGTTAACATCCTGACACATCTCAGTTTTTTTGTGCACAGCGTCCCTTATCGGTAAACGTTATAGCAATGTAAATCACAGGGACTGTAGGCTATGTTCACAAAATGTAGTTTATTTATGGCTACTTTGCTGTTGCAGGAATATTTGTGTTTAACAGCAACCCTGACTGTAACAACATACGGTATTTCGTCCTACTAGCAATAGTTAAAAGTTGTGAAATGCTGCTGCTCCTCCGTGAGCTGGGTTGTGAGACTGCAGCTCGCAAACGTGGAAAACAATCAGTACAACATCATCCACTAGCTAACCTGCACGTAACATACAATGTCGTTTTGTGAGTTAAGGGTTAGTGAAGGGTATGTAGAAACAAATCTGATAACTATAATCGTGAAAATATAACTGCCTATTTCCGTGAACAAGAGTTTCCTTCGGATGTCTTTCTGCAACACTTTTCATTAACCCTTATCCACAGACCAAACCTTTCATCCGACAACGCTTTTAATTATAGTCAGACATAGTGGATCTCGTCTAGATGCATAAATGAATGCTAGTCAAACTAGTAGCCTAATTCAATCCATTGCCTCCACCTATATCGGACGAGTTAGAGTAACAACTCTTATGCTATAAAATCATATTGTTCAAATATGCTGCCGTGTTTTTATTACATGAAGTGTGGATTTACACAAACTGTTTACTACTGGGCAAGAAGGGATACATGCGAATATTGAAATTACAATTGCAAAATATGCAATTGTTTTACAAGCTACATAGTGTCATTAAATGATCTGTGATAATATGAAATTATAAACAAAATATGATGGCTACACCACCAAAAGAAAAAAAAGAAAAGAGTAAAAGAAAAAAATACTTTTAACAGCAAGAATGCGTTCAATTAATCAAAAGTGACAGTAAATTAATCAAAAGTGACAGTAAAGACATTTATAAAGATTTTGGTAACACTTTATTTTGATGGTTGTGATGGATTTTCAAATCATTTTCATTTGAAATTTCATGATAAACAGTAACAAAACAATATTTTATACATTTGGAACATAATAAGTTCTGTTCGACAGGATCCATCATGACATCCTAGAAAAAGGAAGAAGTTAAATGTGGGGTGGACAGGGCAAGCATGCTTGCTCTCTGCCTTCCCAGAGTTATAACGCTGCGCATGTGTGACACTGTTTATTTCTGCCACAACAATAACCTATCTCAGGATAGTTAGCCAAAATCATCCATGCCATTATTTTATTGGGCATATTTCACCATGTGGTCATAATTTACCCTGTTAGTGATATCAGCAAAAAATATTCTGTATCTTCGAAAAAAACATTGTAAGGGGTTAATATTTCAGTCAATCATTTCTCAATACAGTCAAAGAACAGGACGCTTAGTCCATTTGCAAAGTTCCATTGACCAAGGTTACATCAGTCAAAAGTGTCTTTAGATGATTAGATCATATCGAAAATTTGTCTGAAGGCTACATCCTAAATAAAAGGAAGTAAGATTTATTTTGTTCTATTGTTGGATCTAGAATGGAAAGTTAGTCACCATCAGACATGAAAAATGGGAAGTATGATAAGTTTTACCATAAGACAGAAATATAAAATCAAAGTTTTATGGTTAGTACCATAATTAATCTTATCTATTAAAATTTCCATTCATTCACATTCACACACTTTCACACACAAACAAACATCCCACCCCCTCTCTGGCCAGAGAATCATACCTTTTTGTCTGCCATAGCAGTTTATGAACTGAATGAGGAACATATATTTTATTAGGAGTGGAATACCACCAAATCCGAACGGTAACAACTTTTACGACAGAAGCTACTGAACGTAGACACACTGTGGCATTCCCCTTGCGACAGTGTCTAAACGTTAGGATATTAATTATCAATCGTCCGATGCAGTCACAATGTGTTTGTGTTTAACACAGTGAACGTAAACCTCAAAATCAAATAGATTAAACACTTTAAAAATAATAATCATATAGACCTTCGGTTGCAGTTGAGAGATTCAGCTTCAATCCCCCAAATGCAATTTGTCATTAATTACACAATTTCAATTTTTCAAAACTTTTTGTTTTGTTGCTCCTAAGCTATTTAAAAGAAGATTTGGAAATCTTCACACATTCTCGGATCCATGGACAAAAGCAAAAACATTTCTATCTCGTACCCTGGTGATGACAGCATGTGATTTCAAAAGTTTATAATTAGAAACATTGTTCTTATTGAATCCAGAAAATTACCTTTAAATGAAATGGAGTGACCAACAATTTTGCTTCTCTAGCCATAATGTCTCTTTGGGACATTTTGTGCCCTATATTTAGTCATATATATATATAATCTATTCTCAACAAATACATGCTTTTACCACTATTGGTTTAAGTAATAAGCCTCACTATCCAAATCCAGTGTTTTAACTGATTGGTGAGTCAATCTCTCACTTCTGCTATTGAACTTCCTGTATTAGGCCAGCTGGACTGGTCCCTATTTGAAAGCAGATTCAAAGTGTTAGTTGAAGAAATATGAAGAATTGCTGAAACCAGTGGATAATCAAAAAACAATAATCAAGTTAATTGATAATTAACTAAATTTGAAACGTTCTCTGTAGTGATCATTGAAATTCAGCACCTGGCCCACAAGTGAGGGGATGGAGGTCTTTCTTTTCTGTGTGGATTGTCGTTCAGTTGACTTGTTAGGCTGATACGTTTGATCATCAGGCTGCAATGGCCCTCTCTTTCTGGCTTTTGATCCACCCTGGCACAACAATTTCATAATGCATGGCAAAAATTGTCTTTAGGAAATGTCTCAAGTGAACTTGTCACCTTTTCCTGCACTGTCTCAGTTGACCCCTCAGAAGTGTCCACTTCCTCTTTCGGGAGCTGGGGAGCTGAGGGCACCACTTCCTCTTTCTCTCTCCAGTCATCCAACTTTTCAAGCCAGGCGTCTGAAACCTTGAACACTCAGAGAACTGCAAAACTCAAATTAAACTTAGTTTAATAACTAAATATCTCATCTGGTTATCAAGACAGCAGTTCTTCATTTTATTAAAAAGCGCACTTCATTGCGGAAAAAAGCAAGCATTCTTCATTGCCAAAATGCAGAAAAAAGCAGGAAAAAACTCTAATTACAATACAGTTTTTTTTTTTTTTTTTTTCTTAACTTCCTTTCTTTGTCTTTTTTTTCCTTCAAGAATCCAAAATAAAATGACTGTAAGATATATGTAATGTGCTTGTTCAAATCACAATTTATATTTAAATTGGTCACACAACCACATACTATGCATAATGCACAAAAATTATCTTAGTTAAACATAAACAATTGGTTCTTCGAATCTCTGCAATGGATAATTTTTTTCTCAAGTTCTTTCACAACTGTCTCCAGGGATAACGGGATACAAATTCTAGACACCTTCAGATAGAAATTATAATATTTAAAACACGTGTACTTAATATCTTATTATTTATTACTTTATTTTAAGAGCACCTAATTGCTCAGTCTTATATACTCTAATCTCATCTACATAAATAAATCAAAGTTTAACTCACAAAAGTTTCTTTATGATTCAAAATCCTATGTTATCTCAGAATGCATATTCTTATTATTATGATTTATAACTTTTATTTTATTTATTTATAACATTTCTATAACATTTCTAATTGATTTCAAAATGTAAACCATGCATAATCTCATGTTAACAATATTACCATGTATCTTTATATTCTCTCAGAATTAAACCTTATTCAAACAAAAACTTCAAACAAAAAGCAAATTGCAGCACCTCAGCATCTCGGGGCATTTTTCCCTCCCGGATCTGGTTTCCAGCATGACAAGTTGCTCTCTTTGCAGGAAGTTTTATTAACACAACAAATACAATACTCAACAAATACTTTTGATTACATTTAACCATAATCATTGCTCATTGCCCTTAATAGACAAGGTAAAAACATTTTTTTTTTTCAAAATCCTTAAATCTTTAAATGTGATCACCCAATTTTACATAGGCTATGTATATATTTTTAATATAAATTATCTCACTGTGGTAAATTTAGTTGACTTTTGTCTTCTTCATATGATAATGAGATACATCGTTTAAACCTGGGCTCAGCCAGTGTGTTTTCTCTTCTCTTTTTTTTTTTTCCAGCTAAATAATTTCTCAATTAAATTTCATTCTTCTAAAATCCCTCTTTTAGATTTCTCAGATATGGAAAATTTCAATTTCAACCATCAAAACAGAACAAACTAGAAACACGTTCCAAATTCTTATTTTTTTTTTTTTTTTTTTTTTTTAAATCTTTTTTTTCATACGCACAAAAATGCTTTATTTAACACATTAAAAAGGAAAACATAAACTGAAGTCTGTGTGTCCTACCTTAATACTTTTAAGTCCTTTTAGCCCGTCTGGAATGGGTCCCTCTGTCGAACATGGTTCCTCGTCCCCGTCCATCCGACAGAGGGAGATTCCGAGGACTCCTGGATTGGTTCGCCAAAATGTGATGGATTTTCTTTTAAACGCACCTGACTTAGGTTGAACCTGGTGTCCCTGACACCTGAAAATATTATACTCAGTTGAGTTACCTCTGACCCGCGCTGGTTGACCCAGTCTAACCCCGCCTAAGAGTCTCACAAAGAGTCGAACGACGTCTCGTCCCTTATCGAACACTATCACTTGGTGATAAGGTCTCTAGTGTTCTTAACTTGCCCCACACTATCACTTGGTAGTAAGGTCTCTAGTGTTTCGCTCAAATAACTTGTTCTACAAAACTAACTTTGCTGCGCAGCTTAAATGACAGACAGACTTCAGTAATTATCCCTTAAATGTTTTTAATTAACGGCCAGGAGAGTTCTCGAGCAATATTCAGAGAATTGCCCATCGAAAACACAGCCTTTTATTATACAATCATTAGTGATCTCTCAGAGAAATATCTAGCAAACCTATAGCTATTTATTTACCATATCGGGAGTTGGTAACAATAGCTATAAAATTGATTGGTTAATTATCTGCGTGTTTTTTTACATGAGTGTGGATTTACAAAATGTTTATATAACAGATACATTCATTTAATTACAATTGCTAAAATATCAATTGTTTTTCAAGCTACATGTTCCATTATATTGTATATATGAATTTAAACATATATGTGGCTACACCACCAAAGAATTAACTAAAAAAAGAAAAGGTAATAGAAAAATATTTTACAGAGATTGCGTTCAATTAATCAAAGTGACAGTATTAATCAATGTGACTTAAATATTTATATGTTAAAATTTTTCAACACAGATGGTAGTACACTTTAAAAGTTCTACAAGTAACTTTGCAAGCATGTCAACTTACTCTTATTAAAGTATTAGTAGACTGTCTGCTTAATATCCGCTAACACTTTATTTTGATGCTCCTCAACAGAAATTATGACTATAAGTAACTTTGCAACTTTGTCAACTTATTCTAACCCTAACCTAAACAAGTCTACTCTGAGTTATTTAACATGTTTGCAACGTTACTTTTAGAACTTTCCATTTATCAAAGAATTCAACAACAAAAAAATGCACAAAAATATTATACAGCAAAACAAACTGTTTACACCATTGATATAAGAAATATTACATGAGGACTTAATGCCTGTGTTTCCTTTTGTGGACTTTTATGTTATTTCCGGTTGTGCACCATGTTTTGTAGTCCTCTGTAGTTTTTCTTGTTATTTAGTTCTTTGATTGTTCCCAGGTGTGTCTTGTTTGCCTTGTTTTAAACCCCATGTTTCTTGTTTTCCTTGTCAAAGCTTGTCCTGTTGGATGTTATGTTTGGTGCACTCATTCGGTTCCATGTGTTGGATTTGTTATTATGTTTATTTTATTATTAAGCTCACTGCATTTGGATCCAACTCTCCTTTGTTTTTGACTTCACACTATGTAAAAGCACTTAATCAATAGAATGATATTAGAATGATTTCCAAAGGATCATGTGACACTGAAGACTGGAGTGATGATGCTAAAAATTCTGCTTTTTCGTCACAGAAATACAGTACATTTTAATATATTTACATTTTAAAAAGTTATTTTAAATTTTAATAGTATTTGACTGTTTTACTATACTTGTTGGCAGCTTAGTTTGTATTAAAGTAGCACTATGCAGGATTTCTGTTTTTGTCAAACAGTGACCCCTAGAGTCGCTGTGGGACACTTGTACTGTCGTAAATATCACGCACGCAGAGATGTCTCTGCACTCACGGCCTGATCCCCTCCCCCTGTACACCGGTACCTGTTCAGTAGGGCTGCGTTCCAGTCCAAAATTGACATGCCCTTCACTCGCTAACTTCCCTTGGTCTCGTTCACTCGGATGTACGTCATTGTTTACGTTGCACGAGTGCCCACTACTGGCGGAAACTGCAATGGGCTGAACTGGAACGTCCTAAGCCCTTGATCACTTGGAATCAGCTATGCCTATGGAGTTGATTTATTATTTTAAAAAATGTTCACTTTAAGAATTTGTTTAATGCAGCATTCAAATGTATATAGGTGTGTTTGGGTTGTTTTACATTAAAAAATATAATTAATAGATCATAGAGTTGTTTGTTGTGGTTGTGATTACACGAGATCTGTGGTGACGTCACAATCATACTGCATTGTGGGCCATATGGTGCCTGAATTGTACATATGAAGTAGACTCGCTCCCTCGGTCTAAATCGAGGAACAAGTGTCTGTCCATATAAACTTCCCTC
Source organism: Chrosomus eos (assembly GCA_036326025.1). Lineage (NCBI taxonomy): Eukaryota > Metazoa > Chordata > Actinopteri > Cypriniformes > Leuciscidae > Chrosomus > Chrosomus eos. Next base: position 35,155,489 of record CM070825.1, on the reverse strand, counting down.
GTCCACTTCACGAAGTGGAACGCACTTCAAAGACGACCACCATTCAACACAAAATCAGTAATATAAACATTACAATGACTCCAAAGCTGTTCGGTTAAGGTAAAAAAGTTACTTCTCACTTTTAAAGAGACAATCCCTCTGAATCCCCCAAAGTTTGGCACAATGGTGAAGATTCATATGTAACATCTTGCAAGTATGAAACCTCAAATGTGTGACAGCAATAAAGGCAGGGCAATAAAGCACAATATATGAAGAGTACATAAGCGGGGAGATGGCAAGGATGATCATGTTTACCTTTTGCTCTTCTCAGTACAGCATTTTCTGCAGCAGCTTCTGAATCTGAATCTGGTTTTGGATCAATAGCTTTTAAGGATGGTATGCTAAATATCTGTTTATTATCATAATTTGAGGACCGTTTGTATTGTTCTTTTAATGCAATTGAAGACCTGCTGGTTTTGTCATCTTTTTACATTTTATTTCTCGATATTAATGGTTCAGTCAGATCATTCTGGTAGGAGCAGGAAAGACTGTGGCTGCATTTGGTCTCATATCAACTTAGACTTCGTCCGAATATTTCTGTTATGGTTTGTGATTGTTTTCTACACCTTGTTTGGGGCTGCTGTCTTCTCGGCCCTCGAGAGACCTTCAGAACTGGAGGCACATTGCAAATGGAACAGACAGCTGGCTGAATTTGTTCAGGATCACCAGGTTCCCTTGGATGACTTGCGTGAGCTCCTGGGACACTATGAAGGGGCCATTGCCGCCGGGATTCAGACAGAACCACGAACACCCCGGTGGGATTTCTCAGGAGCTTTTTACTTTGTGGCAACTGTAGTCAGCACTATTGGTATGTCTGCTCGAGTGAATCATGACACCATATATCTATCTTATCTTATCTTATCTTATCTTATCTTATCTATCTATCTATCTATCTATCTATCTATCTATCTATCTATCTATCTATCTATCTATCTATCTATTATCTATCTATCTATCTATCTATCTGTCTATCTATCTGTCTGTCTGACTGTCTAACTATCTATTTGTCTGTAGACTGTCTGTCTTTCTTTTTTATCTATCTATCTATCTATCTATCTATCTATCTATCTATCTATCTATCTATCTATCTATCATCTATCTATCTGTCTGTCTGTCTTTCTTTCTTTTTATCTTTCTATCTATCTTTCTATCTATCTCTCTATCTGTCTGTAGACTGTCTGTCTGTCTGTCTGTCTGTATGTCTTTCTTATCTATCTATCTATCTATCTATCTATCTATCTATCTATCTATCTATCTATCTATCTATCTATCTATCTATCTATCTATCTATCTGTCTGTCTGTCTGTCTGTCTGTCTAACTATCTATTTGTCTGTAGACTGTCTGTCTTTCTTTTTTATCTATCTATCTATCTATCTATCTATCTATCTATCTATCTATCTATCATCTATCTATCTATCTATCTATCTATCTGTCTGTCTGTCTGTCTGTCTTTCTTTCTTTTTATCTTTCTATCTATCTATCTATCTTTCTATCTATCTCTCTATCTGTCTGTAGACTGTCTGTCTGTCTGTCTGTATGTCTGTATGTCTTTCTTATCTATCTATCTATCTATCTATCTATCTATCTATCTATCTATCTATCTATCTATCTATCTATCTGTCTGTCTGTCTGTCTGTCTGTCTGTCTGTAGACTGTCTGTCTGTCTGTAGACTGTCTGTCTTTCTTTTTTATCTATCTATCTATCTATCTATCTATCTATCTATCTATCTATCTATCTATCTATCTATCTATCTATCTATCTATCTATCTATCTATCTATCTATCTATCTATCTATCTATCTATCTATCTATACAATTACATACATTTAACTTTCCATGTCACCTAATTGAAATGATAATTATTGCAATTATAAAACATAATAGTACAAGTTGTAATTAAAACGTCTTTGAGAATTTGGTATTTAGCCACAAATATAATTATCTTTATTGACATAAAGTCTATTTAGAACCTGAATAACCTTTTGTATGGAGTTAACATCTGTCCCTGTATTTGAAGAAGCTTACTACTATTCTCCCACTTTACAGACTCCATAGTAATTAGCTTTGGAAGAAACAGCATGTTCACACACTTCAAGTTAGAATGGCTGTTTACACGTGATAACCATCTTCAGCAATCTAGTTTTATCAGCCTCTGAGCTTATCTTTCAGTGGTGAAATAGCAAGAAAGTCAATTTCCTGATTCAAATCCCCAGGGCTCAGATCATAATAGCTTTGTAATCATGGATACACGTAAGCAAATCTTAAAATGTACAATGTCCAAAGTGTAGTCTGTCAATATGCAAAATGAAATTATGTAATCTTACTTGCATAACACAACAAAAGATTACCTCAAGATTATCGAACGATACTCAAGGCTGATGAAAATCTTGATTTTGATAAAACCATAGACTTTCTTATAATTCCACTATATGTCAAATTCATTGTTTTATATGCTATCATTCTGCTTTTATAAATTCAGGAACAGCATATACTACTCTTAGCATTTCTAATAGTATGTATCCAATTGTGCGTCCATATCAGGTTTTGGGATGACAGCACCCGCTACCCTCAATGGAAAAATCTTCCTGATCTTCTATGGGCTGATAGGCTGCGCAACCACCATCCTATTCTACAACCTCTTTCTGGAACGCATGATAACGCTGATTACATTCCTCACACGCAGATGTCGAAAGCAAAAACAAAGGACAAAGCTGAGTAAAAAACACATTGTCCCACACTTAAACACACAACCAGAAAATGGAGATGGTCTGGAGGAGGATTGGAAGCCTTCAGTTTACTATGTAACCCTTATTTTGGCAACAGTTACACTTCTGGTGAACTGCGGAGCATCGGGCCTGTACTCGACTATGGAGGATTGGAGCTACGCGGAGTCTATGTACTTCTGCTTTGTGGCTTTTAGCACAATGGGTTTCGGGGACATGGTGAGCGGACAGAAGGCCCATTATGAAGCACGTTGGGTCTACCAGATAGCCAACTCTTTAATGATCATCCTTGGTGTGAGCTGCACCTACTCTCTTTTCAGCGTCACCGCCATCGCCATCAAGCAGATGTTGAACTGGGTTTTGTCTAAGCTGTTCAGTCTGCATTGCTGTCGGTCTCAGGGCTGCTGCTCCGTCGCTGGTCTAAAAGTCAAAGAACCGGCTGATCAGCAGATCCAGAACACGAGCAACCATCCCGGCATCTGTCATGTGGTCAAGGCCTCTCACCCTTCCAAGAGCAAGTGTAAGTGTGCCAGCACTGCAGTAGAAACGGTGTGCCAGAGCCTGGACACTGCGAACAGCTGCCCAACCTTTGAACACGAAATCAGAGATTCGGAAAAAACTGCCAAAGTGTGATGCGGAGAAGGAAGTTTTCAGTGCTGTCAGCAAGAACTGTCTCCGTCATCATCACCGTCAGGATATGAGAACACTGTCAAATCATCAGCAGCAAGAGAAAATGCAAAAAAAATACTGTAATTAAAGTAAAAAGAGTGGACAAATATTAAATACAGTAAAAACCTGTAAATGTTTTTTTTTTCATTACTATGTAAAAAAATGTGATTTTCATTTAACAGGGTAATGCATCTAATTGCACTTGTAAGTAATATGTGAATTACCTTTTAATTTAGGGTAAACCTCTATATTGATGTGTACTTTTACAGTAAAAATATAATTTCACGATACATGAAAAGACATTCTGAACTAAATAAAATCTCAAAAATTGTGATGGGAATCGTCACATGATTAGTAGTTGTAAACTAGCAATACTTTTTTTGCTTATGACAACGTTGTCAAAACAATCCCGGGTAACTCAGATCCGCAAAAACGATTAAAACCACTGTATTCTGCTGCCAGACCAGTAGATGGCGATGTCACTTCGTGAAGAAACACTATGCAATTGTAGACCTTATGTAGCCCCGCCCCTTTTAAGTGCTGCGTTAGTTGTGTTATGTCTTCCGGTTTGTATTTCCAAGTGTTTAAGCTCGGCTTCAGGGTGCCCTAAGAAAATGCCGCCCCCTCGGCCAGCCAAGCCCACGCCTCGTGCCTATCAGCCCCGCCCAGCAGCTGAAGGCCACTGACACCTAAAGCCTGCAAAGCACTACCCAGTCCCGGAACGTCTGGGCCCCTGACCCAAACTTGTGTTGGACCCTGAGCCTCGGAAGCCCTCCTAGTCGATTGACAGGAGGGAAAAGAGAGGTTCAAGTCCCGCCGTGGCCGAACCTCCCTCAAAGAAAGCTTGTGCGCTTCTCCCAGTCCCCTCTTCAGTTCAAGTGTTTTAACTGCAGTAAGTGGGCCCTTTGCAAAGAACGCACCCCTGCAAACAAACACTGTTTTAACAGCGACCCAAATAAAGCACAAAAAGAGCACTTTTCTATCAACTCCCCCCCCCGACCCCGACCCCCATAGCTGCAGTCAATGGGCCCGCTGTAAGGCGCTCAAACAGAGTGAGAACTGAGTGTTTTCCTAACAGCCCCCCTCACAGTTCGGCTGGCTGGAAATGTTCAAAAGTCAATCACCAGGCCCGTTACAAAGCACACACCACTGATAACAAAAGTTGTCTCTATAACAAACCCAAACACACTCGAAAAGAATACTTTTCTAGTTCTCAAAGTTCTTTCAGTTGGGTCCCCGTCACACGGCAGCCCGCCCCAGATTTCATTCAACCCCTAGCCACACGGGCATAGGCCTGGCAGGCCACCCCCGGGGTATCCGACTGGGTTATGAAAACAATAAAGCGAGGCTACTCGCTCCAATTCGCTTGCAGACCCCCGCACTTTCGCACAGTTGTCGAGACATCGGTGGGAAGCAACGTAGCTCACGTCCTTCACACCGTAGTGTCAAACCGACTGATGAAAGGAGCTGTCGAGACAGTTCTACCATCATTAAGCGAGTCGGGCTTTTACAATCACTACTTCCTTGTTCCAAAGAAGGACGGCGGCCTCAGGCCCATTCTAGATCTCAGACTGAACAAGGCCCTTATTAAACGGCCATTCAGGATGCTTACAACCAAACAAATCCTTGCGCAAATTCGCCCAGGGGATTGTTTTTTCTCAGTGGATCTGCTTACTTTCATATCCAATTGAAATAGCCCACCACAGGCCATTCTTGAGATTCGCCTTCAAGGGGCGGGCTTATTAATGTACGGCCCATACCGTTCGCTCTGCCTCTGGCACCCCGTGCATTCACAAAATGCATTTTTATCATTATAGGGTCGTTGTGTGTACACACACTGCCAACAAACATATGTTCAAACACGTAAATTTGTCAAAAATCCCTTTAAAATGGCAATTTTTAAAATCAGGAAACATTTGTTATTTCTGATATCTGAAATGTATTTCTTATATCAATAATTAGCAGGTAAATAGCAGAGTAATTTCAGATAAAATGGCTTTCTTATAGTAACAATCACATTCATGATATCAGAAGTTAACATTGTCACTTAGTGAAAATCAAATTATTGATATCAAAAATCAACAATTTTACTAGTGGCAATTCAATTGTTATCAAGAACAGACATTTGCCCAACTAATCACGTAAATTGATATCAAAAACTATGTTTTTTTACTATAGTAATTTAATTCTATAGAATTGAATTTCTGATATGTGAAATTGGAATTTCTACAGTAAGAAATCAATTCTTGATACCTGTAAAGTGATATGATCAACTTAGGCTGCCATTCAAATTCAGTTGTTGATATCAAGAATTGATTTCTTACCACTACCAGGTGAAATTCCAATCAAGAATTCATATTTCTGCGAGTGATGATGTCATTGTTGATATCAAGAGTGAACATTTTTACTAGTGGAAAGTAATTCCTGATATCAAAAATTGCCATTGTTACTAGTAGAAATCTAACTCCAGATATCAAGAATTACCATTTTTACTAGTGAAAATTTTAATTGTTGATATAAAAGTCTCAACGGCTTGCCATAGTGATGTGTGCAGTAATAAGATGAGCTGGCGTGGCGCGGAGGGATACAGTGTGAATGAGGCCAGAGCGCAGCGGCAGCGCATTATTACACCTCTATCCCGCGGTGGGTCAGTCACTCGCTCACTCACAGGAACAGGTCCTGCGTTTATACGCCAACACAAAAAACACAACCAGCTCTGACTCTGCAGTTGATTTTACACACATTTACCGGACGGACATTGCTTAACGATGGTGAGTTCAACCTGACGTTTATGTCGGTTTTTCCCCTGCTAACGGTTTAGCCACTTTAGCATCCCGTCAGAGTTTGACAGCTAATTATGGTTTTACTAATAATTTCGCGTTGTCTTTACCAATATAAAACGTATTAAGAGTGTTTTAGCTTTACTGAATGTGTAGCTATACTTCATTTTTTTATTTTTTATTTAAACAAACTGCTAATTAGCGCCATCCAACAGATGCGCATCAACATGTGTGATCTATATTATAAGAAACCCATATACCAATCAATATGAATTAGGCCAAAAGAGATTTTTAGAAAGGGATAAATAAATGAATAAATTAGTTCCGTTGCGTTTTAGCGCGTTCCCGTTGCTGCTCTCGCGCCAGCTGAAGTCTGTCAATCACATGCGCACCAGTTTCTGGATTAGGTTTCTTGCATATTCTTTGACACAAACTTGCTGTTTTTTTCACATTAGAGTCTAGTTGTTGCGAATGCAGATGTGAAATGAAATGCACAGCATGCACGGTATCTGTCCACGGCATTGACAGTTTAGTGTATGTTAGATGCATAACTATTGCGAGTTTAGTATGTAAACTAGCATCATCATGCGTGTTGAATTCACGCTGCAGTGCTTCTGCTCATCAGTGTGTGTGAACAGTGACTGGCTGCTAATTTTACATGGGCTGAGCTCATTGCCTTTAACAGAAGGATAAGTGTGGGCGTGGTGGTGTAAAAATAACCATCAGCAAAAGCATATGCGCTCAAGTTCCTCATTTCTGGAAGAATCTGAATCGGTTTTAGCTTGTTTTGCCTCCATATATTTGCATTGCAATGCACGTTCACTAAGTTTGAAAACGTCCTGCGGATATGAGGCTGTTGCATTTGCATGGGCCAAAGTTGCAACATGTAGGGTTGCTGTTGCACACTGGTTGGTCAATAAAGCTGCAGTTTAGCATCTTGCAGCCCCAAATGATCATAGCTGTGTGTGTAAGGCATAAATATGAATGGAGTGGGCAGTGAGGTTGCATATTGCAGCAGGCTGAACTGCAGTGAAGAATCCTGGTTGTCCCCCTCCCCCTTTCCCCCTGCATTGAACCAAATCATAGCTGGTGCAGCAACACGCTGACACTAAATCTGCAGTGCAGACCAATGGCGGACTTAACCAATAAGCGAGGTAAGCAGCCGCTTGGGGCCCCAGGGAATCAGGGGGCCCAAACAAATACCCAAAAGCCTATAAATGATATATCATTTATATATATATATATATTTTTTTTTTGTATAATCAGGATGTAATCATTAAAGTTTTAACGTTAGTATTAGGCCTACATCTTTGTGAATGAGGGGCCCGCCTATCAGGGATTAGTGGGCCAGTCTATTGGTGCTGCATATGCGTGAATTTCCCTGGGAATTTTTTTAAATTGTTGCCCATTGACATACAAATGTGCTGCTCTGACCCTGCCACCCATTCCCAACCATACGGCATAAACTCGGTCCAAGAATTTTAGACCCCGGCCCGGTCTGTAATTGTAGTGACTTTGAGTTTACATTTTCATACCCCTATTCATGATGCTGAACAAAACAAACTGTTATTGGTTGCTTTATATGTCGGTCAGACGTCCCCTTGGGTGGTCTTTGTCCAATGAAATCTGCTATGGAGTTCAGACCTTCTCCCCGTCAATCTGAAGGTCTGGCTACGCGAGACTAGCTCTGTGTCAGACTCAGGGATGGAAATTAGCACCCGCCACCAGCCAAATGCGGGTGATTTTGTGTTGTGGCGGGTAAACTCGCTTCACCTACCGGCCACCGTGGCGGGTAAATAAACATTGCATAGGCTACTGCTTCACCCGGACGGCGGACACTTTTAGAGGAGGCACACCTTCAACACCCGCGCCGCGCGCTTCTTCCGTCGAGGTTCGGCGTGGGAGCACGAGAGGCAAATGGAGAGCTAGCCGCGAGCGCATGGTCTATTTTTAGGGCGGGGTAGCTCTCTTGTGTAGTAAAGAGCTAGCCGCGTAAACATCTACCGGCGCGCTTCTTCCGTCGAGGCTTGAGCGCGAGAGGCGGTTTGCCGTCCCAAAGGCGAGAGAGAGAGATGCGAGCGCGATCAGTGGAAACATAAAAACATACATACAGGACATCATTCTAACTGCAAAGTGTTTACTTATTTGTGTACACTCGCAATAAAACACAACATTATACTTTTGTCACTCTCTAAACTCTTGTCAAACTGTAACCTACAACTGTCACCCAACCACACACACACACACACACACACACACGCACGCACGCACAGTTTTAAAAGCAAAACATATTTATCCAACCCCATTTCAAAACATTCAAAACAGGTTACATCTTTTGGACATTCATTATATCGCATTGGTTTTCATTTCTTGTCCTCGGAGTCAGAGCACTAATCTGTTTTTTTTTTAAGTTACACATCCTACATTGATTAAAAAATAAAATCAAATGTGTTTTTAATGGTAGTATTATTTTATATGGAAATTAATTATTTATAATTCAGATGAGAATAAAGTTAAGGTTAATTAAAATTAAGGAAAACAAATAAATTGATCTGATAGCAAATTAATTTTAAATTCATTCAGGTACAATTACCAAACATCTCAAGGTCTTTTTGTCTTTTTATTAATTTAATTAATAAACTAATTGTATAAAACTATTGTCAGTGCACTACAAATAAACTGGTTCTATGCCTTTATTAATAAAACGTATACAACTTAAAAATACAAGGCTTAGAAATGTATAAAAATGCCTTCTGCATTTTTGTTTTGCTTTTCACTCCATTGTACCGAAATCGTACCGAACCGTGATGTCTGAACCGAGGTATGAAAGGAACCGTGACTTCTGTGTACTGTTCCACCCCTAATGCAATACAGTTTCATTATTGTTCATTCCATATTATCCATACCTTACTATAAATAATTTGTGCGACTAAATCATGTTTTGCGCCAGTAACTGAAAAAGTTAGTAGCGCCAGTGCCAGCAGTGGAAAAGGTTAGTGTAGTTCCCTGTCCAGCATAGAGTGCGGTTCAGCATCGGTTCAGTTTTTTGTTTAATCTGCCCTACTCATTTAATGAAATGTATATCAGTTCATGGTTTGTGTGTGTATAAGAGAGAAAGAGAAAATGTCAGTATTGCATTGAGACTTGAGATTAAATAAACTGCTTGTATTGTAGATCTTGTAGTATTAATTTTCACATTGTAAACACATTGTCGGTTAAAAACAAGAAAGTGGCTGGTAAAAACATTGAGTGGCTGGTAGATTTTGAAATCCACCAGCCACAGTGGCCGGTGGACAATAAAGTTAATTTCCATCCCTGGTCAGACTAGAAAGCAGTGTTGTCATTCATTAACACTGCCTGTGTGCTGTTTTCATCTGTGTTGTGTTTGTCCCACGGAAATCATGTATACTCTTATAGAGTTTCTAATTTTCTGTGCCTTATGCATCAGACGCTCAGACAACAGTCCGTGGGCGTGACTTCTAGGCTGAGAAAGCAAGGAAAGGGCCATTTAATTAGTTCGTCAGGGCTCAACGTTAAGGACTGCCCCAGGACAATTAATGGATGTCACTGACCCAATCGAGCTAGTGCTGCATTGCCACGAAGGTTTATCATTTGCATGTGTTTTTAAGCCTTGCCAGTTTAAAAATTCAAGCGCAAGAAGATGCAAAAAAGTTAAATTTTTTACTCGTGCACTGTGTGAGAAGTTTTGTGCATGCATACATCCCGAACACGTGCACACTAAGGTACTCCTCAGACAGCCCTGAATATATATAATATTCGATCTGGACATTAGCTCTTAAAGGGACAGCAGTTTAATAATCCTGATGGTGTCTGTTTTTAATGTTTTTAACAACAAAGGACAGAGAAAAAAAATCACTCACTTCTCGTGACTGAATAACTGCTAAATAAAGCATCTAGATTTAATTTATACAGTGGAGACTTTGCAGTTTTATTTTACATTTAATTACTTTATTCAATTTCTATAACTGATGAGCCTACTGTTAGATGGTCGCTGTGATTTTGCCAAGACATGTTCCTGGATCAACATTCCTGTAGAAAAACATAATCCTAACCCTATCCCACCACTAAACCTAACCCTACTTATAACCTATCCCTAAAATCAGAGGGAAATAATCGGTGAATAAGAATTGTGTAGAAGCGCACCTAAGCCTTGTTATAAGCTTAAACTTGAAACTAACTGTAAACCCTTCCTTCAAATCTGATTGGTTGATTGGAATGTAGTTCCAGTATCTAGGCACTATTTTACTTGGTGAAATCACAACATTCACTGAAAAGTACTGACCATTTATTTGTTCTTTTGTATTAATTAATGCTATCGCTATTATTTGTTCTTATTTTATTAATGCCTGTTTACTTATCTATAATAAGTAAATTATAGTTGAGATTTATATTTGTTAGGCCTGTTGTTTTTGCTTTGGAATCGAAATTGGAATGTAGAATTGAGAAATGTCACTGGTATCTAAAATTTGGTTTCATAATCTTTAATTTACATATTTATTACTTTTTGTCGGGGGCCAGTGAAAATTGTCAGGGCAAGCAAAAAATCGGGCCAGTAGAAAAAATATTTGGTGTCAAGCATTGTGTTAATTGTTCATTTGTAAATCTAGTTTTTCATTATTCTATTTCACATTGAGAAAATACAACATTTACAGATTGATTTGGCATACGGTTAATTGTAAAGTGTTGTGAGAAAGAGAGAGCAAAGTAAGGGTTACAATTGGGTAAAATGACTTGTGTTGGGGACCCATGACTGGAATTGCTTAGGGCCCCAAAACCACTAAGTCCACCCCTTGTACACACACTCATATGCTCTTGCTCATCAAATTGGAAAGCAACTTGGAGAGGACTCTTTGTCTTGCATGACAAACATTTGTCCCATCATGCTCCACTTAATCCGCAGTAATTGCTGCAGTCATTGAAATGCGGTAATGGGCCTGAGAAGCGTTGCCCAGAATATGTTAGCCAGCAACAACAGAGACGGCAGCCCACCTGCATCCAAACTAGGCATTTAACCATTCGTGTAGCTGGTCCTGGAGGACATGTCCACCTGAGGTCATGATACGGGCTGCGTCAGAAACCTGAGGTTTAAGATTTAACATGTCAACCTTTCTCGCTCGTTGTGAGAACTAACCTATGCCATACACACATCAAAGTAGCCGGAGCAACTTTTCTCTCCATTTCATTATTTACTCCCCCACTGCCGTTCTAATGCAGTATTCCCTTTGTTCCTTTTCAGACCACAAAAGGAGAAATTTAAAAATGTCCTTCTCATGCTCATTCATATAGTGGCAATGAATAGTGACCAACATCAAGCTTTTAAAAAAGATGCAGAAGTATCACAGAATGAACCCATGCAAGAAATTTCATATTTTCAAAGTGTGCTTGGTGTATTCGATTGGGGTTGTTGGAAAAACAAACCTATGTATTATTTAATGAAAATCCTGACCTTGACTCTATTAGCACAGCAGTTCACTCTCACTCGTCTAGAAAAAGCTCGACATTTGTGAGAAATCAAGATGAATTAATAACACAGAAATTAAAACATGCTCATCATTGAAGAGGTGTGTTCAAGTCATTGCATAATGAATTGCGTTTCAATGTTTTTTTTTTTTGAATACTTACCAAAAAAAAAAGCATTGTGTCATTAACCTATTTGAGAACTATAAAGCACCATTTTCACTAACAATTTGACAACGGCATGTTGAGCTTTGCATAGGAAGCTCATACGCATCATGTTCAGAAAAGTCTAGTTCCTCTTCCGCTTTTACGGTACAAAATTTAAATTAGAGCTTGTGTGCACTTGTTATTTGGGGTAACCACTTATATCAGCTGTTTTCTCATCTCACAAATGGTTTGCGAAATGTATTAAAGCTAAAGTCAATGCCTCAGATGTGGATGAGTCAGACGCGTGTCCGCTGTATTCTCATAGATCATTTTACACCCTGTCCATTTTAAGCCCCAAGCTTTATGAATCACCCGTCTTTGAATACAAGGCAGCATGTTCTTCAGATGGCACTTCTCACAGAAGTCACAGCTGAATCACGCCGAGTGAAGCACGTGCACAGATGAATCCTCTCGTCTTTAATAATTGAATAATGAACTCCGTGTCAGAGAGAAACGCAATCATTTTAAGTGTGTCGCATTCATGACCCCCTAAGTGGCACTGTCTAATTATAACTTCTGTGGATATTTTTAAAAGAGTATTTTTATGCACGAGCGAGCACGTCCTTCATTACACTCATTTAGTCAGAGGTGTGTGTGCACTGTAAAACTGGAGCTTGTCTTGTAGTGATGCGACACTGAGCTGATTGACTTTCTCTTCCTCTCTTTTCTAATGCAGGCAGATCAGCTGACCGAGGAACAGATTGCTGGTGAGTGAACTCTGACTATCATCTTCAAAATGGCCACTAATGCTGTCTTACACGACATCATCAGTACGCACAGATAGCAGAAGACAAGCACGTGCCTATAGAAGCTTATATTGCAAAAGATTGTGCTGATAAATGGGATTATAAATATAACTCTGACCTGAAGAACATGTTAAGACGGTGTCCCACTAGCCTACTCCAAGCAACTTGATTAATAATGGAAGAGCGTTGACAGACTAATTCACTGCCCTTGATTTTTCTTGAGATTCATTTTCAAGTAATATCAGCTGAACAAACGTCTAGTGCAGTTATTTTCCGATCAGGGAGCCGGGACCCACTAGGGGGCCGCAAGATGGCTTAAAATGTTTTTTTTTAAACGGACAAAGGAAATATTAAATAAGCTAAACGATATAAATTGGCTAAAAATATATAAACTGACATGCTAGTTGTTATTTAAATTTTTATTTCAAACCAGGGTTTCCACGGACTTGGAAAACCTGGATATGTGAGGGAATTTTAAAAGCACAATTTCTAGACCTGAAAAAAGTCATGGAAATGATTAAGTTTAATGATTTAATATGTATAATTTTCATAAGTTATAAGTTGACAAGCTCTGAAATATGTTAGGTATAAATTGCTGAGAAGTTGCTATTTTCTAGTTAAAAATAAAAATGTCTCCTGAAACAACTGGGAAAATTCTGTAAATTTACTACTAGTCATAGAAATAAGATAAGAACCATGAAGACCATGCAGTTCTTTGATTTCATGAAACTTCTGGAATTATTTTATTTGATCAATTTAATATATTGCTTTGTGTAGTCTTTGTTAATAATAAAAAAGGTTAAAAACAAGCGGCTTTGTCATTACAGCAGAGGTACCAGAAATATCCTGTCCTTCGAAACACACTGGTCTAGTGGGATGCTGACCTTACAGTGGTTGCACACAATAGTCTCTGCACGCCTCCAATGTTCTTTTAATGTTTAATAATGTGCAATTTGCAGCTTTAAACCTGTAACTGTTCATAAGTTGTAAGCTGTAACTATGAGGATAAGTGGTAAATTATCTTCTGATTGACACTTGACCATGCTGCTTTCACTCTTTGCAGTATACTGTTGGTAGAATGCAAATTTTCTTTATGCAAGGAGTGCCAAGATGACCTACTTGCCAAAGTGTGCAAAGAGGGTTAGACTTCAAAAATAAAGCTCCTTTGTCATTGCAGTGTACATGTACTGTACTTACCATGTATGTTGTTCAAAACAGAGTTCAAGGAGGCGTTCTCACTCTTCGACAAAGATGGCGATGGCACCATTACCACCAAAGAGTTGGGCACAGTCATGCGCTCATTGGGTCAGAACCCCACTGAGGCTGAGCTCCAGGATATGATCAACGAGGTCGACGCTGATGGTAAGACCAGGAACGCTTTTGTAACATTCCACAGGACTTCCATGTTAGTCCATTAAAGTTATGTGGCTTCTTATGTAGAAGATGCTTGAAACTTTTCATCTACATCAATTTACAATACAATACCCTCCCAGATCAAGGGTGTCCAATCCTGCTCCTGGAGGCTCAGTTCAGCTCCAATCCTAATCAAACTTGCCTGAACCAGCTAAACAAGGTCTTCTGGGTTATTAGAAATTTCCAGGCCAGTGTGTTGGAGCTAAACTCTGCAGGATGTTGAACCTCCAGGAGCAGGAATGGACACCCCTGTCCTAAATCAAGCAGGCGTTAGGTGTTTTTCTCATGAGGGAAGAGTAGCATTGACAAGGATCGTCATGAGAGTTCAAGGCTGCGTTTAATGTCAGTTTTACATATACACTCGCAAACTTCCCTAAGGGCTTCCCCTTTGAGGAATGTACGATGCCATTTTGAAGTTCCAAATCTATCGAGGTAGACTCATCGATTTTGTCATCTTGCCGTTTTAGCCCTAGTTTAGAAGTTGTCAGGCTTCGAGAGCAAGCGCTTCTTTGGAAGATCTCAACATAAGCTTGCCAAAGTTTGCAAAGTTCATGGCATCTGAACTTTAAAAGATATTGAAGAGTATTGCCATATATATATATATATATATATATATATATATATAATATATATATATTATTTTTTAATCTTGTCTTAAATGGCAACAACATTTGTCTGTCCACAGGAAATGGAACTATAGACTTCCCAGAGTTCCTAACCATGATGGCGAGGAAAATGAAGGACACGGACAGTGAAGAGGAAATCCGAGAAGCTTTCAGAGTCTTTGATAAGGTGAGGAAACCATTTACAGCCGCTGCCATGAAGTTGAAACCAGATTAAGCACTGAACCGATTCATGAATAGTAATCATTAAGAATCTTAATGAATGTACAAGGTTGATACTTTTGAGCACAAGAACGTGCCTAGAGCTGTCACGATAACTACTTTTTGATGTGCGATATATTGCACCAAAATTAATTGCGATAAACGATATTATTGTAATTTTCAGACCATTTTATGCCACTGATTACATAATGATAATATAATAGCATAATAATGCAAGTACACTGTTTCAAAGAACGAAGAACATTTTATTCTTATTCTATTCAATATTTAGACATTGTGAAATGTGAAAAAATATATCCCAAATAAATAAAGCAAGTAAATAAATCATAGCTGCCAACATTGATCATTGAGAATAAGGGAGATTTCCCGGAATCCATCCCCAAAATAAGGGATTTTTTTTTTTACATGATTCTTACCCACAAATTTAAAAAAAAGCACTAATCATTAACAGTCTAAAGAGTTTAAAACTACGTGTGTGTGTGTGTGTGTGTGTGTGTGTGTGTGTGTGTGTGTGTGTGTGTGTGTGTGTGTGTGTGTGTGTGTGTGTGTGTGTGTGTGTGTGTGTGTGTGTGTGTGTGTGTGATCGATCAGAGCGCGCTTGCATGGATTAAAGCCTTGTTTATACTCGACTGGCTGGTTGAAAATCTGGGTGGGATGGTTATGTTTTAGGTGCGATTTTAAGTTTGTTGTCTTGCCTCTTTTCGTTGCTACGATTTTAAAACAGTCGACATACCGGCTCGTTCACGTTAATTAGCTCTCCTCTCTCGTTCGGCTTACAGTCAAAATGTTCCCACACCGGGGCTGAAGATTGCGGCTTTGAAATCAACTGGCTCGCTGTAGATGTCACGAAACAGAACACTTTAAAATGCAGTTGGTTCACGCACGCCTTCTCTTCACCTGACGGTGTCCGCTCTCTCTCTCTCTGTGTGTGTGTGTGTGTGTGTGTGTGTGTGTGTGTGTGTGTGTGTGTGTGTGTGTGTGTGGACACGCTGCCTGAGCCCCGCCTCCGACACAGAGTGCAGACAATGACAGAGGCAGCGCGATCAACTAAAATGTTGGTGACATTCATTTTCATGTAAAAATGAATCTAATTATTATTTTTAATAATAAAGCAAATTATCAGTTGCAATATATCGCGGCACAAAAAATTATCGCGCTCATTTCCATATATCGTGCGATAAGTCGATATATTGACTATCGCGACAGCTCTAAACGTGCCATTGTTATGCAGCATCAGGTTTAAGCATACATGACTTTCTTATAAACGTCAAGTCGACTAATCATCCAGGAAAACTGTAAGCTGCTAGTGTGTGAAGTGTTACGTAAGGACTGTGCAGGTGTGTTTTCCAGACAGTGGGTTAGATTATTCAGCATGTGGGCTCAGGCTGCTTCAGGCCGTTGGCATAAGAGCATGCTTCAAACGGCTATAGTTGCATTTGGGTTCTCTTGATTGCTTCACTTCTTGCTTTGAACTAGGGATGGGCATTTTGTAGTCGGATACTTGAACACAAAATCAAATAAGTAAATTAAAACCCTAAATTAAATCAAATTTTTTTCATTTGATGTGTCCATATATTCAGAAAAACAAGAGATGAAAGTTGACTTCTTAAGACTCAGATATACTTTAAGCAAAATTAAAGAACAAATGGGTGTGATGTAATTTCAAACAATATTTCAGCACATAAATGTTTGTTTCAGTGGTTGGAAAACAACTTGCTAGCACAATTTCTGTAAAAATTTGCACCGGCTGTGAAAAAAAACCTTTAAATGCCTTTGGTTCGTGACCATTGCGTAATAGGTGGGTGTGGTCTGAGGCTCCACCTTCTTTGACGTGGAAATCTTTTCAGGTTTATTTGTTCACTCAGCCCAGAGGTGTCCAATCCTGCTTCTGGAGGGCCACTTTCCTGCAGAGTTCAGCGCAAACCATAACTAAACACACCTGACCCAGCTAATCAAGGTCTTACTAAGCACACTAGAAACTTTGAGGCAGATGTGTTGAGCTTGGAGCTGAACTCTACAGGTCGGTGGCCCTCCAGGGTCGAGTTTGAACACCCCTGAGCCGCTCTGAGGCCTTGTCCACCCTAATCTTCTACTCACTGCTTTGGTCTTCCGTCCACACTGAGATGGTGTTATATGAACAAAAACTACGCTTTTTGAAAACGCTTTGCAAAGTGGATAAATTTGAAAACGGCGTTATAGTGTGGACCGTGAAAGCCGAGGTACTTGAAAACGATGACGCATGTTTAGTCATGTGACTCGTATTGTGCCGATAGATATTCACTTTTATACAGGTATTATGCTAGCTATTCACTTTCATACAGTTTGGTAAAATGTTACTTTGCACACGCTTTATATCACAGTCCTGCAGAGATGAATGTAGACGTAGACTGAGACGCTGGTAACCTACACGCATGTAAATATATGCTATAGTATAGTTTTTAAATGGTTTTAATATATCGTGCAGCCTTAGAAAACGTGTAATGCAGTTCATGGATTCTCGTCCGTGGAATACACCACTTACGGTATTTAGCCGGTTACTCTACATGGGTAAATTGCAATTGAGGATTTTTTTTTAATTGAGTACTTGAATTTAATTGAGGAATCGTGACCAAAAAAGAACCTGATGTGTGATGAGGCGTAATATTCTCTTCTCAGGATGGAAACGGCTACATCAGTGCAGCCGAGCTCCGTCACGTCATGACCAATCTGGGCGAGAAGTTGACCGACGAGGAAGTGGACGAGATGATCCGAGAGGCGGATATCGATGGAGACGGTCAAGTCAACTATGAAGGTGAGCAGCTGTGGCGCATCCTCCATTCAATCAGGAACGTTTTATTGCGTAACCAGAATTACATTTATACAAACTTTATTTATTTAGATGGAGGTTGTTCATGTTCACTGTTGTGTGAATTAATTTAATTAGTTTTCCAGAGAAAGTGTTTTGTCTTGCATATTCATTCTTTACACCTGCATTAAACGTTCAACACATAACTTCTAGAATGTGATGGTGTAATGTAATTCAGTGACAGTACATGGGTGATATATCTTAAAATAGGAAGGACTTGTACCTGATAAAGTCTTGCATTGCTATTTTGAATGCTTAACCTTAAATATTAAACTTCAAGTGCATTTTTACATTATATATACACTATAATTTAGTGGTTTAGGGTCAGTTTTTTTTTTTTTTTTGAATGAAATTAATCATTTTATTCAGCAAGGACTGAAAGAGACAAATCATTTGTAACAGTTTCAGGTATACTAAAATATTAAGCAGCACATCTGCATTTTAATATTGATGTTTTTGAGCAGCATATGATTTCTGAAGGATCATGTGACATTGAAGACTGGAGTAATGATGCTGAAAATTCAACTTTGAGCACAGGAATAAGTTACATTTAGAAATATATTCCCATCAAAAACAGTTATTTTAAATTGTAATAATATTTCACAATATTATTGTATTTTTGTCCAAATAAATGCAGCCTTGGTGAGCAGAAGAGACTTCTTTCAAAAACATTTAAAACATCTTACTGACCCCAAACTTTTTTTGTGTGTGTGTATATTTATTTAAAAAAGTTATACATTTGTATATATACATACATGTATGTGATATATACTTTTATCTTTTAATCATGTACAATATATACTTTTTTAACCAAGTGATTACAGAAACTTGAAAATGAACTTTCAAATAAAAAAGTATCAGAGAAAATGTTTGGCCAAAGTTTGCTAAAACCATGTACCAGGACATTATTTCACAATAGAAAGGAAACTAAATTTTTTCAACATTGAAAATCAAAAATTTTCAACAGTCAGTGTCAGGAATCATTAGATTACTATTATCTGTTTTTTGTCTCTTTTCACAGAGTTTGTCCAGATGATGACTGCGAAGTGAAGGATTGTCTTATCCTGTATCTCTCTTTCTCTCTTACATTGCTTGTCCTACTAAGATCACTCTGTCTTTAAAAAGAAAAAAATCTAAAGTTTACTTCAGAGAGTATTAGAATGTCAAATTCTGTGATCTCTTACCAAAAAATTCAAAACAAAAAAAGCTAAATTCAGAAGCAATTTGTGAACTAAATATACTAGCAGAATTGTCCCAGCAGAAGTGAATGGACCAAGCATAACTGCATGAGCCCTTTAGGAGCAAACGTCTCCAGACCTGACAAAAATTTTGAGGACAGAACGTCTCTTTAGTCGCACATGAGTTGAAGTCCATGCCTAGTACGGCAGCGTTTAAAATGCAGAGAACATCTCCTTTCATGAGTGTTCTTTCATCGCTCCAAAATAGAGTAAATAAACATTTAAAAAAAAAAAAACCTATTATAATAATGCTAAAACATTGTGGTAATTAGTCCAGGGTCACAGTGCTGCCTTCAATACAAACTGAGCGGAAACTTTTGCGTGTGACCCCTGTGGTGAAGTCATGCTTTTGTGTAATGCCTTCTCCTTTTAAAGACTCGGAACGGAACGAAAACTGGATGTTTATGAAGACGTACATATTGTAAAAATCCGACGTCATGCTCATACTCAGCGGTTTAATGGCGCCGTACGACTTGAAGAGTGTCTTTATGGGCTGTAAGGCATGTACTTGGTTGACAGTGGTTATCGTCAGCTGGTTTTAAACCTTTATTTTAATGTGGGTTTTGTCTCTGAAGACTTCAAACTTTGTGGGAGCGTGGAGATGTAAAGTATGTACAGCAGAATGTGACCGAATGACGCAAATAGCATAACTGTAAAATATTAGTTACATAGATAATCATAATGCTATCAGTGTTATGCTTTATAAATGTACCGTTCTGCAATATTAACGTCTGGTAAACTTTGCATTGCATATTGTTATTTTAGTTAGGTCTGTGACTTTTGTTTGATTCGTGGTCTTGAGATGTGCCATATTACTCGTAAGCCTCAACTTTCTATTCTAGTCTATTTAAGTATGTTAACAATCTATGAATATACACACACAAATATCTATATATATTTGCACTTTGGTGTAGATTATACATTCAACCACAGAAGAAGAACCTGCTGCTGCTGCTGCTTTCTCCTGCTCTCGTGGGTTTGTCACACCTCTTGTTGTCAAGTGCTCCAAATTTCATTTGCGCTCTGCTTGCGAGACATGGATAAAGGTGAAACTGTCGAAGGAGTTATTTTGAGGGGTGGATAGACGACGTATTTGCTTGTAAGACTATGGTTACTAAGAAGGGCTTGCTATTGGTCTCATAATTGTTTTTTTCTTTCTTGCCAAAACATATTACTCCTGTGGAAGAGCTTTACATAGAATATCTTACTCTATTCTGGACCGTCTTGAGAGTTTCATGTTGGCTGGGTTAGAAAATGAGCGACAGGATGGGGAATACTCAACATGTGAAATCTGTATGGATAATATGTGAAATATGTATCGGTGTTTTACAATAAAAAAATAAATGTATACGTTTATGCATACACTTGTGTGTTTGATGTTCTTGTTGTCATATGCAACTGTGACTTGTTAGGTTTTGTCATTAGCTCCAAGCTAATCCGCTCACTCGCCCGAGAGGTCTCCAGTCAAATCTGACCTATATTTGGGTTTAACTCTAAGGATTGTGCTGGATGGAGCTGTAAATAATCCGGGGTTAAATAGGGACACATCTCCTTTTCCCGTTTGCAGAGTGACTTGCTTTTTAATGATGTGCTGCGGCACTGCTGCCATGTTCACTCAGGACATCTCAAAAGCACCTCATTTGCACTTTAGCTCATTTAAAATATTTCATTGTTGAATGCCTGAGTTTTAGACAGCTTGCCTTATAAAATGTGGAACAAGTCTTGCATATCAAAAGCAGTTTAATCTTTGAGGCCTTGTGCAATATTGGTGTGAATCATTAGATTAGTGGGGTTTTTATTTATTTTTAATTAGCCTACATTCTATTTATTTATTTAGGAGAACAAGTTCTCTTACGAGAGGTTCTCTCGTATTGCGTAAGCTAGCTTACGCTACGGGAAAGATTCCATCTTTCTGAGAAATTGAAGCCAAAAATTATCCTATAATTTTGTATCCATTGTCAACGCAGTTCAGCTGCAGCAGACCATGAGAAGGCTAGCTAGCCGCTCATTGGTTCGCTCACGGAGAACTGCTTAAGCCTATGAGGGAGCGCGGATGAACCCGCGACCAATGAGAGTCTGACTCGCTCTCCCTACGTCACCGCCCCCGAAGCGGGCGTGGACGAGGCTATAAATACCCCGAATAGGCTGAATAAAATCCGATTTTTCATCCTTCAGCGACGCACCTGCATCTGCTGATCCTGAGAGAGAAGCCGCCGTCGTTTGAAAAGGCACCTTCTAGCGAGCGTTTGGGAGACTGAGGAAGCCGGCCGTCTTCGCCACCTTCAGCCGTCCTGTGAGCTAGCGCCATCCGACGGATTGTATCCTTTATACTAAAATGCTTCCTATATATTGTTGTATCTAAAAGAGCGAGCGTCTTTTTCAAGATGTCTCGTAAATTTTCTGGCGGCTTTTGCCGCGCTCCCCTCGAGGCTGGGGACCGCCACCTCTTCTGCGCTCTCTGCCTCGGATTGGAGCACGCCGATCTCGCCCCCGCTGTGGCGGCTGCGAGCTCTGCGAAACTATGCCATTGTTGACCCCGCGGGCTCGACTTCGGCCACTAAGATGCGTCCGTGCCGCCTCTGACTTCGCCGCGGAGAAAGAAACGCCGCTCTCAGAGGCCGCCGGACCCCCAGCCGGAAGCGTTCATCCCGCCGGAGCCTCTCGCTCCCGCTCTCCATCTCCGCCGCTTCCGGACATACAGCTGCCGCCGAGTGGCCGCTCTGTTGCCTCCGTTGACGCCGCGGACACCAAGGAGACATGTTCGCTTCTCGCTTCAGACGGTGAGGATTGGTCCGATTCTCACGCCTCCTCGGCCCGAGAATCAACCGGGACCCGCGCAGCTACTTCCACCAGCGTTCGACTCCCGCCGCTAAACGGGCTGCGCCCTTTCTGCCTGATCTGCACGCAGAACTCACGAAGTCCTGGAACGCCCCGCTCTCTGCTAGAACTCGCTCTGACTCTTCCACCCCGCGTCGCGTTGTGGACGGAGCCGCAGAGAAGGGCTTTATCTCCATTTTCCCTGTAGAGGACCTGGTCGCCGCACGTCTATGCCGCCCTCCGCGAGATGGCGCTCATCACCTGTGCTACCCGCTAAAGCCTGCAGTCCGACTTCAAGCTTTCAGCCGCCGGCCAAGCAGCTTCTGCACCCCATGTCTACTACAGAGTGAGCTACTTCGTGAATGGGACGAGAGCGGGGGAAAAAATCCCCCTTCAGTCGCGGATTGAGGATTTCCTGCGAATTTTGTTCTGCCTCGTCGCGCTAGCTCCTCTGCAGGCCGCTCACGTGACCAGCCTCCTGCACGAGCCCCACCCTAGCGCCTAGCTAAACACAGTCAGACTTCTCAGCGACACCAGGGCGGCCGCCCTCGCTCGCTCTGACAGCCGCCACAGACCGCCGCCTCCCCGGGGGCCTCGGCAGAGGATCGCGCTGAAAACTGATTACTCGAAGTCTGCCTAGCGTGGTTGAGGAAAAGACGGCGCTCTCCCGCCGCGGCCGGATCGCCGTCAAAGTTTCGCCCTCTGTTAGTCCCCGCTCACGCGGCTACTACAGCAGTGTACCCCGCCATTACCAAGCCGGTATCCCTTCCCGCTTGCATGAGCACAAACGCCGTGTTTACGGCGTCCCAGAGAAATCTCAAAAAGAGCGTTTAAAAGCCTCTTGTGTAGAAAATGTGCCCACAACACTGTGTTCACTCATACACAAAACGCCGTGTTTACGGCGTCCCAGAGAAATCTCAAAAGAGAGTAAAAGCCTCTTGTGTAGAAAATGTGCCCACAACACTGTGTTCACTCATACACAAAGACACTCCTGTTCCCGTGTCTCACACAGGGTCCACTCTCATAAAGCGGTCCCAACCCGCTCGAGTTTCAGAGTACATAAGCGCGCCCACGAACCCGTGCGCGCGTCCCACCTCTGTTACACGGTCCATAAACTTGTGTAGAGAATGTGCCCACAACACTGTGTTCACTCATACACAAAGACACTCCAGTTCCCCTGTCTCACACAGAGTCCACTCTCATAATGCAGGCCAAGCCCGCTCGAGTCTCAGAGTGTATAAGCGCGCCCACAAGCCCTGTGCGCGTCTTACTTCTGTTCACTCTGTTACAGGGCCCATAAACTCCCCTCCGAGTGTACGTCCCGCTGTTGTAAACACTATCAGCGCGCTCACGCAGCCCGCGAAGTGCAGCGACGGGGACCATGTAGCCATTTACCCCCTAGCGTCACGCTTAAAAGCGTGGGAAGCAGTGGGTGTTAAACACAATAAAGCTAGGCTATCGCTTACAGTTTTGCCGCCGCCCTCCTCGCTTCCGAGCGCGGCTAGAAACTACTGTGAACCCAGAAGCAGTGACGCGCTGCTCCGTTCAGAGATAGCAATTCTGTTGTGCAAAAAGGCTATAGAGAGGGTGCCTCTGGCTATGAGCGAGTCGGGGTTTTACGGCCGTTATTTTCTTGTCCCCAAGAAAGACGGCGGTCTCAGACCAATATTAGACCTCAGATCGCTGAACAAAGTTCTCATGAAGAGACCGTTCAAAATGCTCACTATCAGAAAACTCCTCGCGCACGTGCGCCAGGGGGACTGGTTCAAATCACTAGATCTGAAAGATGCATACTTTCAGATCCAGATAAATCCCCTTCACAGGCCATTCTTACGTTTCGCCTCGAAGGCCAGGTTTATCAATACACCGCCCTACCGTTCGGCCTATCCCTAGCACCCCGTACGTTCACGAAGTGCATGGACACGGCGCTCGCCCCCCTGCGGAGTCAGGGGCTGCGAATACTGAACTACTTGGACGACTGGCTGATTTTGGCACAATCTCAGAGAGAGTTACTGTCTCATCGTACAGTTCTCCTCGACCATCTGAAAGTTTTGGGCCTCTCTGTCAACTGGACAAAGAGCGTACTACAACCCAGTCAGACTATCTCCTTCTTGGGTATAGAGCTGGACTCGGTCACGATGACGGCGCGTCTGTCAACGCAGCGCGCGCACCGTGTGCAGCGTTTCGCCGCATCTTTTCAGATGAACAGACTCACGCCTTTGAAAACATTTCAGAGAGCGTTGGGCTGTATGGCCTCAGCCTCCGCGGTGCTCCAGCTGGGGTTACTGCGCATGCGCCCGCTTCAGCTTTGGTTGAGGAGCCGTGTGTCTCACCGAGCGTGGACCACGGGCCACCAGCTGATAAAAGTAACGCAGACCTGTATCACAGCTCTGCAGCCATGGTCAGTGGTAGAATGGTTTCAGCG
The DNA here is from genome assembly GCA_036326025.1 of Chrosomus eos. NCBI lineage: Eukaryota > Metazoa > Chordata > Actinopteri > Cypriniformes > Leuciscidae > Chrosomus > Chrosomus eos. The sequence continues at coordinate 35,131,263 of CM070825.1, read as the reverse complement.
GGGCGTTTCCATGGGGACAGTTTCACGCCGAAAAGTCATCTAGACAGACGCCTCCAACACGGGTTGGGGAGCGGTCTGCGAGGGCTCACCGGCCTTCGGCCCCGGTCAGCTCAAGAGAGCCTCCTACACATAAACTGTTTGGAGAGGTTGGCGGTCGAGAACGCGCTCATGCGCTTTCTCCCGCGCATTCAGGGCCACCACGTGCTGATCCGTTCGGACAATATAGCCGTGGTCTCTTATATAAACCGTCAGGGCGGAGTCAGATCCAGGAATCTTTTCCAGCTGACAGAACGCATCTTAGTTTGGTCTCAGTGTCACCTGCTCTCGCTCAGGGCGACGCACGTGCCGGGACATCTGAACGACGGTCCAGACAGCCTGTCCAGGAACCCCATTCCCCCCGGGGAATGGTCCCTGCATCCTCTTACAGTCCAGAAACTGTGGCGTCTATTCGGCAGAGCAGAGGTGGACCTCTTTGCCTCGGCGGAGAACACCCACTGCCCAATATTTTTCTCAAGGAGCGAGGACGCGCTAGCCCAAACCTGGCCCAGCCGCCCGCTGTATGCCTTCCCTCCGGTCTCTCTGTTACCACAGGTGCTTCAGAGAATCAGAGAAGTGCAGCACTCGGTGCTCCTCATAGCCCCGCACTGGGAGGGTCAGACTTGGTTTCCGGAGCTCACGCAGCTGTCACAGACAGCGCCGTGGCCCATTCCAGTCAGAGCAGATCTCCTCTCCCAAGCTCGCGGCTCGATCTGGCATCCCCACCCAGAGCGCTGGGTGCTTCACGCGTGGGTGATCAACAACTACCCGTTGCTTTGCCAGAGGGAATGTTAAACACGATCATACAGGCTAGAGCGGCTTCTACCAGAAGGCTCTATGCGTCAAAATGGTCTGTGTTCTCGAAGTGGTGCACAGATAGGGGTCTGGACCCGCGGTTATGCGAGGTTCCCTCCTTACTAAATTTTCTCCAAGAGATGCTGGACAAGGGCAGATCCCCGTCCACTCTTAAGGTATATGTGGCAGCCGTCGCGGCGTTTGCTGAACCCCGACGCGGCCAGTCACTGGGCAAAGACGGGCTGGTAGTCCGCTTCCTCAGGGGAGCTAGAAGGATGAATCCCCCGCGCCCCCCTTCGGTGCCGATTTGGGACCTTTCCATAGTTCTTGATGCTATGAAAGCTCCCCCATTCGAACCGCTAAGCACCGTGGACCTAAAGTACCTGTCGCTAAAGACCGTTTTTTACTCGCGCTCGCGTCAGTAAAACGGGTGGGAGACCTGCACGCGCTGTCGACCAGCGCGTCCTGTCTTGAGTTTGGTCCTAATGACTCATTAGTCGCTCTCAAACCTAGGCATGGCTATGTTCCCAAGGCGTTTGGCACCCCGTTCAGGGCACAAGTTATATCCCTATCGGCTCTGCCTGCTTCCGATAGCGAATCAGATTCTAATCTCCTATGCCCGGTCAGGGCTCTGAGATTATATGTCACTCGCACAGCTCCGATCAGACGATCCAAGCAGCTTTTTGTTTCGTTCGGCGGGCGCACCAGGGGGTTGGCCGCCTCGAAACAGTCCCTACCCAGATGGATTGTTGATGCCATTGCAGCAGCATACGCATCGAAAGACCTGCCATGCCCTTTGGGCATCAGGGCTCATTCCACTAGAGGCATTGCCTCATCGTGGGCATGGTCCAGTGGGATTTCCATTCACGACATTTGCGTGGCAGCGGGATGGGCTTCCCCCTCCACCTTTGTCAGATTTTACAATCTGGAAGTACCCGCTTTGCAGGCTAAACTACTAGCAGTCTAGTATGTTTCAGCTCTTCTGGTTGAGCTGCACTATAGGGGGTTAATTCACACAGACCGAGTTCGCTCTGTCCCTCTCTTTTATGTGCTTATGTACTACACAATAACCGGCCCGCTCCGATGGCCGTTTGTCACAGATACATATATTCATTCCCACTTTCGGTGTTCCCCGGGATGCCCCGCGGGACTAATAGTGGATGCTTAGCACGCACGGCGTTGACAATGGGTTCCCGTAGCGTAAGCTAGCTTACGCAATACGAGAGAACCTCTCGTAAGAGAACGAATCGGTTACCTAACGTAACCTCGGTTCTCTCTAGATGAGGGAACGAGTATTGCGTTCCTGGCCGTGCTTGTGCTACTGGCGATGTTCGCTTCAGAATTGAAAAAACCAGATTTTATTCAGCCTATTCGGGGTATTTATAGCCTCGTCCACGCCCGCTTCGGGGGCGGTGACGTAGGGAGAGCGAGTCAGACTCTCATTGGTCGCGGGTTCATCCGCGCTCCCTCATAGGCTTAAGCAGTTCTCCGTGAGCGAACCAATGAGCGGCTAGCTAGCCTTCTCATGGTCTGCTGCAGCTGAACTGCGTTGACAATGGATACAAAATTATAGGATAATTTTTGGCTTCAATTTCTCAGAAAGATGGAATCTTTCCCGTAGCGTAAGCTAGCTTACGCAATACTCGTTCCCTCATCTAGAGAGAACCGAGGTTACGTTAGGTAACCGATTCGATTCCCACAGCCATGGAAAACCTCGATCTACTGAGGTAGCCTTATTGTAAAAGGGGGATTTTTTTAACATATATTTTTATAACGAATACTATTTAAACCAAGCTATGAATATAGAGTAGATTTAGTGAGCAAAAATACATTTATAAAAACCATCACAAACAACCGGAAGAGTCGTGATGTAAATTCAAAGAGCGGGAACTCTGAAGAACATTCAACTGTTAAATGTTCTGGAATCCTCGAATTTAATGTTTTAAATAATAATTTTGATTACATTTTTAGTTTTCAAAAACTGAGTGCGTTGAATAGTGTAATGGACTGTGGGAATCAAAAGGTTTAGAACCACTGACTTAGATGTGATTGGGAGTGAAAGATACAAGCTGGACAGAGGATGGCGCCGTTGTTTCACCTATTCAATATTTTGCATTTCTCTCCGTGAACAATTTATAAGAGGAAAATAACATTGAACTATCTGACAGAATGAAAAAGAAAACGCTTTAAATATTCTGAATATTGTTTTCTTCCATCTGAAACCTTAAATACAAATTCAGAACTTCAGAAGAGTAATGAAAGAAACCTATCAGATCTGCATTTTTCCTGCCTTTTGTCTTCCTAATTGCTAGCTTAGTCACAACTTCACTATAATGGCTTATACTTTGGGTTTAATGCTTGTTCAAATCTTTACCATAAGTATTAAACCGCAGGAGTGTGAAAATATAGGCCAGTTTATTATTTCTCAGCCTTTTCACGTGTCAGATCTGTTATGTTAGATTACCTCAAGTGTAGATCTTTTGTATAGGCCTATTTCCAGATAGCCTATGGACGCAGCACGGTGTTGTTGATTAACTGTTATCTTTAGTATAGCACACATGGTTAAAAAAAAATGTGTCCTGTTATACAGTTGTGAAATCTCTAATGTCTGGCAGATAATACATTACTTGAGCAACATTAGCAAGAAAATTGCAGTTAATGACAAATGCTAAGCTAGTTCACTATCATTCCGGTGGGTAATGGCAAACGCCTGTGATGTTAATCTAAAGCACTCCCACTTTGACCTGTGGGAAAAGTTTATGTGATCCACACAGTGAAGCTGATGTGTATTTATTGATCCATGTGCAAATGGAGAGAAAACCGGCTGGTTTCTTTCGTCCTCCCTGTATACAGTTCCCCTACCCTGATATCACACTGTGTAATATTGAATGTTAACTGAGGAGCGGTTTTGGTGGCCTGATATTTGCAGGAGTACTTGCTCTAACGTCCAGTGACAGTCCAACCTCAACCATTTTCTCACATTATACTGAATAGGCTGCTGTACTGTGGTATTGTTCTTATGGAAGCTTGTTTCTGCCACTGATTAAACAAATGAAAAATTCCTCCGCGATTCCTCTGCAGAGAAGTGGCCAGTTAAACAAAATTGCTTAATTTACTTATTTTAAAGATATTAATGACAGTTTACTGCTTTAAGTATATTCAATCTAGTCATCTTCCCATGAATTTGTAATAGTGATCATTTAGAAATAAAAATAGCCTAAGCTATATCTTTATGTTCAGAGAGGGGGTTTACTCATTTATGTTGTGTAGCCTACTGTACAGTTAGCTTGTCATTATCTCAAATGAACCACTTTCTTGTTTGTTGTTTGTGTTTGTGTTGTTTGTGGTTTATAAGAAATGTAGACGCTTGACACATTAGCTTTGAGCATGCCTCATCCAATCGGGATTTGGAGTAGAAATCATTTGTTTTATATTATAAAAATGAAAGCTAACCTCACTGATGTTCCCATTCAACACTTCTCTTTTCAGAATACCTACATAAGGTAACAAAACCAACCAAGACATGTCATCTGACCTGGACCTATCGTTTACTATTGGAAAGAATTATTTGACCTTTCATAGATTTCAAATACTGTACACAAATACGATTGTAAATACCAGCTGCTGTCATTGGTGTTGAAATGTTAACAGAGTTTGATTCATGACTCTATATAAAGGCCAAACATCTGCTGTGTGCCTGACGTGTCTCACTTCCAATCAAACTGTTATCATAAATCCCCATTTGACGATGGACTCATCTTTCCTTTCTTCTGTGGAACTGTGAAAAAACAATGTAAAAACACAATCAAAAGAAAACGAACAAGAAAGATGCAATTTTGAAAATGAAATCTGGTATGAATAAAATTATTAAGAATATGAAACCGATTCTCAAGAACATTTGTCTCATTTTCATACATTTCAGGTTGTGGTTGTCACATCTCTATTCAGAAAAACAGTGCTACTTGTGCTGAATAGATGAACTAAAAATAATAATATAATATAATAATACAAAATCATTACATTAAACTATTATTACAATCTAAAGGCTCTGGCAGTGTGAGAAATGTGGCCATTCAGAGCTAGAAACATGACATTATAAATAAAGAATTCGGGTCAACAAGGAGTCAAAGTGATCCTATTCGATTAATGCAAATTCCTGGTCTTTTTTTGTTAATGATTCACTTGAATTGTGCAATTTCCCCTTCCTTTATTCCCACACTAATCTGACATGATTTTTTATACTTTGAAGGATGGTTGCAGTTGTATTCGCATTACACTCCTGGGCTGCAATTCCCAGAATCATCATGAACAGGGCCGTCATTAGTGAACAGTGACGTTTATAGGGGCCCCCGGCCTTAGAGGGGCCCTGCGATTTCTACCGAGGGTGCCCCACAACAACAACACACACACCGGGATTATATCCCAGGGGGAATCCGTCTCGCAAATATCCTTTCTTGATGGCAGATGCTTTTTACACTAATTAAGTTAGATTTTGACCCGAGTTCAAATCCACCTTTTACCAAACTTCTTTTCTCCTTTCCCAAACTTCTTTCCCATCACATATCAGATCAAGTTTGTGTAAGTGCTCTGTAAAGTGCGTCAAATGTTTCTATTATACAGCATGTTTCTGCATCATTTAGCTTTGTATCCAATCACAGACATATCTGTTGAGTGTGTGCCAATCAGATGTTTCATTTAGTCAGAATCCACTCAAAACGCCAGAACTTTTGTTTAGCGTGAGTGCTAGCTTTACTGATTATAACAGGAGTTCATTGAGTTTTATAATTGTGTATAATTTTGTTATTGAGATTGTAAGGGTTTACTAAGGGACTATAATGCCAAATACAGTGTGATTCAATACAACAGCTTTCAAGCTGTAAATGTGAACACATCTTTCACAAAGATCAATAAATCACTGATCCATAATAAAACTGTAATTATCACATGCTTTGATTAGTATTCCAAATAGCACACTTATAATATATCTCTCATTAATTATAATCGGATTTGTTTTCTGCAGCCAAGACTCATGGCTGAATCGTTCAGGTGTAAGGACATGAACATTACTGCATTTAAAATGTGTAGCATTGTCCACGCTTGCCTGAAAGTTCAGTTCTTGATTACATAGTGTTATATTTCTTAGCTTAATTTCCATTAACTAATTAATTGGTATTATTATAAGCGCTTAATGACACCTGAGCTGGTGTCAAACTAATGAGCCTTAACGACAGGCCGTCGTAACCTTTCCATTCATTACTTCATTACAGAGGGACTGTAAATGCAGGACAGCAGCGCACATCTGTCTCACTTTATACACCCACTAAAACATTGCAGCATTTCAATAGCCAGGACCACAGACATACATTTGCTCTCATAAACAAACACACAATGCGAAAATGCCTTTGATGCTCGTTCCACCATTATATATTTAAGTTTATCAGTAGGGTTTACGTTAAAGTCGGCATGATATCAAAAGTGACACTATTATCTTCTCAATGCATGTTACTGGTGTTATTGTGAACAATTCTTCTGTGCATATAATTAATAAACAATTAATCTGTGCATATACAGTACGTAATTAATCACTATGGGATAATTTGGTCTTCCTGTGATATGACTCACTTGACATCTTATAGATGTAGTCACATTAGCGAAATTTCATTAAAATGGTCCACTGTCATTGATCATTGTCTATGGTCAATAATGAAGCACTGGTCCCAAGAAGTCACTAGCAAACAGTTTTCAACACGGCAAATCTGTGTGAGCAACTTAAACCGAATATGTGTGACCAACTTAAACTGAATATGTGTGAGCAACTTAAAAAGAATCTGTTTGAGCAACTTAAACTGAATCTGTGTGACCAACTTAAACCGAATCTGTGTAAGCAACTTAAAACTGAATCTGTGTGAGCAACTTAAACTGAATCTGTGTAAGCAACTTAAACCCGAATCTGTGTGAGCAACTTAAACCGAATCTGTGTGAGCAACTTAAAAGAATCTGTTTGAGCAACTTAAACTGAATCTGTGTGACCAACTTAAACCGAATCTGTGTAAGCAACTTAAACTGAATCTGTGTGAGCAACTTAACTGAATCTGTGTGAAAAAACTTAAACCGAATCTGTGTGAGCAACTTAAACCGAATCTGTGTGAGCAACTTAAAAAGAATCTGTTTGAGCAACTTAAACTGAATCTGTGTGACCAACTTAAACCGAATCTGTGTAAGCAACTTAAACTGAATCTGTGTGACCAACTTAAACCGAATCTGTGTAAGCAACTTAAACTGAATCTGTGTGAGCAACTTAAACTAAATCTGTGTGAGCAACTTAAACCCGAATCTGTGTGAGCAACTTAAACCGAATCCGTGTGAGCAACTTAAACCGAATATGTGTGAGCAACTTAAACTGAATCTGTGTGACCAACTTAAACTGAATCTGTGTGACCAACTTAAACCGAATCTGTGTGAGCAACTTAACTGAATCTGTGTGACCAACTTAAACTGAATCTGTGTGACCAACTTAAACCGAATCTGTGTGACCAACTTAAACCGAATCTGTGTGAGCAACTTAAACTGAATCTGTGTGAGCAACTTAAACTGAATCTGTGTGAGCAACTTAACCCCCTGGGGACGGATTGGGCGGTACCGCCCAAAATGGCATACTTTTACAAATGTGTAATTATCTCGAAAACTATTAATGATAGAGAGGTGCGGTCTTTTTTGACGTCTTCCTCAGATTCCGCTGAAAACAGCGGTACCCGATCTGTATAAATACACACTTCCTTGTAGCGTAGTATCACAGTGAAAAAAGGCCAATGAAATCAATGTTGTTAGGCGGATTTCACTCGCAACGACCAATGAAAAAATTACCACTGCGAGGAATATTTTTCTTACCCAATCAGAGGAAGGTTACCATGACGTTTTCTAGCTAATCAGAGGACTCTGTAACCTTGCAAGGGGAGGTACAATAGTAAGTGACAGCTGACAGCGTCGAGTGGAGAAGGAGACAGAGAGTGAACGGAGTATTACAGAGCGTGCAGATATTATATGAGAGAGAGAAAGAGAGACAGAATAAATAGCATTGTTATTGTATTGTTTTATTATTATTGTATTGTTTTAGCACTGTTATGATGGCAAGCAGTAGATTTACGGCAGAACAAGCTCTGGAACAGTTATTATTCCTGGAGAGGCCATGCTTTGCTAACTGGCATGCCTAAGAAAAAACGCCTGGGACTGTTTTTATAAAAAGTTAATTATTTCATTGTTATTTGCACATTTCATTGAAAAATTACAAATGTCTGTCAAACAAAGGGTTCCAAAAATATATTTTTTGTTCAAAAACTGTTCACTGTTTTTGTTTGATTTGTGTTTTTTTGTAATAAATGACAAAAATATAATTTTCGTTTTTGAAATTCTCTAGTTTATTGTAAATTTTTCACTCATACTTCCTTTATAAACACATTACATGCAAGCTTATGTTAGCTTAGGGTCTTCTGAATCCATAGATGCCAAACACATGGTGTTCCATCTCCATTACATATGGTTTATAAGCCCAAATGTAAAAATAGAGAAAACGGACCAAAAAGGGCTTAGTCCCCAGAGGGTTAAACCGAATCTGTGTGACCAACTTAAACCGAATCTGTGTGAGCAACTTAAACTGAATCTGTGTGAGCAACTTAAACCGAATCTGTGTGAGCAACTTAAACTGAATCTGTGTGAGCAACTTAAACCGAATCTGTGTGAGCAACTTAAACTGAATCTGTGAGCAACTTAAACCCGAATCTGTGTGAGCAACTTAAACCGAATCTGTGTGAGCAACTTAAACCGAATCTGTGTGAGCAACTTAAACCGAATATGTGTGAGCAACTTAAACCGAATATGTGTGACCAACTTAAACTGAATCTGTGTGAGCAACTTAAACCGAATCTGTGTGAGCAACTTAAACCGAATATGTGTGAGCAACTTAAACCGAATGTGTGACCAACTTAAACCGAATCTGTGTGAGCAACTTAAACCGAACCTGTGTGAGCAACTTAAACCGAATATGTGTGAGCAACTTAAACCGAATCTGTGTGAGCAACTTAAACCGAATCTGTGTGAGCAACTTAAACCGAATATGTGTGAGCAACTTAAACCGAATATGTGTGACCAACTTAAACCGAATCTGTGTGACCAACTTAAACCGAATATGTGTGACCAACGTAAACCGAATATGTGGAAATTGTTTGCCCTCACCTTTTTTTACCAATTCTGCTATTCAACTCCCATTTTCCACAGTCTGATTAAAAACGATGGATAAAATCAACAACACAAGTTTTTTTATTGTACGATAAGCCATTTAACATAAAATATGACACAATATGGTAGTGTTGGTCATAACATTAGTTATATGTCAACTTTAGATGATCTTAAATATGTATTGCACAAAGTAGTTTGAACAACTGGATGAAAGTAAATGAATATAAGCAGCTTGATCTTTATGATAACATTATACTTTCTTCATATATCCATTTAGTTCAAATTTATATCTTCAATATCTTTGCCTTGGTTTTATTTATTTATTTCAGTATTATTCTTGTGATATGAAAACAAAGAAGAGTTTGTATTGAGGTAATGTATCATTTCTTTATAAACCTAAAAAATGTGCACAAATCCATGTTTTTTTTTTAAATATAAAATGTTATAATGATTAACCCAATAACAGCCTGAAGAAAAAGACAGACACATGTTTGTTTGGACAGGGTGTTGTGTTCTTTAATAAGTGTCCATTGTTTTTAGCTTGAGTCAACACTGCATGAACAAACTGTGCACGAAACAGTATCGACTGCACACACTGTGCAAAGAAACATAAATACACAAAATATCACACATCACGACAGAGCATCAGATTCACATCATGCATGCAGACATTGCACACTTTTAGCGAACATGGTAGGGACGTGAATTTACACAGATATGCAAAGAGTTTTAGTAGATTGAGCTTCCTTATCCTCCAGAACATTATACAGGGTCATTCTCAGGGAAAATGTGATCCTTTGACAAGATACTGAATTTATTCACATCATTTGTTAAAGGTGGGGTATGTGATTTGGAAAACGACCGGCAGATTTTCCAAATACACAAATCAAATGGTCCTACCTTCTTTCCTCCAACGCTGGCCCTGACTGGGTCACACGCATTGGGGGGTGGGGGTGTGGTACGACCGTTTGATTGACGACTTTAATGTCCAATGATTCTAGGTGGTCTTGGAAATGATTGGCTGGAGTTTTTCGAGTCCTGCCCGTTCCACGTGTGATTAAATTGCTTAATTTTCATTTCAGTGCTTCTAACTCAGTGGCTGTAAGTGGGTTAGGAATAGGATTTCAAGTTATTTTGAAAAAATGGTCAAAAAAGAGAATCACATACCCCACCTTTAAGTTTAGTCTGCAATTCAAACATGTTTATAATTAAACAATTCTATTTTGAAGTGCTTTGAGTTCAGCCAATTTGGAATGTTCCCATTCAAAACCAGTTTTTATAGAAAAAACTAAATTAAGCTTTTTTTAAAATGTCATACTTTTACTAAGTACTGTAGTTTTGCTAAATTATTTGTCTTGAGAATAATTTCTGATTTGTCTTTCTTCCTGCACATATTCAACCCTGTTACACTGCAATTTATCCCTTAAAAAAAAACCAAGTGATTAGAATAGTTCAACTGTTCCTGGATACAAATATTACTCTTGGCATAAAGCATTACAAGTGGTGTTATACAGTGATATTTGCTAGTTAAGCAAAGGCTATTATTACACATTTTAACTCTGAAACATTGTCAGTGTAACAGGGCTGAAACAAAATAATTATCATGGATTATTATTTTTTTCCTCAGTGTAATGTATGATTTATTTAAAGCCACAACAAAACTGAGGGATATTACCAGAATATATATAGTCATTTTTTGAAATTATAAAAAGATTACATTTGCGGTAACAGGGTTGAAATAAAGTATAACTTTAGGGTAAGGCTAAGGGCTAGTATTTATACATTACAACCGGATGGCCTTGAGGTAGGAAAGTATCGCAGTAACCTCTTCAAACTAAATATTTCCTGACAGTGACCCTGTAAAGCATATAATGACTGATGTCTAGACCAATATCAAGTCTTTAGCTGCAGATAACCACAAACACAGTCTAAATGCTTATTTACAATGACCAATATGTATGGTAAAAGCAAATGTATTTAAAGACAGATATCCATGTTTTTTAATTAAACATTTAAGGTGATATTAGTAGCTTCGAGAGTGGGTATGAACATGCATTGTGTAATGACAGTTTAAACTTTCTACATCAGCTGAATTGTAAACATAAAATATGCTCAAATGTATTTACACTACACAGAAGCCTTTCCTCGAACTCCTACTAACCGGATGATGTGCTAAAGCGAAGAGATAAAATCTCTTCCATGTAAAATTGATTTTACCCAACCCTGATCGCTTGGTTTCAGTTTTGGCAGCTGGGTCGTCCCGTACACAGTGCAATCTTATTGGTCCAAACTCCTGTACCACACAGCTTTTCATTAAACACCAGATATCTTCTGATTGTTGCTGGAAACTGTCATATATCACCTGGATATTTACATCGAGTTATTACAGTTAAATTAAACTATCCATTCTTATGTACCGCCATGAAAGTGAAATGTAATTTTTCACTTTACACAAAAACGTACATTTCTACAACACATCAATCCCTTAAAAGCTATTTAGGTATTATAACTTTAACTAGTATGAGTTCGTATGTTATGTTACCCTTCCTGGTTAGGGTTCTGACATTTTTTAAACTGTACATTTCTACACCATGGGCTAATGAGCTCATCTGAATAAAAATAAATTAATAATAATTAATAAAGTGTTTAATAACTTCTGTGGAAATAGTAATGTGATTGCTTTAACTGCTCTCCTCAGATTCTGAAAACAGACCAAGCGAATGAAACTGTACATGTGACTGTATTAATATTTAATGAGACAAACTATTTTAGTTTATGATTGGTTGTCTGCTGCTAAACAACTTTCTGTAACATTCTAGTCACACTGTACATCTTTAACACTGCATTTTCCGTATGTCGATTTTAAAGGGTTGAAAGGTTAATGTTGGTGATAATTGGTAAACGAAAGCATAAGTAACAGTGTGTGGTTTGCGGTAAGTGCCAATTCCCCAAATGAACATTGGTTATTTGTGCCTTCACATTCAGCTCATTTCTCATCATCTTTGTCACCTGGTCGTTCACCCACATTCTGTGGTCCACATGTACGGAAGAGCCTGTTTAGCGATGGCCATTAGTTCACATATTTACCAGTCCTTCCAGAAAAACGCGGAGTTTTTTTGTGATTGTTGCGGGCAAAAATCCTTGATTACGCGGCCCGTTTTCTTTAAAAATGCGATGGAATATGCGGGATATTTATGCAACTTTTTGCGATGAAATTGCGGGAACTTGCAAAAATTGCGGGAACTTGCAAAAATTGCGGGAACTTGCAAAAACTGCGGTTTGATGAAAAAGAGAAAAAAAAGTGATTCCCCAGACACCATGTTCTCACTAGGCTACTACCTTAATGTGAAGAGTCATTTCTTATTACTTCCTATGATAAGCAAGCATACTACATCACAGAAAGTGCTGGAAATATTTAATTTCTCATCTTGTTTTATTCCAGCCTGTAATGAGTGGAAATAAGGTGTGGCGGCGGCCCCTTTAAGAGCTGAGCGCTCCCTGTTGAACTGTCTGCCGCCATGCGCCTCGAACAGTGTTCAGTAACTTAGACACCCCATGTTCGATGTTTGATGCTACTTCTTTTATCTTATTTTGTTTATTAAGTAACGATGTGGACGGAAGAACGTGTGACAGACAGTTATACGAGTTCGATTTGGGAATAAAGTGCGAGTTGTGAGATGCCAATCGCCTCCGTGAGTCTGTCTGTCAATAACTTCAGCTGTGAGCTATCCCTGTTTTTCTTCTTAAATATTTAAAAATAAAGTGTGCTCCTGTTTTACAGCTTTTCGATGATGTTCACGTCACGTAATTACTTCACTTCATAACGTTCCCATGGCAACAGGGGGAAATGGCTGCTCTTGTGTGAAGCAAACGCAACATTTTTCAACTTTCTGCCAAGATATATGTGTGACTTTTTGCGACGAAAATGCGGGGATTATGAAATCATGCAAGCCCCGCATATTTTGCGCGGAAATCAGCAATTTATGCGGCAAAATTGCGGAGTATTTGAAAAAATGCGACCCCCGCATAAATATGCGGACTTTGGCTGATTTTGCATTGAATTCAGCGATCGCATAATCGCGTTTTTCTGGAGGGACTGATTTACAAAATATCTCCTCTCCATCACCATGAAACGTCATACATTTGGACAGGTCCTCTGCAGTCAATGCTTTTATATTTGGTTCTAGTACCACTTGACACATCCAGTCAGACTTTCCAGGCTTTCCATGTCTCACGGTCATGATATATCTCAGTCACTGAGGGAGGCTGCAGTAGATCTGGCTCTTGATGCTGGGGCTTTGTTTGACGTTTCCAGCCTCCAGGGGGAAGGACAGAGAGCTTTGAGCTGTGGTCTTCACAGCGTCTCTGGGGAAGCAGCACTGCAAGCATTCCCGGATGTGGGTAAAGACCGCCTTACGGAAGATGATGAAGATCCAGGGATCCAAGATGGGGTTAAATGCAGAGAAGCGGAAAGCCATTAGATTCTGCTGATCATTCCCAACCGGACGAATAGCGTTCACAAAGCCACAGATCTGAGTAGGAGAGAGAAAGAGAGAGAGATTAGAACAGTGGGAGATAAACAAAACACTCGCAACACCTCCTTTCTAGGGTTGCCAACAGTCACATATTATACAGGAACATAATTGCATCTATGATCCAATCGTGCCTTGCACCCAAACAGCTGAGAACACTTTAGCATTTAACTGAAACCCCAATTTCACAAATGTCAAAGATTAAAATATCAGAATGGAAAACAAATTGTGAATGTTGGACTGGATGAAATGAGAAAATGAGTGCCAAGTCAAATCTGTTAGAAATCAAATAGCTTTTAAATGTGCCATAGAAATAAGCAATGTCACAGGACAATTCATTACAATATACTGTATATATTGACTTGATTTTGCAGTCAAAATTCCTATAGGTGAAAGCCAAATTGTGCATAATGGTGTTTTGACACTTAAGTTTTAAAATTCAACAAATTTGTCCCAAAAAAAAAGTCATCTCAAATGCATTTTTTCATTTCATCTTTATAGCCAGCAGACACACACTGTCACTGTACCATGTTATTTTTGTGTGGTCAATCGTCACCTGTCACCAGTCATTTCTTTCCATTTCAAATGGTATATGTGATGTGGACAAATGGAGTGTCCTTTATTTTCCCTGCTGAAGTTGGCAAACGTCTCAGACTATTGTAGTCTACAAATATTTTGTATTTAAAAAAAAAAAAAAAAAAAAAATCACACAATAACAGCACTCTGTGTATAATAATAACCATATGATTTGAGGGAGATGCTGACAACAAGACAAAGCAAAGAGTTTTTGTAGCAGTCTGGAACTGTCAAAAGGACATGATTTTAAGACAAAAAAAGTTTTCACTGAAAACTCGAGGAGAAGCACAACATCTCTGCTGAATTGTTTTTCTGTTATTATCAGTTTCACATTTCCAGCAATAAATATTGAACAGTTTTGCGATTAAGGCTGTGTTATGGAAATCCACGATTGCTGGCATATTTGTTTCTGTGTTGCAAGCGTTTGGAGTTAATCTCAATCTGACACTATGGCTGTAGATGAGAGGAAACACAGCAGATGCGGAGCGTGTCATGAACGTCTCAAGAGCTTCGATTCCCACAATCTTCCCAGATATGAATTTAATTGCTGCGTAGGATGTAAAAAAGAAAAACGTCAGTCAGATGCTATACGGCAGTCGACTAACTTTTGGCACAGGACTTGTTTTTCAAATCCAACGCTTGTTGTGAAAGTGATCCATTTCCTCGAATTTGACGTGTGTTTCATAAAAAAAAGGAAATCTGGGCATGTTTCCGATTCCCGACATCTCGTTCTTTAATCAAATTTACATATAATTTCACATCCAACTCTTCTGATAATTACACCTTTGTTGCAAGCATAACGGAAATAGAAAAGAGAGTTACTATTAATTCAGATTACCCCAAACTAAATGGAAACCCCCCACATACATATTTATTATGAAAACATCAAGATTTAAATTCATATAGCTTTAACAACATCTGTGGAAACCAATACTGAAAGTTTGATTGATATCTTAATTTTTTTTAAACATTATTAAAGGGGCTATATGTATTTTTTAGCGGCCTCTAGCGGTGATGTTTCAGATTGCAACCAATTTTTACAAGAGCGCTCGTGCATGTGCTCGAACTCAAGAGCGAGCACCCCCGGAGCCTTCACATTGAATACTGGCAATTCAGAGGTAATAGCAAAAACCGACAAGTGGATCATTGTAATGTGTGATTACAACCCCTTCACACACAGGCAATAAAAAAAGGATTCATTTTAGAAGAAAAGCTAGAGCACCTTTACACTATATTACACTGTTAACTGAAATGTATCATATATTAAAATATTGGGTAACACTTTACAATAAGGTTTCACACTTTAGTTAACATGAACTAAGAGTGAACAATATTTCTACAGCATTTATTAATCTTAGCTTGTTAATTTCAGCATTTACTAATACATTATTAAAATCAAAAGTTGTATTTCTCAACATTAGTTAATGCACTGAATTAACATGAACAAACTATGAATGACTGTATTTTTATTAACAAAGATTAATAAATACTTAACAAATGTATTGCTCATTGTTAGTTCATGTCAGTTAATACATTAATGTTAACAAATGAGACCTTATTGTAAATCAATTACTTCAATATTAAATTAAAGATCAGTTGATTTAAGGAAATCAAAAGTGCTGCTTAGTCTAGTATTGGTGATTTATTCACCTTATGTATAATTTATTCCTAATTTAAATCATATTATTTATCAATTCTGCATAGTTTATCACTGAATGACTGTCTGCCCCTTGACATTTGTCCAGTAAATGTCGTTCATTAGAACGGCTGCATCTGAGGCAGTCGACCATCACATCATATTTTCATCAGCTTAAAGGTTATGAAGATTATTAAAGCTATGTGGGTGCTTTTTTTTTTTTTTTTTTTTGGTCATTTGGCCAAAATCTCACATTATAATGAAGCGCTACGCACAGGCTATTTTTGCTGTTACGACGACAAATGCAAGACGCTCTTACCGCTCCTCAAATACATAAAAGATTACCTTTCATATATAAAGTAAGAAAAACTCTGTAATTATTTACTTCTTGAGATGGGGCGGAGTTATGAGGTTTGACGGACAGTTTGAGGAGGCAATAGAGTTACGAGATTTGGTCACAAGCTCTTTTTTATACTTCTCATTGGTTAAATATTAGCAAAAGCCACAGACAGATGTAAAGGGGGACTGTTTATGTTAAAATTACGATATTTTAAATTGTATTAATTTATAAAGTAACTGGGCCCTCCCTGGACGTGCCTCTAATGCCTGTGCATAAATCCGGTGTGGTGAAGAGATGAGTCCCATAGACATATTATGTCTATGACGAGTCCCAGCTTAGGGCCCAAGCAATCCAATTGGTTAAAAGCATGTTTTATGGGTAATCGCTTTAGTGCCTGGTTACAAATCAGATATCACTTTGTTATATAAGTCGTTTGAACTACGTTATAATGACCATTAATGTCTTTTAACTTATGTTTCATATACTAGTATATAACAAAAGCTATATACTGTGAAATTAAACTCGTTCTTTGTTTTTTAGTTAGCTTATAGTAGCATACGCAATGATAGCATACAGCTATCCGAAATGATTAGAGATAACGTTTTTGCACTATCTATGATATTTATACATAAAAAATATATATGTTATGCCTTATTACTTATGCTTAATAACAATTACAATAAAAATGTCACAAAACATACCTAACATTTTTTTTTTAAAACTTTGACTATATAAATGATCAGTTATTAATAAAATGATACATTTATTTTATGTACAAATAAAGCATTATTACATTAATTAAAGTTTGATTGATTAATTTAAGAATCGCGAGAAAATCTTTAGCTCAGGCATACTACTGGGGGTCCTAAGCTGGGACCACACCGGCCCTAACCATCAATGTCAGGAAAATCATGTTTAGACGATAAATGATAGTGGCATTCTGAACGCATGTGAAAAAGTTGACCTATTTCTTTGCTTGCCAAAGGAGAAGAGATTGTTTTTAAGATGATAAAATCTTGGCAATTAATTTAATTTCCCCGTATGTGGCTCTGGTGCTGATGAAAAAACAAGATTAGAGACACTAAAGTATTAGCTAATATTTATGGTCCTTCCTCTTAGCACGACAACATCTTGCTTCAGGGCTTCATTATATTCAGCCAGATCTCCTAAAGGTGCCAGCATTTGTCTATGTGAATGACTACTGGATGCAAATTTGCACTTACCGGATAAGCGCTTCAGGCAACACCTGTGACTACTCATACATGCTTAACCCTGAGTTAAGATCTTCAATGACCCCGAGTTAAGGCGACTTTTAACTCAGGGCTATGCAACGCTTCACACTTATACATTTAAAAAGGGGATGACATTTAACTAAATGCACTAATATATATATATATATATATATATATATATATATATATATATATATATATATATATATAGACACACACACACAAACACACGCACACACACACAACACACACACACTACACACACACACACACACACACACACACACACACACACACACACACACACACACACACCACACACACCACACAACACACCACACACAGTGCACAATAGTGCAATGGAAATCATTTCTTACAATATAAATTTTACTATCACTTTTTATTAATTTAACACATCCTTGACCAAAAAAAAAAGTACTGACCCTAAACTTTTGAATGGTAGAGTATGTTGTTGCACAATATTTATATTTTAAATAAATGCTTTTTTTAAAAACCTTTTATCCATCAAAAAATCCTGAAAAAATGATCACAGATTATAAAAAAAAACATTGTTGTTTCCAACATTTTATATTTTGATCAAATAAATGCAGGCTTCTTTCAAAAACATTAATAGAAATGTTTCCAAACTTTTGACCGGTACTTGACCATGTACTTGACCGGTACATACACACACATATATACAGTTTGCTAAAAGTATTTAATAACAGAGTGCCAATAATATGGCCAGCGTGTTTTGGAGAAAAACATTTATTTCATAATGTGATTTACCCCCACTTTCAATTCTTTTACTTCAATGAAAGGTTAGAATTTTGCCAATTTTTTGATTTGAAGATCAAAAGTATAAACAATGCAGATTTATTTTTTACAGCCAGTTTTGATCATATTTGACCATGACTCTACATACATACACACACATACAGTATAAATATAAACCATAAATATATAATTGTGAATACTCCCTTTTAAGTTAGTCTTAATGTAATATAATAATGTTTTTTTAATTATTATTATATTTTTTTTATATTTATTTTATATTTTCCCCCCCAGCCATAACATGAAAATAATCGTCTTGTATCCTTATCAGCCATAGTGCATCCTTTTAAAATGACACTATACAATGTGTGAAAAGCCCTAAACATCATATCTGATTCCAGATACAGTGCAGTACCAGAGCAAGACCTGCATAGTTTCTATTACTGTGGCAAGAACTGCTTCTGTTCAGTGTTTACGGGAAATCTTCGTCACGTTCCACAGCTGCGATGATGTCATCGTTTATATTCCATCATCACAGACACCTTGAGACTCAACACTGCTTAAGTACAAAGTGTTATGGATGCTGAAGGAGCCAAAAATGATTTGTGCCGTGATAGATCATCACATTGGCTGTTGTCTGTGGCCTTTCATCCACCGATTATGGTATAAAACATTAGTAAGCCATGAGTGATGCTAATGACCCTGTCACCGATGTGTCAAACAATTCACGGTAGTTTTTCACGTCTTCGAGCACATAAATTGCCACCCATTACCGCCAGCTCTGGATGTCATCACTCGTCAGCGATCACTCGTTGTCAAAACACCTCTGCAAACACACCCCATAGCATTCCCCTACATGTCCCCAAGACCTCATATGGTCCTCCAGCACTGTGGGCCACAAATCACGCAATGACAGATGTCAGAGAGAAGAAGTCAGTTGGAAAGTGTCTTTTGGATTAACCACCCAAACCTTTCAAGTGACATTTGTGTTTGTGCGAATGCGGCTGGAAACATGTATAAATGCAAATTATATGTAATTAGTAGTGCTTAATTTGTCCACAAGAAGAAAAATGAACAACAAAACAAACTACTGTAAGGTTGGTTTCCCTACAGTCCAGTACTTAAACCAATGATGGAAATAAGCACAATTAGAATTGAAAATATGTGGGAGAGCATTGCTACAGTGACTATATTGTAATTGTATTGCAATAGGGCACTTCAAAGTCAATACCGAATCAAAACTAGTTAGCACATCATTTATCATTAAAATAGTTTAGTATTTGGTTACACTTGAAATAGTTACAAAAGAAAATAGGTGTATGATATGATAAAATCATATACCATAAATTGTACCCAGATTGTATGTAAAGTGTTACCTGAGAGATAGAAAGAGAGAGAGAGAGAGAGAGAGAGAGGAGAGAGAGAGAGAGAGAGAGAGAGAGAGAGAGAGAAATAGAAAGTGTAGAGAGAAGGACAGAGGCAAGGCAATAGAGCAAAAGCAAAGCCCCCAAGAAGAAAAAGAAGAGAAGAAAATCCCAGAGAAAAGAAGAGCCAAAGAAAAAAGGCCAGAGCAAGTTACAATCTTCTTTTATTCCTTCCTTGATTATGTGACTGAAACTCAATGTGAGACATTCAAACTGACCAATCATAAAATTACAAATTCCACCACCGTACTAAAGGTGTGTCAATTGACCTGTGGCTAAGCCACGCCCCCTCCACTCACTCGGACAAACAGTCAACATTCGGGGACAGGCGATACGGCAGATGTCACAGTAGGACACATTTCACAGGAGGCAATTGGTGATTTTTGGAGACAGAAATAGACAGTGCTAGAGAATTTACATGAATCATTCAGCACAACATTGCTAACATTTGTTATCTCGGTTATTTACAGATACGTTAATGAAGCTAAGTGACATACAATACAGCTAGAAGCTAACGTTAACGTTTTGTGCTAATGTTAGCCTAACGTTACGTTAGAAATGTTAAAGATAACGTTCAAATACGTGGTTGACTTAACTAAGAACAGATGTAGACATTCTTGTTTATTTTATCCACGTTTAGTTGGTGTTGTGGTCTACCGCATAACTTAATCGCATAACTTAATCGCATAACTTAATCCAGAGCAGACACTTATCTCGGTTGAGATGTGGCTTGGGAAAGGGTAAAAAAATGCACACCTAGTGTCGGAATTGCATGTACCCCATGCACACCGTTTGACCATTTTAAACTTAAAATGGTAAGAAAAAACATATAAAAACGAATGAAAACTGACTAACTGCAATGCATTTCAATGGACGTGGAAGCAGATAATGTCCGAGTGTATTGGTAGTAGTATGCACACTGTGATTGGCTCATTGCGTTTAGGGGCGTGGTTTAGCCATAGGTCAATTAACAGACCCCCGACATAGACACATCTTGCCCTACAGGCCTTGATTCTTTGATGGAAAGTTAAAAAAATACAAAATGTTGTCATGAAACTCTAGATGGCTCAGACTGTCCTTAACTCAATTTGCTAGCAATCAATCACATCATCTCTATAGGGCACAGCTGATTGGTTCCTGCTGTATCAGTAGCCAATGAGCTCGCTGCTCAACTTTCAAATACCAAATACTTGGTCAGCATTTGCTGTAGGAGTTTGCAGCATGCTTTCAGAAACCCTCCTTCTTCCCCAGCTCCACCTGTATAGATCTGCTACTGGTCATTCATGTCTGCTTTATTGTAGAGCAGCAGCATCTTACTTGCTCACGGCAGTGTGTCGTGTGTGTATTGGCAGTAGCAAGTCCCGTACTTGCTCTACAGCCGCAGAAGAAAAACCAACAACACCAGCAGCAGTGTGGCAGATCTACTCTGACAAGACCAAACATATTAACACTGTCATATCCATCACTATGCCACTCAAGAGAGTTTGCATGACAGAACAGTATTTATTTGAAATAAAAAATGTTTTGTATTATAACATTATAATCTGCTATATAACTTGTGCTCCATGGAAGAAAGAAAGTCATACATATGACATCAGAGTGAGTAAATGATAACAGAATTTCCATATTTAGTTTAACTATTAATATGAAACCCTGAGCACAAAGATCACTTACATGAGAGAATCAAATAAGAAGAAATAAAGCCCTCTCTCAGACCCATGAGGTTAACAGCCGCAACGTTTTACTCCTCTACAGTGTTTCGTTACCATATTTATTTATTTATTTATCCGCTACTTGAGTTTCAGGTATTTGGTGTGCAAATGAAAGGGCAGAATGTGGCGACATCAGATCTGTTTATCAGTGCGTAAAACAATGGTGAAGTGCACAGACTGTTAAGGAAATCACTTCCAATAAGCAGTGTACTGAAAAGAGTTGAAACTAGTAAAACTGTTTTTGTGAGTACCGCATTCATGTATTTAAATATATATAAATGAATCATCTTGTTTCATTGAGGCAACCAAAAAACTCCCACAAGAGGTTATTTCCTGTTTTATTTATGTATGACCTACTTTAAACAACTTTATGGTTTGTACTTAATCTATTATCTCTTCTTTTGAGGTTTTCAGCATTTTCACAAGAGCAAATAAGCTGTTCAGAAAGTGTGGCTATTGTTAGACATATTTTGACTAATTAACTATGAAACTAATATTAGAAAAGAGACTGGAAATGAACACGCATCTTTCACGTGAAAACCATCTCCAAAAAACAGATTACCAGGAGCCAATAAATAAACCTCAACCATGATAGTGGTCTTCATTACTCATCATTACATTAGCATGTACCTGAACACAAATTTCCAGTTTGTTGAACTTTGTTCTTGAGTCTTGAGAGGACTTTAAATGAAGACCATTTCATGCAATGTAACTGGGTAGAAAGCTGCAAGAGTTCACACATCAAAAGACATCAGTGGTTTTGAAAGGACAACTACAAAGATAAGAAACCAGAAAAAAAAAAAAAGTTCATCTTTATGCAAGCTCATTTTTACCACAGAGTAAAAAATAAATAAAAACCGTGAAGTTTCTCACAGTCACACTGTGAGATGTAAAGTTGTAACTGTTAGATATAAACTCACAATTCTGAAAAATAAAGTTGCAAGATATTGACACACTGCAATATTTTAAGAAACACGAAGACATATAGGCCTGGTTTCACAGACAGGGTTTAGATTAAGCCAGGATTAGGCCTTAGTTCAATTAGGATATTTAAGTAGCTTTTATAAACATGCCTTAGAAAAAAAACATTACTGGTGTGCATTTTGAGGCAAAATAATAGCACTAATATATTTATATATATTATTGGAAGATGCTTTCAGTTAAAACAGCTCAAACATGCATTTTAGTCTGGAACTAAAAACAGGAAATTTGTAAGTTAGCATGCGTATTGGCATTACTAAAGATAACCCCAAGATGCTTGAATTCCTCTTCACATACTGTATACACACAGCACTCTCCATCACCCCTTCCAAAGTCATCCATCATCGCACCCACCTCTGTTTTTCCATCACTCGCTTCAGATATCATCATTTTCCTTCATTGTCTTCTGCAACTGCCTGCTGGTACTTTCCCCTGTACTCTCAAGACTCATTACAAACGTGTCAGTAGCTGACCTCACCACACAATGAAAAATGCCAGTATGTTTTCAGAAAATATAGAGGGATTGACATAATGTCATATATACGTTCATCTTCCTGAGGCACTTACAGTAGTGCTTGTTTAGGCACTATCAATATTCAACGTGAGGGATTTTAATTATGTCATAAACAGTTTTTATATTGGGATCCATATTATAAAGATATCCCACGGGGATCATCACATTTGGGGGTGCAGGGCATTTAAAAATATTCAGAATTTTTTTTAATCTACTTTTAAATTAAATCATTTTATAATAATTGTTAATCCCAACAACATAGGTGATCCATTACAGTCTATCCAGTGACTGCACATGCAATTTGGATTTAGAAAATATCATTCTACGGAAACGGCTAATGTCTTTCTGTTGGAAAATATAAAGGCTAAACTGGAGAAGGGTGGGGTGGTTGGAGCTGTTTTTCTTGATTTAAAAAAAGCTTTCGATTTGGTTAATCATGAGGTTTTAATTAGTAAATTATCAAAGTTCAATTTTTCATTAGATGCCATTAAATGGATAAAATCATATATTACAGACAGAAAACAATGTGTTCGTGTGGATAATAACATCTCCCAAATAACTGATATTAATTTGGGTGTACCCCAAGGTTCTATTTTGGGTCCCCTGTTATTCAGTTTATACATTAACGATCTACCTGAGGTCTGTCTACCTAATGTCACCTGCCAGATGTATGCTGATGACACTGTCATATATCTACATGCTACAAGCAAGAGAAAAGCTGCAGAAGAGTTATCGGCTACAATGATTAATATCTCAAATTGGCTAGCAAATTCGTGTCTGCACCTTAATACTGATAAAACAGTGTGTATGTTTTTTTCGAAATCCATAAATAGAGATATAGACCCAGGTATCATAGTAGCAGGGAAAAGACTTCCAGTAGTTCAAGAGTTAAAATATCTGGGAATAATAATAGATTCATGTTTTTCATTTAAAACACAGGTGAAAAAGGTCACAAATAGAATTAAATTTAATTTGGCAAATTTCAGACACATTAGGAATAATTTGACTACAGAGGCCTCAAAGTTATATATTAATGCTATGATCATATCACACATTAATTACTGTCTTACCAGTTGGACACAGACAAGTCGGACCACATTACGATCAGTTGAAATAGTTTATAAACGGGCCTTAAAAACGTTAGATAAAAAGTCAAATTCATACCACCATTGTAAACTTTTAACTAAATATGACCTGTTAAATTGGGAAAACATGATTAAGTTTGCAGATATTTTACTTGTATATAAAATTTTTCATGGTATGGCTCCTCCTCCGCTCAATAAATTCGTCCAACAAAATTTTAACTCATCCACCAGAGCATCTACAAGAGGGGATTGTAAAATACCATGTAAAAAAAGTAGCTTTGGACAGTCGGCTTTCTCTTTTCGAGCAGCTCATGCATGGAATACTATACCCACAGAACTAAGGAAGATCACGTCTATCGAATCATTTTCCAAATCCATAAAACATTGGTTATTAACAAATCAAATATGTTGTCATAATATAGAATAATGTGTTTATTTATCATGTTTTTATTTTTTTTATTGTAGAGTGTATTTATTGTTTTAATCTTTAACCTGCTAGGGACTGCAGATGAAAATTAGCCTGTATGGCTAAATCTGGCGCATTTACATGTTGGCCCTTGTACTCATTTTAAGTAATGTGCATTGTCCCTTTAAATAAAGAAACTCAAACTCAAAACTCAAAACATGTTTTGCTTTAGTATTACTATTCTAGGAAAGCATCAGTCATAATGAAACAGCGTGCGGCAGTGCCTGGTAAAAGTCAATATCATTTAAACCACATGTTTCTGTCTAAGTGTCAACACCTTTACATACTGCCTGGAAGTGCAGTAAGCTACACCATGCACACACACACACACACACACACACAAAACTTCTTATATAGCTCATTAGACTTTACACGGGTTCGATATAAGATGACATCTAACCCACTGTGTGCATCTCACAGTTCCCTAAATAGCAGCAGGTCGGTAACACATCAAGCTTTTCTGTCAGATAATTAGATTGTGTTTCACTATAAAAGGAATTAAATGAGTCGAAAGACGTTTACTGCAGAGTTGAGTGAGGATTCAGGTGTATACCATCACAAATGAAGGTGGATGAATGGTCACGTACAACCAAACTCAATAACTGCCATCGGCAAAACAGGAACTTGTGTTTGACCACTTAAAACTAAAGAAAAAAATAAGAAGAAAGAGATTACCATTAATTTTAACAACCCTCCCTGTCTGTGACTCCTTGAGCAATTGTTCTTCCTTCTCTTTTGTTTCTTCTCTTTTTTTTCTACCAAGCCTTTCCCGGCACCATAACACAAGTGAAATATATTTGTGTGC
This sequence comes from Chrosomus eos, assembly GCA_036326025.1. Classification (NCBI taxonomy): domain Eukaryota; kingdom Metazoa; phylum Chordata; class Actinopteri; order Cypriniformes; family Leuciscidae; genus Chrosomus; species Chrosomus eos. The sequence goes on along the minus strand of CM070825.1, from coordinate 35,106,123 downwards.
TGTTTTGCTATTTTTTTTGTGCATTGACTTCCTTCAGTAGCTGAACAGCCAATCAGAGCTCTCTCACCTCTCACCCTCAAAAAAACCTGACGGCGTCCGACTGGAGCCAACGGTGCGGGACACCGGAAAGAACTACGTCAGCCTACGCTCAAAAAGGGCCAGACGTTGCCCGATGGCCGGTTGTCAGCTTGGTGTGTCTCTTGCTTTACACAATTAGACAAAGTGACAGTCGACAAATATATAAAATAAAATTTGGAGAATGGAATTCAGGAATGAATTCTGAATTACTGCTGCAAGCAGATCAAATTTGTTTCTTTGTTCTTGAGTCTTGAGAGGACTTTAAATGAAGACCATTTCATGCAATGTAACTGAGTAGACAGCTGCAAGAGTTCACACATCTTTAAAAGACATCAGTGGTTTTGACAGGACAACAACTACAAAGATAAGAGGAAACCAGAAAAAAAACAGGTCATTATGGGAGCTCATTTTTACCACAGAAAAAAAAAATAGTAAAGTCACAATGTGAGATTTAAAGTAGTAGCTGTAAGATATAAACTCACAATTATAAGATTTTTTTTTTAAAATAACTACAAGAAAAAATCCTATTGCAAGATATTGTCACACTGCAATATTTAAAAGAAACACCAAGACATATTGTCACGGTGTGGTGCAGGCAGAATAAAAATTCCAATACAAACTTTTACTAACAATATAATGCAAACATGTACGGACAGGTAGATGGTTCTTCTCACACACTTTTAGTAGGACGGAGAACGGACAAGAAATAAGGCAACACACAGGGCTTAAATACATATGGAAATGGATCAGGGAAACAAGACACATCTGACAAGACTAACAAGGTAAGGACTGCTCGTAACTATGTCCGCACTGCAAGATTTAAAGGCACATTGTGAGATAAAAGCACATTGTGATATATAAAGCCATGGTTATGAGAAATAAAATTACAATTACAAGAAATAAAGTCGCATTGCAAGATATAAAGCCACATTGTAAATAGGGCAGTTGACGTTATTTGAATGAATTAGTTATAGAAAAATAACAAGTTAAAATAATTTAAAGCACCCACCCAGACCACGTAGCTCATCTTACATTTCATATTTGATTGATGACGAACATGAAGCAGGGCAACAGCTCAATGTGTGATGGAGCCTATAGAAGGTAGTTAGAATGACCCTAAATTTAAGATATCAGGGTAAAAAATGCCCCTGTATTAGTTATTGTCTCATATGTTTAAGCAATATCACATGAGTAATGAGTGCAATATCACACAAGTGCTGTTTTTTTATATTGATTTAATACAACAGTTCAATAAATAAGATTTTTCCAACAAAAATATTACCTATAAAGCCAGAGCAGAACTGTTGTGCATCTCCAAGTGTTTCATTACTGAATGAATCTGCATTTTAGCCCATTCAAAAAGAGAGCCAATAGGTGTGTTCGACTTGAAGCGGTGGTGCGCAGACCAAACAGTGTTTGACTTTATCTTAGGAGAAATTTCTCAGCCAAATCTGATGTGCGATTAATTAAATTGATTAACTGGCACATCATGTTACAAATTTTAATTGTTTGACAGCCCTAATTGTAGGATATGAAAGTCACAAATTAAGACTGTGAGATAAAAGTCGATATATAAAGTCGTGATTATGAGTAATAGTCATATTGCTAGATGTAGTCACACTGTGAGAAATAAAATCACATTGTGAGATATAAAGCCACATTGTAAGAAATGAAAGTCAAAAATTAAGACGTAATTGTAAGATATAGTCGCAATTACCTCATTTTTCTCTGAAGCGGAAACAGGCTTCCGTAGTTTGCGACCTTCTGACATGTTTTAAGTGATGCAAAAATATAACAGCCTCTTATCTTGATGCAAAACAAATTGTACAGTATGCTATATGACTGTTATTATCACTGTAATATCTGACAAATGTGGGCAGGAGAAGATGTTTATTTTCTGACACGCTACACATAAAGTTCAGGTAGGAAATGACTTAAGCAGTTTTACCCACATGATCCATTTCAGTAAAGGAAAGAAGACAAGCGCTGAGGTTTAATGCGACCTAAATTCTCAGTCGACACGCACATGAGATAAGTCAGCGTTTCTCACCACACAGTCTGCAGGAGAAACCTTACCATGTGTGATAGCATCAAAACATATCAACATATCAATACAAGATGACTCGCCAGCTGCAAAAGTAACAAACTTGAGAAAAACAACACATCATTATGCTGAACATGTTCTAAATTGAAGATTCAACAGAAACATCTAACAGTCAAGAAAAAGTTCCAGAAAAAGGCCTTAATTTAAAGTAACACCAAGTAACTTTTCTTCTTCGGTCGCCCTACTGGTTGGAAACGAAATTGTCCATTGCCGCTGTCGTAAATAATTTTGTCATGATTCTGCCATCATGTCTTTTGATTTCTCTGGTCTTGTGGCAGAATCATGACAGACCCGTGTTTTGTGTACAAGCGCATGGCCTGTTTGGGCCATGTGCTTGTGTTGTCTCGTAATGTAACTCCGCCCCCTTGTTATCCTCGTCTCGTCATTATTGTCTAGTCAGTTTCACCTGTCCTTGTCATTAGTGTTCCCTATATAATCCCTGTGTGTTTGATGTCCTGTGTCGGTTCATTGTTTAACGTTGTGTGATTCTAACTGTGAGTAATTCATTGAGTAATCTGTAATTCAAGAAGTTCTGTTCCTGTCTTAGTTTCTAGTCATAGTCTGGTGTGTTCTACCCTGTCTTGTTTTGCCCCCTCGTGGGTTTTGTTTTCCTGTTTTTGTGTCAATAAATCCTGTGTTATTTGCATCTGCTCTCTGCGCCTGGGTTCTCCATCCATCCACATAACAAATTTAGTCTACCGTCGCACGCACGCTCGCCGTTTATCCAGCACCGGCTTTAGAATGAACAATGTCCACAGACAAGGTAGAGTATGTTACATGATTTCATGAAAGGATGATGTATTGCGACATCAGAAACGAAGAAAAACGAAATAATGACTATTGTAGCGCTTGACGTAAAGCAGTCGAGTTTTGTAGTTCTTTTTGTGGTCGGGTTCCTACCCGAACCCCGAAGTTACATAGTGCCAGTAAAAGCGATACAGACCCCGTCAGGCGATGGCAGACGTGCCTTTCACCCTGTTACGACTTGATGAACCACTGATAAGATTTTGGAAAAATTATTTTAAGGTAAACAATGTTACAGTGTTGCTTTAATATTTGGTGTTCTTTACAATGGAACTGAATCAACACTGAATTGACTTCAGCTGAACAACAGTCAAAATGCATAATTTTCCTGGTATCACTGCGCGGCTTTGAAACAATCAGTATTGTATAAAGCACTACATAAATAAAGGTGACTTGACTTGACTCACATGTATCTCTTCTAGACATTTAGAACAGATCTCAACAATGTCTCAGACTGTGCTCAGATTTGCCTGGAATCAAAAGTGTCAAAAATCTCAATATGAACTCAAACATTTCTTTTTTAGGAGAACCATGTTAAAGGTGCTGTATGTATTTTTTTATTTATTTTTTACTGTACTAAAGCATAAAAATACCATAATACATTTGCAGATGTTTAGGAAACAAGCTAAGTTCACATAGGCTACTCGTTTCTCTGAAAAACAATGCTATACAGCCAGTTTTTCTACTTTGAAATGTGCATTCTGTGTCGGAATGTCTATTTTTGTTTTGGGCTGTGTGAACCCGCCCACTGCCACTTCACCCAATAGTATTTCGACACCCGGGTTGCCATTTGGCAGGAAACACAGTGTATAGCCATGGAAGCCAGCGAACAAACTGGGTAAGAGATCGCATATTCTACCAGACCTAAACAACCTCAGCATCCATTTAAAATGCTCTATGACCAGAGATGTATTAAAACAAAGACGAATCAACACATCAACTTACAGTGTAAAGGCCCTTGCACACTGAGTCCGAAATTTTCGTATGCATTTTCGGAATTGTGATTCGGTGGCTCTGAATTGTCAAAACACCATTCAAACTGCTTGCTACGGATGCAAAAAATGCAGAAAATCGAACCCAATCCAATTAATTTTTTATGATGGACGAAAGTTTCGGACTCAGTTTCGCGAATTTCGGACTCAGTGTGCATCTGTGCAATGGCCTTAAGGCCTGTCGCATTCCATTGTCAATTGCGCTCGATCCTGTTGCGTGTCCTCAATCTGGCAACCAATGTGAGCATCAAGTCTGGAATCAAGCAATCAATTCTCAATCAAATATTTGAAATTTGGACTACAGTACTCATTTCAACCACTATCTGTAAATTTTACATACTGCACCTTTAAACAAAGTTGATGCTTAAATGAGACGTACGTCAATGATTCCTTTTTCAAGTCAAAAAAGTGAATTCACTACAAACCCTGAAAGCATGGGAATATTCATGCAGCCGACTGACCTTTCTGGAGCACTTCACATGGTATTCTGTTGTCTCATCAAAAACATATTTTAAAAAACCCCTACAACTGAAACAAAGTCCCAAAGGTTGTAGGTGAAATCGTGTATTTTGGAAAATTCGGAATTCCCAAGTGATCTTTCGTCACTTACAAGGAAACAAAGGCAGTACTATCATACAATACGCTTTGAGGATGAACTTTTCCTCTCAGACGTACATTATACAAGATTTTCAAACTTCCACAGAAATAATACCACAGGCCCCAAATGTCTAGGGATGCACTGAGGCGCACTGTTCTCTTTCTACAGTTGAAACTATTCAACAGATTTTTTTTATCAGTAAAGTCGTTTTACATACTGACCACACGCCAAAATAAATCAAAAAACATTATTTTCATATTATTTTATATACCCTCAACATCTCAAAAAAGAAAAGGTTCCCATAAGAAATTAAAATAACTTCTCTCAACTGTTTCTCCTTGATAGCAATGCGCTTGTGTCTAGAGTTACAGAAGAGATCTCAATAGATATATTTTTCAATAAAGTTGGACATTTACCTTGGAATATTGCATAAAACATTTGCATATAAAGTACTGTTTCCATGCCATGTGTTCAAGAGAACAAGCATTCCAGAATGACCAAAGCAGTGTTGCCAGATTGGAAATATAATCCAAGTATCGTACCAGAAGCTCAAAATTATCGTATTTGGAAGAAAAGTATCGTACACGAGTCAAACGGGCATGAGGTTGACTGTTTTGACTGGATTGTTGGCGGGGGAGACGCACACACGCAAGGTCTCTCGCTCTCTCCCTCTCTACCGTGCTCTCTCACCTTCACTTTCTCCTCACAATCATGACGTATAGATCCACAGCTAGATCTATGAGTATAGAAGCACTATGATTACAATGACCTCCGATTGAAGTGTCACAAAAATCTCTTTTTATTTTTGCATGTCTTTTTTTTATTTAACTCAATTGAGCACATACGTTTATTATGCACATTTTCAGAATTTGTGCGCATCTTGGTTTATGTGCATTCAGCTTTTTTTATGCGATAACCCAAAATTTGCATAAAAAATTGCAGATGGAAACATTGCTAATGTCTCAAACTGTGCTCATATTTGTCAAGGAGATTTCAATATAAACATTTCTCATCAAACATGTGCTTCTAAGACCAAATCAACTAAGATATACTGCATCACACACACAAACCTTTAATGCTTTTCTAAACAGTCAGGCAAGCCAACATTCAAAGTTTGTTTAAATGATCTTACCTTTTTATTTATTGATATCATTGTTACTGAAGAAGGTCTTAAATGGTGAACACTGAAGACGGTTTAGGACAGCAAAAACATCAGATCAAAGCCACAGTTACAGGATTTATGTGTGTTTGTAGCTGTTGACTTGAAACAAGCTCTCAATTGCATGTGTTCTCGTGTTCTAAAATGTGTCAGAATGTGATTTATAATGCAATGCAAGAATGCTTTGAGTTCCCAGTGTTGCCACAGGAGGGGCTATAGTGGACATTGGTATTTTAAATTTATGGTAAATTTCTAAGGTCACATTCTCTCTGTGAGGCGGTTATAATAATGGTCAAAACAGATGGAAGCTCTGCCAACAGAAACTGTTTCTTTTTTTGAACATGCTGCAATGCAAAGTAAAGCCATGTGTGAGGGAGTCGAACGATTGAAAAATATACGTTTTATATTAAGAAAAATTTACTTTAACTTTAAAGTTCAAAAATAAATTTAACGTTACCAAAGGGAATTCCCCAAATGTTTTCCGGTCAGGTGATAGAATGTGAAAAACAAATGTTATCTACAAATGTTGCCACAGATGTTATCACCTAAGGTGATGCTACATGGAAAAGGAAATATTCAGGTGTTCAAAAAGTTCACAGACTAATGTCTATTTTTGTTTCTACAAAAATCTGAGAATGTCATTCTGAGAAAAGAAAAAAGAAAATAACATCCTGATAAAGATCAGGGAGTATTGAGTATTTTGAGTTTTGGGTAATATTTCAGTCAGAGATTAATGTCGGGCTGAACATCACAAACCTTTAAAATATATCATTCAAATTTAGGTCTTCAATCATAAAAGATCCTTCATGAAAACGGGAAAAGCAAAACAAATGTTTGAAACTCCCAGGAAGCAAAAACCAATTTGTTAACTGTATAAACAGTCTATGCCCTTGTAGTTTCATGAGATATTTTCATGATCTGACAGGGTCAAGCATACCACACAAAGAGTACCAAAAAAAAAAATCACATTGATTTTAAAAATAAATGAATTAATCCTCCTTACAGAATCCAAGACAAATATCAAACATTTGATTCATGATCAAAATTCATGAACAACATGTTTGGATAAGACAGCAAGCACACATTACTCACTTTTTTTTTGTTGTGGTTTGTAACAACAGCTGGTGCAGTTCAACAAAGGACCACACATATTTTAGGTCTGCTGCTGGATAGAGACTCTGGTTTTTGATTCGGTAAATCATTTGAATTACAATGAGAGTCAGCTCACGATCTTTGAAGACAAGGTCCACAGACCTGCTTTTCCTTGTGTACTGGGAAACTTGTGCACAGAAATGCACTCTCTGAGACCCTGCGTCAGTTACGTCACTTCACTACCATTCATAAATCCTCTCCTGTGGCCTCATGGGAGAGTAAAGTGTCCATCGTATGCAAATAAAGTATTGCCAGATATTAATCAGACAGTCTTACAGTAAAAACTTAGATTGGAAAATGTAATTTGTTTATATTGCTCACTTCAGACTCAGGTCTCTTGAGTTTTGAAGGAGCTCAACAAACACAATGTACCTAATAAAAAATATAAGTGACCTGGAGTTGGTCATTTGTTTGGTTGGCTCTGGGTTTGGCAATAATTTTATGAATCCTTTGAATCCCATTCAATCAGAATACAATACAATAATGTTCACTTTGTGATTCCTTCAGCTTGGTAGGACAGGAAACATCTGTATACAGACAATATGACCATTAATCATAGTTAAGCCCTTCAGCATGAGATTGTGATTTTTTTTCTTCCATGGAACTGACATCTGTCATACTATGAAGAGACGTTCCATCAAAAAAAAAAAAAAGTTGTTTTTTTTATTTACTTACAGTAAGGACGTTCCTCCAACCACTCAAAGTTCAGGAACACAGCAAGTGAGCTGCTTTTGTTTGAGTTCAAACAAGCCAACACGGAAAAATGTTTTTGTGTCTTTCAGTCCCACTTCCCCCTCCTCCCAGCATTCAATGGGGCATGAATAATTATGGTTGCAGTGTTAGGATATTTGACAGTTTCCTCTCGGATATGTACAGTATATTTCTAATAGGAAACATGGGATTTTTCTACATACACCTCACTTTTTATATTGTATGATCTGAATATCGTCTTGTTTCTTAATTATGTAAGACTATAATTTTAGTTTATCGCTATAGTGAAAAAGACCAGGAGGAGCCAGATGAGCGTAACTAATACCTGTGGCATTTTAATGATTGATTATTAAGAAAATGGCTGGTTTGAAGGCCTGAAGAGATAAACAGGAAAGCCCAGACCAATTCAGCCATGCAGCATCATTAATTTCTCAATGTCTATCTGCGTATTATGGCTTGTGTGCATGCAATGAAAACCAGTGATGCATGAATCTGTGGTAACAGCATCATTGGCCTGAGCAGGACGGCTGTTCATCAAAATCTTCCAGTGGAAAATGGGCACTCCTAAATAACACTTTATGTTGCCTTTACAAAGTAATCCAAGTTGGTTTGGCTATTAAATCTAGACCTTTTCCCAAAGGAGATGTGAGCATTTTCTTTGGCTCACTTCTCCCACAAAGGTTTCGATCAATTTCGTTTCGGTTTGTGTAATACTGTATATCACTGGCTGTTCAATGGTTCCATCTCAGACCTGGTTGAATATCTATGATAACGTGGGTTTCATGTGACCCTCTTTTGATGTGCTTGAGCATGCTGATATTATTTGATTTCGATTTCTCAGTTAGTTTGAAAGGTCACTGCAGCAAGTCTCAGGTATCATCGTGTTCTTCACTGACTCCAGGCCAGCATCTCTGGAGACTCGGTAATGTATAAGCTTACCTCACTATTGATCTCAGTATCGATCAGTGCTTTCATGGTGGCCATTGCTTTTCTTTAGCTCAGATAATCAAGAGACAAATAGACAAAGATGGTAAGTTCAGTAATTAGCAAAAGTGGGACATCCAGTGATTAATTCAATCACTTTAAATGCTTCAGCAACATGTGCAAGAACAATAAACAGTCCAGGAATGCAAACCACAGCAAAATCAGTACAAGTTCGGCTCAATCGTCAGCATCTGTGGCATAATGTTGACTACTACTACTAATATACATATATACACACACAGTATATATTTAGGCTCATCCCTCATTTCCTTTTTTCTTAAAGCAAAACTTCTAGGTTACAATGGAAGTGAATAGGGCTAATTTTTGGAGGATGTAGAAGCAGAGTTGTGAAGTTATGTTCACAAGAGTATGTTCTTATAATTTTTACACTCACCATAGGGTTTTAGGCAACAACACCTAAACCCTTTAAAAATATTGGGAATACACACGTAATATTTTGTTAAGGTCAACATGACATTTTGATGTCATGTTGACCTTAAAGGAGTATTCCTGGTTCAATACAAGTTCAGCTCAATTGACAGCACTTGAGGCATAATGTTGACTAATCACAAAAACATGATTTCCACTTAGCTGTTCAATAGCTGTTTCCATCCATAAAAAACTCTGGATGGAAACGCCAAAATGTGCATAAAAAAAAGTGCTCAATTGAGGCACGATGGAGAGACATTTACTGGATAAATTCCTCGATGTGCAACAAAACAACTCACATGACTCAACAGAGGATGTAGACTAACAACAGAGGATAACTAGACTAACCAGTAGTCTAAATCTGTATCGCGTTATTTTTCTAGATTCTGGCGGTTTCACGGTATATCACTTTTTTCACTGGACCTTTGTTATGGCTTATTTTACTGTCAGGAGTACAGGGAATATATATATATGTACAATTTTACACAAAACAGTTAAATCAGCTAACAATTTAGTTTAAAATGTAATCAAATTTCACGGGCAGTGGATAACTTAAACTTCTGAGGGTGTGTCACAGGGACATCCAGCCTTCTTCAAAATAATACATGGAGGACGTTAAATGCCATTTTTCAAATTTATTTTTGTTCTCCCAAGCCAGTAAAGTGCAAGGTGCTCACAGGTGCCACAGAATGAGAAAAAATTTAACAAAAGAAAGGAAAAAAAATTACTTCAAAATATCAAAAACAATAACCTTGCATCAGGTCTAATACTTCAATCAGAGTACTCAGTTGATACAGCATTCACTACCACCAGTCTTAGCCCTCCTGATCACTTCATTATGTGAGAATTTATACACCTGGGTACAACCATCTCTCAGCAATAATCACATGGGGAAGTAATAAAGACAATGAACATGAAATAAATATCAAGTAAAAATATTATGTGATCAAGTAACTCCATTTCCTTTACCACACAAATTTAAATTACAGTACAAACTTCAATAAGTAAACTTCAGCAATAATTAGAAGTACAACACATTAACATCAAACAATTCCCCCTCCTTTCCCACCATACTTGGTATCTCCCACTTCCCATGATGCAACACAGCACAGGTATTAAAAGCATGAGAAAAGTCCATTCCAGTCTTTTACCCAAATCAAGATGGCCACCACCATGTATGCTGATCCAGGTGACAATCAACAGTCTGTAACAAACTTTAAATGTCCTCTGGGTTAGTGCTCAGGTGGCCAGTCTGAGACACAACAGTATAGTTGTAGATATATTGGTGTGGTTAATCCATCTCTCATGTCGCTGGTACACTAAGGTAAATAAAGAGTCTTTTAAAAACCAAGTATGTGTTCATGTGTTTTGTGGAAGGGCTAACAAGGGGTCACAAAGAACTGAGGGTAGCTCTGTGACACTTCTTCCTCCTTCTGCAGACGACCCCTGTCGTCCCAAGTGTCAAAGCTCTGCCCCTCCAAGAACCAGGGTCGAAGAACCCACTTTAGCATTTACCTCCTCTGGGATTCGAGACAAAAAGTCAGCCACCTTGTTCCTAGCTCCTGGACAGTATTTCACAGTGAACTGGTAGGGCTGGAGAGAAAGAGACCATCTCGTAATCCGGGCATTAGAGTCTTTCATGCGCTCCAACCATTGCAGAGCTCGATGGTCGGTTTCCAACACAAAGGGTCTCCCCAACAGGTAGTATCGAAGTGAATCCGTGGCCCATTTAATGGCCAAGCACTCCTGTTCCACTGTCGAATAGCGTGTTTCTCAAAGGGAAAAGTTTTCGACTCAAGAATGCCACTGGCCTGCGATCTCCATCCACTTCCTGCAGTAACACCGCCCCCAGTCCGACTCCAGAGGCATCCGTCTGCAGGATGAATGGCTTCCGGAAATCTGGGCTAATCAGAACAGAGTCTCCACATACTGCTTCTCGTAAGTCCCGGAAAGCTTGCTCACTCTGCTCCGTCCAGACCACCTTGTTGGGCGCTGTGGCTCTAGTGAGATCTGTAAGCACAGAGGCCCTGGCAGAAAAGTTAGGTATAAACCTGCGATACCATCCCAACAAGCCCAGGAAAGATCTCACCTGTTTCTTAGTCGTGGGGGGTTGGTACCTTCGGATAGCCTCTATCTTCTCTTGCTGCGGCCGAATGACTCCTCCTCCAATCACAAATCCCAAGTAACTGATCTCTCTCTTAGCTATTATACACTTCTTAGGGTTAATGGTAAGACCGGCTGCCTTAATCCTCTCCAGGACTTGCCGCAGATGTTGACAGTGTTCTTCCCAGGTTTCACTGAAGATGACCACATCGTCCAGATATGCTGCAGCAAACTCCCTGGTACCCTGCAGGATCTGGTCCATTAAACGTTGGAAAGTAGCTGGCGCCCCTGCAGGCCAAATGGCATAACCCTGAAATGGAATAACCCAAATGGGGTTTTGAAAGCTGTCAGTTCCTTGGCTCTTGCAGTTAAAGGGACCTGCCAGTACCCCTTGCATAAGTCCACAGTGGATAGGTATTTGGCTCTGCCCAGTCTTTCCACCAACTCATCAATTCTTGGCATTGGATAAGGGTCTACCTTGGACAGGCTGTTCAACTGTCTGAAGTCAATGCAAAATCTAAGGGTTCCATCCTTTTTGGGTACAAGAACAATGGGGCTACACCACTCACTAAGGGATGGTTCAATCACACCCATGGAGAGCATAATATCTAGTTCATCCTTAAGCACTGTTAAGGATGACATCATGTAGTACCAGGTTAGTACATCCAGGCTTTTCTTGAAACAGCTTGGGATCCACCAGCTCCTTTACCTGGTCTCTTTGAGGTTGTTCTAGATGGGATATATCCACCGCTTGTTGGATGGAGCTGGTTGGAAAGTACTGCTCTGTTAGTTCCTCTTCCTCCCCAACCACACGAACGAAAAGTTGTACAGCCTCGGTCTCCTTCCTGTGGTGGAATTCTTTCAACAAATTAATATGGAAGTTTTGCTTTTTCTTACCCCGCTCTGGCATTGAGATCTCGTAGGTGACTCTACCCGTTTTCCGCAAAACTTCGTAGGGTCCATGCCACTTAGCTAGCAACTTGTTCTCACTGGTGGGTAGCAGCAGCAGCACTTTCTGGCCAGGCTCAAATGATCTCTCCCTTGCCCTCTTATCATACCAAACTTTCTGAGTTTGCTGAGCTCTCCTTATGTTCTCCTGGGCCAATGATGTCATTTCTTCCAGACGCTCCCTCATTTGGACCACGTACTGGACCACACTGCACATACCATCCTTGGGTCCCTCCCACTGCTCTTTGAGCAGGTCCAACGGTCCTCTCACCTGCCGGCCGTATAACAGTTCAAATGGGGAGAAACCCGTGGACGCTTGTAATAATAATAATAATAATAATAATTCATTACATTTATATAGCGCTTTTCTAGGCACTCAAAGCGCTTCACATAGAAGGGGGAATCTCCTCAACCACCACCAATGTGCAGCATCCACCTGGATGATGCGACGGCAGCCATATTGCGCCAGAACGCTCACCACACACCAGCTTACCGGTGGAGAGGAGACAGTGATGAAGCCAATCAGTATATATGGGGATGATTAGGAGGCCATGATGGACAGAGGCCACTGGGCAGATTTGGCCAGGATGCCGGGGCTACACCCCTACTCTTTCGAAAGACATCCTGGGATTTTTTGTGACCACAGAGAGTCAGGGCCTCGGTTTAACGTCTCATCCGAAGGACGGTGCTATTTTGACAGTATAGTGTCCCCATCACTACACTGGGGCGTTAGGACCCACACAGACCACAGGGATAGCACCCCCTGCTGGCCTCACTAACACCTCTTCCAGCAGCAACCTGGTTTTTCTCAGAAGGTCTCCCATCCAGGTACTAACCAGGCTCAGCCCTGCTTAGCTTCGGTGGGCAACCCGTCTTGGGCTACAGGGTGATATGGCTGCTGGCTTGTGGCACCTCTCTGTAAGCAAACAACAGATACGGTAACCATTGGTCCCAGTGCATGAAGTCTCCTTGAAGTCGGCTATAGCACTTGCGCCAGAACGCTCACCACACACCAGCTTACCGGTGGAGAGGAGACAGTGATGAAGCCAATCAGTATATATGGGGATGATAAGGAGGCCATGATGGACAGAGGCCACTGGGCAGATTTGGCCAGGATGCCGGGGCTACACCCCTACTCTTTCGAAAGACATCCTGGGATTTTTTGTGACCACAGAGAGTCAGGGCCTCGGTTTAACGTCTCATCCGAAGGACGGTGCTATTTTGACAGTATAGTGTCCCCATCACTACACTGGGGCGTTAGGACCCAGACAGACCACAGGGATAGCACCCCCTGCTGGCCTCACTAACACCTCTTCCAGCAGCAACCTGGTTTTTCTCAGAAGGTCTCCCATCCAGGTACTAACCAGGCTCAGCCCTGCTTAGCTTCAGTGGGCAACCCGTCTTGGGCTACAGGGTGATATGGCTGCTGGCTTGTGGCACCTCTCTGTAAGCAAACAACAGATACGGTAACCATTGGTCCCAGTCCGACCCTGACTTGGAAACAAACTTGCGCAGCATGCTTTTGAGGGTTTGGTTGAACCGTTCAACCAAGCCGTCAGTCTGGGGGTGGTATGGTGTGGTCTTAATGGCCCTTATTCCCAACAATTGATACACCTGTTTCAACAGCAAGGACATAAAATTAGTACCCTGATCTGTTAAGATTTCGCAAGGAATCCCCACTCTGGAAAACAGCTGTACAAGACAGTTCGCTACTTGTCTAGCTTTGATGTTTCTAAGGGGAAAGGCTTCTGGGTATTTGGTGGAATAATCACAGATTACTAGAATATACCGATTTCCATTCTTACTTCTTTCCAGGGGCCCCACTATATCCATTCCCAGACGACTAAAGGGTGTGTCAATGACCGGCAATGGTAACAAATGTGCAGGTGCAACTCTCCTTCCTGATGTCATCTGACACTCCGTACAAGTACGAATAAACTCTGTTACATCCGTATACATTTTAGGCCAACTGAACCGACTTGACACCCTTGCTAACGTCTTCTGCTTGCCTAAGTGTCCTGACCACGGAACAGAGTGCCCCAAAGACATAACCGTATGACGCATTGATTCCGGAACTACCAATGCTTCAACCTCCCCTTTCACCTGATAGAGTATACTTTTTTTCACAATGTACTCTTCATCCACCAAACACGATCCAACCTTTTTCCTAACACCATCTACTACAGACACCTTCTGGAACCAGTCTTGCAATGTAGGATCATTTTTCTGTACTTCAGCTATGTCCTCAGGGATTGTCATATCAAGAGGGCATTCTGGCAAAGGTAGCTCCTCAACCTGCTCTTTCACACTACCCTCAAACTTCCGCTTCCGCCTCTCATTTTTAGAGGTACATCTTTTATCCACGACTCCCTCAAAGTCAACACCAGCAAAAGGCATCTCCTTGAAGTCGGCTATAGCACTCTGGGCTCGAGTTACCGCATAACAAGGCTGAACTTTGGGCACCAAATCACAAAGAATGGGAAGATCTCGCCCTAGTACTACTTCATGCGGTAACTGGGATGCAACGGCCACCTGCAACAAAAAAGTCTGCCCCTGCACTGTTAGGTAAATCTCTGCAATCGGATACTCCCTAACTTCTCCATGCACACAGCAAACTTTAATGGATTCTTGGGTAATATATTCCTCTTCAGGAACCAAGCTGTCGTGCACTAATGTCTGAGTGCTACCCGTATCCACTAAAGCTTTAGCTGACTGACCATTCACCAGTACCGGCGTCAATATGTCTGTGGGGCGTGTCTGTCCAGACTCATGGGCTGAAGTTTGGGGCAGGTAGGGGCGGGGAACATAACAGAAAGCAGAATGCTTAACCTTCCTGGATGGACAACAGGGCTTTGTATGTCCTACCTCCCCACAATAGTAACATCTAACTTCCTGCTTGTTAGTTTTATCCCCTTGCCTTCTAACAAAACCCACTTTACCTTGGCCATAACCACCTTCACCCCCAGACTTACTTGGCCATCGTTGACTTCGACCTCCCAAGCTGTGCTAGGCCTCCTGGCGTGCGGCCAGGTAGGTCTCTGCAAGTTTTGCTGCTTCTTCTGCTGTGGCTGGATCATGCTCCTTAATCCACACTGCCATGTCAGAGCTTATCATTCGCATAAATTGCTCCAAGATAATAAGTTCGGACAACTGCTGAATAGTACACCTCTCTGGCTTCACCCATTTTGAGAAGAGGTCTTTCAATCGCACATAAAGCTCACGGGGGTTCTCGTCTGGCAGAATCTCTGATGAGCGAAACCTTTGCCGGTAGATCTCTGCATTAATCTGATATTTCATAAGTATCGCCTCCTTAACCTTATCATAGTCCTCAGCATCATTCCCATCCATGGCGACATAGGCCCCACGTGCCTTTCCCGTTAACAGAGGAACCAGTCTGATTGCCCAATTGGCCTGAGGCCATCTGCACGCCGTGGCCATCCTTTCAAAAGTTGTCAAGAACTGCTCGATGTCATCATCTCTTGTCAAGGGATGTAATCTTGGCTCGATGCTTCCTGATGACGTACCCTCTCCGGTTGGCACTGGGCTTGCAGCTGTAAACACGGCCTGACCTTCTCTGTGGTCCCCTCCAGCCTGGATCTGGATCACCTGATGCTGTATTTGCTGGAATTGGTGCTGCATATTCCGCCAACGCTGGTCTTGCTTCACCATTACTTGCTCCATCCGATCATCCCGGGCGGCTTGGGACTGCAGGAGAACTTTAACCAGGCCGGCCAGTTCTGAGACACTTCCCTCTGTCGGGCCCGCTGTTTCTTGTAACTCCGTAGAGCTGGGAGGCTCCTGATCCATTCCCAACTGCCCATCTGCGCCCGCACCTCTGTCTTGTCTGGTCTTGGGTGGCATAACGATCCCACTTCTGACACCACTTGTCACAGGGACATCCAGCCTTCTTCAAAATAATACATGGAGGACGTTAAATGCCATTTTTCAAATTTATTTTTGTTCTCCCAAGCCAGTAAAGTGCAAGGTGCTCACAGGTGCCACAGAATGAGAAAAAATTTAACAAAAGAAAGGAAAAAAATAACTTCAAAATATCAAAAACAATAACCTTGCATCAGGTCTAATACTTCAATCAGAGTACTCAGTTGATACAGCATTCACTACCACCAGTCTTAGCCCTCCTGATCACTTCATTATGTGAGAATTTATACACCTGGGTACAACCATTTCTCAGCAATAATCACATGGGGAAGTAATAAAGACAATGAACATGAAATAAATATCAAGTAAAAATATTATGTGATCAAGTAACTCCATTTCCTTTACCACACAAATTTAAATTACAGTACAAACTTCAATAATTAAACTTCAGCAATAATTAGAAGTACAACACATTAACATCAAACAATTCCCCCTCCTTTCCCACCATACTTGGTATCTCCCACTTCCCATGATGCAACACAGCACAGGTATTAAAAGCATGAGAAAAGTCCATTCCAGTCTTTTACCCAAATCAAGATGGCCACCACCATGTATGCTGATCCAGGTGACAATCAACAGTCTGTAACAAACTTTAAATGTCCTCTGGGTTAGTGCTCAGGTGGCCAGTCTGAGACACAACAGTATAGTTGTAGATATATTGGTGTGGTTAATCCATCTCTCATGTCGCTGGTACACTAAGGTAAATAAAGAGTCTTTTAAAAACCAAGTATGTGTTCATGTGTTTTGTGGAAGGGCTAACAAGGGGTCACAAAGAACTGAGGGTAGCTCTGTGACAGGGTGTGAAGAGTGTGTTTTCAGAAAGTTTAAAAGTGCACAGGGCCAAAAGATCCTGTAGTAGAAGAAACACCCAGTGTGCCTGTAATATACAAGCTTTAAAGGGATAGTTCACCCAAAAATGAAAATTAAGTCATTAATTACTAGTGGTGTAAGAAAAAAATCGATACACTTGAGTATCGCGATATTTTATTTTGCAATACTGTATCGATTTTCAAAAACGCAATATCGATTTTTTTTTTTTTTTTTTTTTTTTTTTACACAAGCAAAAGTTTTCATGGGACCGTGGTTCCCATTTATGTTGTGTTTAAATCCCTACCACTAGATGGCTATGCTGAGATGCACCACTAGTGTCATGTCATCCTATTTTGATTAATATATGCGCGAGGGAGAGAGAGCAAGACCATAGAAATCATTAGCAAGACAGCGCGCGTGTTGTTTGAAGACGTGCGAGTGCGCGCGGCCGGGGCTCTCTCTCCTCTCTCTCTGCTCGTTTGCGCAGCAGTCATTCTACATCACTCACCGATCAAAAAAGGCTTTGGCGGGACAAAAATTTGCTTTGGCGGTGCCAAAAAGCGGACGATCTGACGGGTTTTAGAAAAATTAAATACAACCCGAAACTACTAAACAGACCCGGCCTTTATTTACCCAAACCTGTTGCCACACCAGGCGTGTAAAAGAGACATGCGTCTATTTGGGACTCGGCTATTATTTGAAGTTTTACGGTATGTTGTGTTGGATGTACCCTGTGTATTAATAATAGTGCAAGCATTTTTTTAATGACATATTGCACCTCAGATTGCACCTTATGTGTTATGTATTAGCCTAGATGTCACAGACAGTCAGGGGCTATGTATTTTCTTTAACTGACTATTTAGCTACATTTGTTCCTCAATGTTTCCTTTAGGAATCGTGTTCGTGTTTTTGCAACACAAAACGTGTTGGACGTAGCCTACCCTGTGTAGGCCTACTAGGAAAAGTGCAAGCATTTTTTTATTGACACAATTATAATAATGAATAGCATCACACATAATGTGTATGTGTTATGTATTGTGACAGGGGGTATGTATTTTCTTTTATCATGGCCTACTTGAGCATATACAAATTTGCTCACTAAGAACCTGTGAACCACAACCCCAAACTGGCAGTTTGATTTTCTGTGTACTGAATTGTTTACCTAAAGTAAACTTATTTGACTTTTATGCACATCATGTCTTTTTTTTTAAAAAAATAAATACTTTTTCTAAAATTATAGTCCTACTTAAAAAAAAAAAAAAAAAATCGCAATATATCGCCTTATGCACAGTATCGAAATATATTGCAATATATTGAATCGTGACCCAAATATCGTGATACGTATCGTATCGCCAGATTCTTGCCAATACACAGCCCTATTAATTACTCACCCCCATGCTGTACCAACCCCGTAAGACCTTCATTCATCTTCGGAACACAAATGAAGATATTTTTGATTAAATCTGAGAGCTGGTTCACTGCTACATAGGCTCCCTCAGCAATTGAAACTTGACGGCCCAGAAAGTCATTGAAGAAAATGTTTAAATATTTAATGTGCCTACAGTGGCTCCACTATAAGTTTATCAAGCGATGAGAATACTTTTTGCGCGAAAAAACAAAACAAAAATAACGACTTTATTCGACTATTCCATTGCTTCCATGTGGGCCTGAGACGAGAGTTCAAGAGATTTCCACGACGCATGCGCGAGAACTGACGCTCTTCTTCTACTACACAGAGCGCGTCTTACAAGCAGAGGAAGACGCGCGCTGTACATGGTAGTAGAAGAAGAACGTCAGTTCTCGCGCATGCGTCGTGGAAATCTCTTGAACTCTCGTCTCAGGCCCACATGGAAGCAATGGAATAGTCGAATAAAGTCGTTATTTTTGTTTTGTTTTTTCGCGCAAAAAGTATTCTCATCGCTTGATAAACTTATAGTGGAGCCACTGTAGGCACATTAAATATTTAAACATTTTCTTCAATGACTTTCTGGGCCGTCAAGTTTCAATTGCTGAGGGAGCCTATGTAGCAGTGAACCAGCTCTCAGATTTAATCAAAAATATCTTCATTTGTGTTCCGAAGATGAACGAAGGTCTTACGGGGTTGGTACAGCATGGGGGTGAGTAATTAATGACTTCATTTTCATTTTTGGGTGAACTAACCCTTTAAGAATAACCTAGTCATGGCACATTTGCCAAAACCGGTGATATCTACTGCACCACACAGAGCAGGAAATGACACGCTGCCTTTGATCCCTCTGTCATCTGAATTTAATTTATTGTACGACTGCTGTCAGACTTAAATGTTTGCTCAATAAAGATACAGTAGACATTAACCTTGAATTGCATTTGCTGGCCATATTTCAACACTATTCAGTATAACTGTAATCTGTCACCAAAAGGTTTAGGCTAATACATGTTTTTTCCCAAAACTTTTAGCGTTTACACCTATTGCAGACAGTCCTCAGTCTTATTGCGTGTCTCAGTCTTATTGTGTGTAAAATGTCACACTGTTAAACAGACTGACAGTGTTTGTTTGAGTTCTCTGTTTGACCTTCATCCAATAAGTTTTAAACCCCCACGGCAGAGGCCTGAAACTGGCTGAAAGTTATTTTAATTTCGCTTCCTTTGATGAGAAAATAATAAACTTTGATTTTTTATTAAATATAAGGCCATGTGCTTAACCTGTCTTTCTTAAACTGTGTACAGGTCAATAATGTGTCTGCAAAGCGTATGGCTAGGACTGTTTTTGGGTATGACAAGTTGACTTGTCAATAAACTTACATGTTTGATATCTTAAAAGCAATGCCAGAAAAATAAGGCAATTCAGGGTATCAAATGTTTTTTTCTTCTTTGAAATTACATGAACCAGCAAGACTAGAAACAAGTGTTAAAGGCATCATTCACCCCAAAATGAAAATGTACTCACCCTCAAGTTGTATCCAAACCTGTAGGAGTTTCTTTCTTCTGCTGAACACAAAAGAAGATATTTTGAAGAATGTCAGTAGCCAAACAGTTGACAGGCCCCATTGACTTCCATTGATTTTTTTTTCATACTATGGAAGTCAACGGGGCCCTGATCCTGTTTGGTTACTGACATTCTTCAAAATATCTTCTTTTGTGTTCAGCAGAAGAAAGAAACTCATACAGGTTTGGAGCAACTTGAGGGTGAGTAAATTATGACATACTGTATATACTATCCCTTTAAGAAAGTAAATCAAATCAATTTTGATGTCATGTTGACCTTAAAGGAGTATTCCTGGTTCAATGCTAAGCTCAATCGACAGCACTTGAGGCATAATGTTGATCACCACAAAAATTAATTTCCACTGATCCCTCTCATGGTTACAGTGACGCACTTATAATGAGCATATTCCCTTCAATTGTAAGTGCTTCACTGTTTCTATCACACACACAAAAAATCAGAATAAAGCACAGTCTCGATCCCATGTCCTTTAGAGAACAAAATTGTCACTTCCTGAGAAACTGGCACAAAGTATCAATAATAAAAGTAGAAGTTGCTGCATCGAAACCAGGAAAGCCACCGGACCTCTATTAACTGCATACAGTATACCCTTCTTACACTAATACTAAAAATTTATAACACAATAAATACTCACCGGACACTTTCTTTAATACTGCAATTACCTTGTACTGCCATTTGATTTCGGCAATGCAGAAAACGTACTCGGTTACTAACGTAACCTCGGTTCTCTCTAGAGAGGGAACGAGTACTGCGTAATATCTTACGCTATGGGGAAAACTCTTTTCCTTGAGATATTGAAGCCAAAAATTATCCTTAATTTTTTTAAAAATGTAAAACGCTTTGCAGCAGCAAGCAGACAAGGGCGAGACAGCTCGCGCGCCCATTGGCTGCCTTGCTGGAAAAGCAGCAGCCTATCGAGTGAGGCACTGCGTGACGTAATGACGAATGGGGGCGCTTCGCGCCCATTTCGTCATGTCCCGCCAGTAAAGGCGTGGTCTCGCCCTATAATACCCTCGATAGCTGTATTTCCTCTGATTTTTCAACGCCGAAGCAAACCAGAGCGTATTCCAAGCACGGCAAGATACGCAGTACTCGTTCCCTCTCTAGAGAGAACCGAGGTTACGTTAGTAACCGAGTACGTTCTCTTACGAGAGTATCTCTCGTACTGCGTAATATCTTACGCTATGGGGAACACCATGTAACACGCCGTGCGGACAGGGATCCAACACCAGAGTCCCAGGGCCGAAGCCCGGGGCGCATCTAGTGCACAATCACCACAACTCTCACAGAGTAGAGGAGGAGAGGCTAGAAGCATCACTCCTTTATAAATAGTCCCGTAGGGGTATCAGACCCGTAAGGGTACCACACTCATGGAGCTGCCGCATCGGACTGAGCGATGCACAGGCCAACACTCCACACATAAGCCGCATGGCGGCCGATAAGCCCGAAGTTCAGACCGCCAAAAGCTTAGCTTGTAAGGCGGGCACCTCCAGGTCATAGTACTTGATAAATGTAGACGGCGAAGCCCAGCCCGCAGCTGTACAGATATCTCGCAGGGAGACCCCGCTATACCATGCCCACGACGAGGCCACGCCTCTCGTGGAGTGCGCTCTGACACCCAACGGGCACTGCAGGCCCTTGGAAGTGTAAGCCAGCGCAATGGCACCGACTATCCATCTGGATAGGCTCTGTTTCGAAGCGGCAAGTCCCTTAGCACGGCCGCCAAACGAAACGAAAAGCTGCTCAGTCTGTCTGAAACCAGACGAGCGGGACACCTAAGCCCTCAGTGCCCTGACAGGGCAAGGAGACTCGCATCCTTCTCCCCATTGAGAACCGGAAGGGCAGACAGGGAAATCACCTGGGCCCTGAACGGTGTGTTGAGGGATTTTGGCACGTAGCCGTGCTTCGGTTTGAGTATGACCTTTGAGTCATTAGGTCCAAACTCCATGCATGACGCGCTCACTGAAAGCGCTTGCAAGTCCCCTACGCGCTTCACTGAAGCGAGAGCCATGAGAAACGCTGTCTTGAAAGACAAGTGTTTCATGTCTGACGACTGGATTGGCTCGAATGGGGCACCTTTCATGGCCTCCAAGACCGTGGAAAGGTCCCATGTCGGGACTGAAGGGGCCTGGGAGGGTTTAGCCTCCGAGCTCCTCTAAGTAAACGCACGACTAAGTCATTCTCTCCTAGTGACTGGCCAGACACCGGTTTTGCAAACGTTGCTATGGCCGCCACGTATACTTTGAGCGTGGAAGGGGTCCTGCCCTTATCCAGTAGCTCCTGAAGGAAGGAAAGCACTTCCGTAACCCCGCAGTCTACAGGTGAAAAGCTCTGCGCTTGACACCAAGCAGAGAACACAGACCACTTCGAGGTGTAGAACCGTCTGGTAGACGGGGCTCTAGCCTGCGCGATCGTGTTTAACACTCCCTCTGGGAGGTCAGCGGGTACCCGTTGATGGCCCATGCGTGCAGGGACCACAAATCCGGGCGAGGATGCCCAATCGAGCCTCCCGCCTGAGAGAGGAGGTCTCTCCTCAGCGGTAAAGGCCATGGGACAGCGCTGGTCAGCTGCATCAGGACAGGGAACCACGACTGGTTTGTCCAGAGCGGAGCTATGAGTAGCACTGGGCATCCCTCCCTCCTGATTCGCTCCAACACCTGAGGCAGGAGTGAGACAGGGGGAAAAGCATATAGGGGGCGGCGGGGCCAAACATGGGCCAGCGCCTCCCGGCATTTCGAGAAGAATCTCGGGCGGTGAGCGTTTTCTTGGGACGCGAACAGGTCCACCTGCGCTTTGCCAAACGTTTCCCACAGCAGCTGGATCGTCTGCGGGTGCAGAGACCATTCTCCTGCTGGGACGTTGTTTCTGGACAGCCTGTCTGGCCCCACATTTAGGTGATCAGGCACATGCGCCACTCTCAGCGAGAGCAGGTTGTGCTGAGCCCAGACCAGGAGGCGTCCCGTCAGCCTGTAAAGGTTTCGGGACCTGACGCCGCCCTGGCGATTTATGTACGCCACCACTGACATGTTGTCCGACCGGACCAATATGTGGTGGCCTTTTATCTGGGGACAGAAGCGCCGTAGCGCTTTGTCGACTGCTATTAATTCCAAGCAGTTTATGTGAAGGAGCTTCTCCCGTACTGACCATAGGCCAGCTAGCGGTCTGCCCTCGAGCAGCGCTCCCTGCCCCGAAGTGGAGGCGTCCGTAGATACCACCTTCACACTCGAGGGGATCCCCAGACTCACACCTGACTGATACCAGTCGGTTGCTTTCCATGGTTTCAGAGCCGAAATGCCCTGAAGGTCGACCCTGAGGCGAAATAGACCTGCGGTCCACGCCCTTGGGGGAACTCGTGCTTTTAGCCATAGCTGCAGTGGGCGCATGCGGAGCAGGCCCAACTGGAGTACGGAGGCTGCTGAGGCCATCAGACCCAGCATTTTCTGAAACCTTCTGAGCGGGACTATAGAGCCGTGGCGGAAGGATCTCGCGACGTGCTGAATATTCAATCCGCGCTCCGGTGACAGGCGTGCTGTCATGGATAGCGAGTCTAACACTGTTCCCAGAAAGGAAATTCTCCGACTGGGGAGCAGTGAGCTTTTCGCCCAATTGACTGTAAGGCCCAACTCCTCGAGGTGCTCGAGTAATGCGGCCCTGTGTTCTATGAGCTCCGTTCGTGAACGAGCTAGAATCAGCCAATCGTCCAAGTAGTTCAAAACTCGCATGCCCCGAAGTCTCAGGGGGGCGAGGGCCGCGTCCATGCACTACGTGAACGTACGGGGTGCTATGGACAGGCCGAACGGCAGGACTGTGTATTGATATGCCTGGCCCTCGAAGGCGAATCTCAAGAATCACCTGTGATGGGACGCTATTTGTATTTGAAAATAGGCGTCTTTCAGATCTATTGACATGAACCAGTCTCTTTGGCGCACTTGCGCGAGGATTTTCCTGGTCGTAAGCATTCTGAACTGGCGCTCCACGAGCGTTCTGTTCAGCAGTCGCAGATCTAGAATGGGTCTGAGCCCACCATCTTTTTTTTTTTTTTTTTTCGGTACCAGAAAATATCTGCTGTATAAGCCCCCTTCGCCCTGAGATAGAGGTTCTATAGCCCCTTTTCTCAGTAGTTTCGCTATCTCGGCTCGAAGTAGATGAAACACTTCGCTTTACACCGTAGTTTCGACTCGCGCCGTATAACGGCGGGGGCGTCGAGCGAACTGTAGCGAACAGCCTCTCGTTATAGTGTTCAACACCCATTCTGATACCCCGGGAAGCCTTGACCACGCATCTGCGTGAATAGCTAGGGGTAGAATGAAATCTGGGCTCTGGCAGCCTGGCCGCGCTCAGCTTCTCTGTGACGGGTTGTGCAGAGAAAACGAGCGGGGGCGAATCCCGTGAGATTCGGAGTGTCTGTGAGAAATGCGGGCGCGAGACAGCGGGCAAATTTTCTGCACGGAGAACACTCGGCTCGCGCCGACTGAATCAAGGCTGTGTTCACAGCGTGCGAGGTGCGCGCTAATCACAGCGGGCAGCCTGGCCGCGCTCAGCTTCTCTGTGACGGGTTGTGCATAGAAAGCGAGCGGGGGCGAATCCCGTGGGATTCGGCGTGTCAGTGAGAAAATGCGGGACAGCGGGCACATTTACTGCACTGAGAACACTGTCGGCTCGCGCCGACTAAATGTGTGCTAGTTTCGTTTTTACAGAAACCAAGGGACACGCATCGTGTAGTGTAAGCGGGCATTGTATGGGCGCGTTCACTACATTTTCTGCACAACCAACATGAGTTGGTTTTATTTGTGCTAGCCCTGCACCGTGGCGGGCTGTGTCTGGGTGTGGGAATGGGCACTGGGACGTGGGCATTCTTACAACACTCGTAACACCATCGGCCGTGGCCGGAACACCAGAAAATACACTCTTTATTGGATTTATCTGGGTAGCCATAGAAACGGCTTTTGTGCGCAGGCAAGCGGGCTGAGACACCGGCTGCTTCACTGCGAAATACACTGGGACAGTCACAACGCATGGAACTGACACGAGCGAGAAGTTTTGGTGGAAATCCGGCCGCAGCGGGATCTGAACACCGTCACTTTCCTAGAGAGACTAGGAAGGCCTTGAGACCTCGGGCTTTACCTCAATCCTCGGCCGGGGCCCGCGCTGAGGGGGGCGGCGTCCAGCAGAGCGAGAGCGCGGTGTTTGATCTCGGGCCTGGCGGCGCTGCTAGTTAGCCGAAACGACGGCCTTTGTGCGAAGGCAAGCGGGCTGTGGAACCAGCTTGCTCACTGCGAAATACACTGGAACAGTCACATTGCTTGGAACTGAACGAGCGAGAAGTTTTTGGTGGAAATCCGGCCGCAGCGGGAACTGAACACCGTCGCTTTCCTAGAGAGACTAGGAAGGCCTTGAGACCTCGGGCTTTATCTCAATCCTCGGCCGGGGCCCGCGCTGAGGGGGGGCGGCGTCCAGCAGAGCGAGAACGTCGAGGAACACGGAGCGCTCAGCTTCCGTCATCTCGGATAGCGTTAGCCACAAATGTTTCTCACCATTCAGGGGGGAAAGGCACGGGTCTCGACTGTGACGGAGCTTCGTCTTTCCCGAGAAAGCGTCCGTCCAGCCTATTGCGCGTTAGTTGCGCGAGCGCCTTTCAGTCGAGGCCGATGTAATCCACGGCTTGAGAGAGCGGACGCATCGGCTCAGTTTCAATGCCGTCTCCGGTAAGTTCGTCGAGCTCAAGCGCGGACGCGGCGGCAGACGGCGGCCGCTGTCCGTCTGGGAGCGACTCGAGCGAAGCCGGCTAAGCTGGCGGGCGAACCGGCGAGCTTTGGCGGGCTGGAAATAGCTCGGGCGCGCGCTGGGCGCGGCGCTTCTTGCGGCGCAGCATCACGGCGGGCTGGGATGCGGCTCGGAGAACGAAGCTAGGCGAGTCCGCAGAGTCACCATAGGCAAGCGTTCACAATGATGGCATCCGCCGTCAGCGAGCGCGGTGGCCGCGTGATCCTCACCCAGGCAGGACACGCAGATGACGTGGCGGTCCTCGTCGCTGAGTGGGGCTCAGCAAGAACCACAGGAAGGCATCTTTAAAAAGACGCCGCTCTTTTAGAGGGGTGGGAAAAAAGCAAATAATGCAACACACACACTCTAAGCAGGGTAAAGGATATAGTACGCCGGAAAGCGCAGCAGGTACGGCGGCTGAAGGCGGCTGGGCCAGCGACTTCAGATGATGGCACGTCCCGCTGAGAAGGCTACAGGTCAACGGCGCGGCTTCTCACTCCGGATCCAGCGATGCGTGAGCTTCGCTTGAAGAGTAGAAAAATCAGAGGAAATACAGCTATCGAGGGTATTATAGGGCGAGACCACGCCTTTACTGGCGGGACATGACGAAATGGGCGCGAAGCGCCCCCATTCGTCATTACGTCACGCAGTGCCTCACTCGATAGGCTGCTGCTTTTCCAGCAAGGCAGCCAATGGGCGCGCGAGCTGTCTCGCCCTTGTCTGCTTGCTGCTGCAAAGCGTTTTACATTTTTAAAAAAATTAAGGATAATTTTTGGCTTCAATATCTCGTGAAAATAATGCACATGATTCTGAGTGTGTGTATGGAAAGAATATCACAATGGTTTGGTTACGTAAACTATTTGCTTTGGATAAAGTATCTAGTGTTCATTTCCAGGCGACAAACAGAGCATCTCATGAAAGGGAATACCATTAGTGTCATCTGTCATCTTTCAATATATTGCAGAGACTGCATGCATGCTGAGGTGTACAAAACGGCTTAGAGGTCATGGTAAAAAACGGGAGGAAAAAAAAGCAAGAGTGAGAGACAAGAGCTTGTAATAATATCGAGAAACAGCTTGATGCATTAGTGTGATTAATTATCAAAACACAATAAAAACACATTTAATCATATATCCTACCCTAACCCGATAGCCTTAGTTATAGCTTTTATTACTAACAAAACCTTTTTCAAAACTTTAACCAAAGTTTGAGCAATATAGTCATTTGTTTTAAGTAGTAATTATAGGCTTAGTATCGCTAATTAAAATATAAAAAACGGGCTATTATTCCTAAAAGGATTTAGATCCACAATTCTACACTAGTAGAATCTTTTAAAGTGATTTTAGTATGTTCAAAAACAGAAAAAAGATCTACTTAGAAACCAATCTGGTAGAGGAAAAACAGGGCTCATCTAATCCAGTCTTACAGGGTTGTCAAATTTGTAACGTGCTTCTAAATTAAAAGCTAATACAGACAAAGTGGTAAAATAACACATCAACGGGCATTTGGGATTACAATGCAAAAATAATAGCCTTTGTTATGTAATACATTTCCCAGCTCCCCCGCAGTCCATACACGCCCAGTGAACTCAAAGAACTAGAACTAAACCTCACCTACAGCTTACTGAATGGGTTGAAGAAGGTAAATATGTGCTGCTTTTCACCAAGGCTGGCTGATTTGTAAAATGCAGACTTCATGTTTAGTCAATCACGCAAGTATGTCTTAGCAGGAGGCAATTTAAAGGCAAAAGATTTTGTTTTGAACTGATCTGACTAAACTGTGAATAATTTGCCACCAAATTGTGAAGACAACCATGCCGTTTTAAAGCAGAATCTATTACAGTTCAAGCAGGGCTATTTCCAGTATATCTCATCTGTTTAAAAGGATGACAAGAGTTGGGAAACAGCCTCAGCTGAAATATACAGCATAAACCAGCAGGAATTTCATGTTGGTCCAGGCTGGGTTACGCTGTTTACAGCTGTTTTTTCTGGATTTTTCATCAGGGGAATCAAAGACACCAGACATAATTTTTAATGAGCGTCTCATTTTCAGCGCCACACATGACATAGACTGTGGGTGATGCAACAAAGTTGAGCAAAGCTCAATTTTAGGTACATTTTATGCAAATTAGCAGGAACATAATACACTGACTACCAATGCGATCCCAAGTCTGGTCAAGTTAAATACAGCGGCAAGATAGCAACGCCAACTAGAAGCCAACAGCAAAGTGACTCACTGAGAGGTCACTGAAAATGGTTTTTGAAAATAAAAGCTAACAAACAAAAAAAATTGCATTTGAAAATGCATTACATTTTCCGTGATACGTATTAGAATAGGGTTACATTATGAACAAGGTTTGTGCATGGTAACAGTTGTTTATAGATATTGGGTACGCGTTGGATTTTTACAGACAGCGATGTTTATTCTACATCAAATGAGTTAAACAATCCCTCGCAATCTGTCAACATAAATGAGTATGCACCTCTGTTTTATAGTGAAGGGCGATCATGCTTCATGAAGCTTTGAGACATTTACAAATCTTGTTTTTAATCAGTGATTTGAAGTTTGTTTCAAAATCACCAAGATTTCAGCAAACAAGACTTTGAACTGGTTCGAACATTGGTTTTGAACCATTTCAAAATTCCTGGTCCTGGAAAATTTAGTTCTACCCCTAACCAAACACACCTGCCTGTAATTTTCAAGCAATCCGGTTAGAAATTTCAGGTGTGTTTGATTAGGGATGGCGCTCCCAGTGGACCCCCGGGAGCGAAGTTGATATCCCTGATTAAAAGTTTTTAAAAGCTCTCCCATGTTTTGTTTCACCATTCTATTGTTGTTTGACATAAGGAAAAAATGAACTTCAATAAGCAAGCCCAAAATGTTCTTCTGTAGTTTTTGACACAAAAGCTTTATGGCACAATTCCACCAACTACTGTTCCTGCATGCCAGCGAGGTTTCCTAAAATGCTGACCAAACTCTTGTCTGGATAGTTATACAAAAGATCAGCGCTCTTGGAAAGCACTTGACCACGGGACCAGAACTTACTGTTGTAAAATCTCTTCAACGTCCTCAAGTGAACAAGCTAGAAAACATTGTACTAGAACACTTCAAAGTGGCATAAAACAATAGAAAATGTATGCTACTCACAGTCAGTGGCAAGGAGCAAATGACGAAGATGAAGGTCATGCAGGCCAGCAGCAGTAAATGGTCCATTTCTTCCTCTCCCTGTCCAAACCAGGTGCTCAGCCTCCTCTTGCGCCCAGCCGACACCACCGAACCCCGACGTGTCAGCTGGCTCCGGTGCATGCGGCAGAGGCTGACGATGACCGAACCGTTGCACAAGAACACAATAGCGATGAGCAGTGCCATGAGCACGGCGTAGGACAGCGAGAAGGCCAGTGTCCTCCTCTCCTCATCCTCACTCTCTCCTTCTGCCTCCATCTTGATGAAACACCACGTGCCTGGGCAATACTGCTTGTGCCGCCCGTATCCAAAGAAAGGCAGCAAGCAGAATACGAAGGTAAAGAGATAGATGAGGAAGAGGACGATCTTAGCGAAGCTGCGGCGTACATGTTTGGAGTAGAAATACGGGTGACTGATGGCGAGACACCGCTCCACTGCCATAGCACAGAGTATGAGCATAGAGGCCAGGCCGAAGAACGTCATGGCGAAGGCGAAGAGTCCGCACAGCCGCCAATCTCCAGTCAGACCCACCAGAGATTTGCTCTGGGAATAGCAAATGAACACCGGTGGACTGAGTAAACACGTTCCCAGCAGATCTGTCAGAGCCAGGCCTGTCACGAGAATGCAGAAAACTGAGGACTTGGTTCGACGCTCTTTCTGGTGGACACCCAGGATAGCCAGAGCCATGAGGTTGCCAACCACCCCGGCGATAAACATCACAGTGCTCATCACCGGATTCCCATTCACGTCGATTCTGGAGATGTTCTCGCATGACTTGTTTGAAAGCATGTTCAGACGGACCTGCCCTTAAACCCTGAGCCCAGAAACAGGGATCGGGCAATGACAATTGTGTCTATCGTGAAAGACTTGCAGTTCCTTCTCTTCGAGGATCTGTTAAAAATAGAAAGTATTTCTTCAGAATCAATACGTCTCATGCTAGATCCCACCCATTTACAACAACAGCATTAAATAGGCTGATGAGCACTGTTTTCAACTTCCTGTTGGAACAGGACATTGTGGCAGGATACTATACGTCTAATGGTTTGTTGTTTTTAAATAGCCAGGCTTTTGTTTATATCACACAACCATGAATCATAGTTATCTGTTTGCTATCAATTGTTAGTGCTAAGTGGATTTACCCAGAGTGGTTTTCACATTTTATAGAGCGTGTTATTAGACAATTATTTGCAAATTCAAATATATTTTCATATGCCTGAATAAACCTCCGCACATTCTGATAGAAAAAAAGTTATTTTAACAAACATCTCAGGTAGAACTAGTATGCAGTGATTATCTATATTATGTTTTTGTTGCATGTAAAGTATGGAGAGGTGCAAATGAAAAAAAGTGGATTTAATAATTTTTTTTTACTTAAATCTGGAGGTAAACAAATTATATGGATTTAGTACTATTTCTGTTATTAATAAAAATTAGTAAATCTGTGAAATTAAACACCTTCTCAAAGACGGTTTTTGTTTCAACTGAAGCATAAGATTCACAAATCATGCTGGAGAACATGATCATCAGGTTTTTGTGCAAATATGTCAAGTTGAAGAAAGAGGGACAAACCAAATACCAACAGATTCTGAAATCATGTCAATTTTTCAATGCAACTTTTCACTCAAACTGCTCTGCTTTTTCACATGTGATTTCACACTTTTGAAGACCAATGCACAACGCGTTTGTATGATTTTAATTTGGTTTGATTTCAAAAAGCGTTTGTCGTGTTTTATGTAACACGGTTCACACGGTTCCTTTGCAGGACAACTGTTTCTTACTCCAATAATTTCAAAACGAAGTAGTCATGGCAAAAAAGCATACATTTGAAATCATCAGTCAGTACGCACCTGTCCGCGGAGTGTCCATCACTTCTGCGAGCGGCCATTCCTTCCAACCACATCACTCACTGAACAACATATATGTATTTCTGACTCTCCAAACATAATATTTCAAAGCGACGTCGATATGGTATATCTTCGAGCTTCCGTTTCTTCAGTCGTTTGTTCTTTTTTAATTCATAAACTGTTAGTTTAGTTAGTTCTGGCCAACCACAGAATTTAACGCGCAAACTAATTTCAGACTAGTTCATTACGCCTGAAACCAAACAAAACTGTAATAAAAGCGTTGACTTTCTTCATTCCTCGCGCTCGTTGTTGTGAAGGTGAACTAGTAAGAGTAAGACTTATACGACTTCCCTACGGCGGTTGACAAAGTAGCCGTGAGAAAAAAATAGGAGGAGCATCTGACAGCTTTCAATGCTTCTCACTTACTCAGCGTGAGTGGTCTGGGTGACACGAATGTTGTTGACTGACTTACAGACCAAACGCATAGATGTGTAATACAGTGCATTTACTAAAAAAAATAGTATCTATCTGTCTGTCTGTCTGTCTCACTGTCTGTCTGTCTATCTATCTATCTATGATAGATGGTTTTATATGCTAATAAGACAATAAAAATCTCTTTGTGGTGATTTTGTTTGGCTGTGATATCAGGCTGTGAAACGCTACCAAGATTTGCTTGTAAACTCCATGGGCCTGTACGTAGCTCTGATTTGCAGACGATCCACTAAAATAACCGGCCTGATTGTGGTCTGAAATAAAATGAATCAAACTCACATGCTTTCCATAATCGTCTGCATGTTTTACTATATGCAGCTTGCAGACTGTATTATCATCCATTAATGCAAATGAAAACCACTCTGAAGTCTGAAATTAGATCATGTTTCTTGCTTCTGTTGTGGCTTAGCAGTGTGTGTGTGTGTGTGTGTGTGTGTGTGTGTGTGTGTGTGTGTGTGTGTGTGTGTGTGTCTTAATTGCTTTCAATATATCTTGATTTGTTTTTTTTTTAACCTTAGTTCATAGGTTTTCCATTTTTATTGTTTTTTACTTTGCTTTATTGTTTTATGTTTTTATTCTTAATGTTTGTTTGGCTTTTGTAAAGCATTTTGGTCAACACCAGTTGTTTTTAAACGTGCTAGACAAATACAGTTGTATTGTATTGTGTTGTGTGTGCGTGCGTGCTTGCGTGCAGCATTAAGTATGCGTGTGCATGCGTGCATAGTAGCCTACACTGTATTTGCTTTGCCTGGGATGTTGATTGTTGCTGTCCATCAGCATGCATTATGAATATTTGAAAAGTACCCTGAAGCTGAAAAAAATAACCACACAGCACTTTTGTACAGGAATCATGATAGAAATCGTTCCCTTTAGACTTATCAGGCCGCTTTATCAATCCATCCCAAACACTTACATGTGTCTCTGTTTACAGTTTCCCTGATCAAATTGGTATCGTATTATCTTGTCCTCAAGACTGACCATGTTGATGTCGCCTTCAGATGCAAAGTAGGATATTGTATCAGACATAAATCTGAAAAAAAATCTTTGTGTGCTAAAGTGTATTCCTGTATTATCAGAAAATGAAATATTATGTTCAAAATCCCATGTGAAAAAGAGTGTGCTTAAGTGTATTAAATGTAATTACAGAAGTTAATTACAGCTGTAATACTGTAGTAAAGACACCTAATATAAAGTGGGATCATAAATAAATCTGCTTAAATCTTGTTTTTCTTGTTACCTAGCCTAATATTATATATATATATATATATATATATATATATATATATATATATATATATATATATATATATATATATATATATATATATATATATATGTATATATATATATATATATATATATATATATATATATATATATATATATATATATATATATATATATATTGAAACTTTTCCACAGTTTACAACATCTGTTCAAACACATCTGTTAAGATCAAGCATGTGTCTAATAGTCTGAGTCACTTTCAGGTGCTGATTCACATTGCTTTTGCTGCATGTATCTCTCTTTTATCTGTTTAAACCCGACAGACATGTGGCTGGAACTTCATCTCGTCATACTCAAAAAACACTGCGGTTCAGATGACTATTGTTGCCAGACTGCTCTTAGCAAAGCATGTGCACATTTGGAGTGGTTATGATTGATCTCTGAGGAATTTGCATTGAGTAGGCCTACACAGTATATTAATCAAACACATTTTATTGGGAAAGCATTAAAAGTTTTCAGGTGGAAAAAAGAATGATGATTAATTCAGACTGCATCGTCTTCTTTTTCTTTTTTTAAAGTTGCATTCAAAATTCACTTAGCTCACTTTACCAGAACATGCTTCACAAACTAAAACACTGTGAGTCAGCACTCTGACAGCTCTGATAGGATCCTGGGTAACATTAAATATCACAGTAAATAACCCATTCATTCTTAAGTGTAGCATTCTTAAGCGCAATAAACTGAGTTAAAAGAAAGCATTTTAACATAAACTTTAAGGAAATGCCAAGGAAAAGGTCATTTGAACAAGAACTGTCAGATTTTTCATAAATCTCCCGGTTTAATTTCATGCAGTGGTGTATCAGCTGCTTCTCCTTGAGCTACTTTCACCTAAACATAAATGTTAGATAGGAGAGAAGACATTTCATTTCAATGTCATGTTCACACACACAACTCGGTTGTATCATATCATAATCGCCTGCCCGGTTCGACCACCACGCCCAGCGGTGAGTGCCGTTCAACTTCCACCTCAAATAGACTCTTTGTACTACTGTATATGTCATAACTCCCAGCATTTGTGTTTCAGCGCAAGTTCTCATTGACTCGGGTTCCGTGTGGAACTTCCTCTCCCCCAACTTCTCCAAAACCGAAATGTCCGTTAGAAACGCTGTTCTCGGGATTTGAGGATTCACACCATCCAAGGGAAGCCGCTGGGTCATGGTCATATCCGGCATCTCTCTCACACACTGATGCTCAGTATCTGCACACTGAGGAAATCACGTTCATGGTGCTGGAAGGATCCACCGCAGACCTCATCCTGGGATGCCCCGTGGATGTCACAACACCAACCTCACATCAACTGGAACACCGGTGAAGTATTACAGTGGAGTAATGCCTGCTTCCAATCCTGTCTCTCCTCTGTCCAGAAATTCTCCAAGTCTCATTCTCCATCCCTCGCCACCCAGGAACCACCATCACTCTCCCTCAATTCTACCTCTGTTGAGAGCCCGGAGGTGGATCACAAGGTGGAGATCCCTCCAGAAGACCGGGCGTCTACCCAAGGGCAGAGTTTATCCACTGTCCATTCCGGAGCAGAAGACCATGGCGGAGTATATCCATGAGGCACTTCAATCAAAGCTTCATCAGACCATCTACATCGCCTCCCACTTTGAGCTTCTTCTTCGTGGCAAAGAAGGACGGTGGCTTGAGGCCGTACATCGACTACTGTCACCTCAACTCACAAACTGTAAAGTACAGCTATCCACTTCCTCTGGTCCCGGCAGCTCTGGAACAGCTACTGGGAGCTCGCAAAATCCAGATGGACCAGAGGAAATTGAATACCATTTGGAACTGACCTCAAGGAGCTCCAGCGCTTCCTAGGATTTGCAAACTTCTACAGACGGTTATAGCCTACTCAGTTTACCTCTGACCTCTTTACTCAAGGGCCGGACCCAAGTCTCTGTCCTTATCCTTTCTGCCTCAGAGGCATTTCTACAACTCAAAGAAGCCTTCCCAGCCGCTCCGATCCTGGTCCACCCAGATCCAGATCTCCAGTTCATCGTCTAGGTTGACGCCTCCTCTACCGGGGTCGGAGCGGTCCTATCTCAGCGGCAGGGTGATCCTCCTAGACTTCAACCATGTGCCTTCAATTCCAAAAAGCTGTCCCTGCCGGAGCAGAACTACAACATGGGTAATCGAGAACTGCTCGCCATCAAGCTGGCTCTGGAGGAATGGAGACATTGGCTGGAGGGAGCATATCACCGTTATCTGCGGGAAGCTAAAAGATTGAACCCACGTCAAGGGGGTTTATTCTTCATCAGGTTCGATTTCACCGTCTCATATCGACCTGGAGATAAGAACGTTAAGGCTGATGCCTTATCACATCACAACCCTGCTCCGCCGGGAGGTCCAGAAGGGCTCCTCTACGTTCATCCAACCTATCGTCTGCCCCTTCTAGACTCGGCTCATACATCTCCAGGCTCTGGACACCCAGGTAGCCGACGTAACCTCTCGCACCTACATCAGCGCTACTGGTGGCCCACCATGGGGCCAGGCCAGAACCAGGCCAGAAGGTGTGGCTCTCGGCACAGAACATATGTCTCCGCCTGCCTTGGCGTAAGCTGAGTCCCCAGTATATAGGTCCATTCACTGTGCAGAGGGAGCTCAACGAGGTCACCTACAGGCTAAACCTTCCACCTCACTACCCACCATCTTTCCATGTGTTTCTCCTACAACCCCACACTGAACCTATTTTGTCTCCTCCCACAGAGTCTGGTGGTGATGCGGTACCTCCTCCCGAAATCGCAAATCTATCGGGTCCGAACTATCCTAGACTTACGATGGCGTGGTCCTAAGCTGGAGTACCTGGAGACTAGGAGGATTACAGTCCCGTGGAGCATTCCTGGGTCGCTTGTCATGACATCCTTGATCCCACAGTCCTCACACAGTACCAAACTGAACCCCCAGATCGACCAGCTCCCAGGGGTCGAGGTAGGCCCCGTCGTCCTATCCAGCCATCAGGAGCCGCCCGTGGAGGAAGGGGTACTGTAAGATCAAATCAGCACGCTCAGCCCACTCGTTCACTCTCCCCAGAATTCTGATTCCGTGCACATCATCATGATTCACTGCACCTGCACATCATCATCAATGCACACTATGGACTCTCTTCTCCTTCACTCCCTTGTCTGGTCTCATCCCTACGAACGCATACTGACTCTACCCTGATACCTACCTGTACTTACCCGCTTCAAGGATTCCTTACCCGAACTCCATCTCCTGTCATCCGTCTTCAGTCATCCATCTTAAGCCACCTGTCATCCGCCTACAGCCTGCTGCTCTCTCTCCGTTCATCTACAAGACACAGACCCGTATATTCATCCAGCTAAGTCCTTCATCCATTCTGTCACTTTCAAGCTCACCTGTCTGCATTACTGTTTGGATCCCTGCCACTGTTCAATAAACCTTTTAACGTATCACTTGTCTGCCTCCTCTGTATCGTGACAACTATGTGTTGCTCGGAAACATATATAGCGGTTTATTACGCAGTGACTGAGCAAAAGCAGACAAAATTACAGATTCTGAATATTTTGTGAACATACAGGCATGGTTCACGGCTGGTTATTACAGACCAATATCTGTGCACTACACAATTTTAGCTATGACTCAGTCTTGCCGTCAGTTATCTATTGTTGGCAAAAGCCAGAAATCAGAGGCAAATCAATGCTTGTTTGTGTGAGTGACTTAAAATGAGAGTTGTGTAGTGTGGAAAAGAACAGCAATCGGATGACGTTGAAGTGTGTGGCCACTTTCCGTCAGACTGGAATGACATTTGAGGTTGCAAAGCATATTTTATTTATTAAATGTTATCATATACATTTTTTGCTATCATGATGTGTCACCTCTTTTCTGAAAGGATTGAATAAGAGTCTGACTGTACGTCACTGCAAAAATGAAGGGTAAATATTTTTGAGGTGACAGTTCCTTGGCTCTATATCTCATTTCACAATAATCCAAACAATCTCTTTCTAAGTAACTAAAGTTTAATTTCTTTAAACAGTATTGGAATGTTTGGAGTAAATTGTGCATAAGAGATTCCATTGTCTCTCATTCTTTTTATTGGAATGTTTAACTTTTAAAAACCTTGCTTCCCTCAACGGCACCTTATCCTTGAGCCGACCTTCTGCTTAAGGACAAACCAGATTCCAGTTTGCTTGGTAACCATACCAGAACAAAACAGCTAAGAACAGAATATCTATAACCTTGCAATTAACCCTAATGCACAAGCATATGGCTTGATCTTAGGACTTTTATCTCAGCAGTCCTAAAAATCTAGGATTAGGCTGTCAGTCTCTTCTTGGCTTCACCTTAAAGCCTTTATGGAAATGCCTTTCTGTGGGCAGAATATTAAGCTCAAAATTGATTTGGCAAAGCGGATATGAATGAGAAAGTCTCAGTGGGGAAAATTTATGACACTGTATTACACACTGAAGGCAAAAATCACCCAGTGTCATACAAACTCTTGGCTTTGTTCAGACAGGTCTCATCTGCTTCTGTGTTTCGTTTGGGTCATGAGGTGCAGATTAATGGAAGATTTCTTCAGCATGCAAATATTGACTTATATATATTATCTGTTCTTTGGTACTGACTATTTATTTGCTGAGCCAGATGGGGTTTTCCCCCCTAAAAAACGGATTTAGAATATCTTGTCATTGAATAAAAAAGAAAAGAAAAATGCTACTAATTAAAATTCCACTGTGAACAATATGATTTATTGCTCTGTTTTGGCTGAAATGAACTTTCCTGAAAATGTGCATTATCTCATTCACTAAGCTGTTAACTCTCTTCAAATCAGTAATTGAAAACAGTTTTAGCATGTGAATCATAGATCAGTCTCATTGTTTGGAAACATGTAGAGAGCCAACAATAATCATCACTGTCAATGACAGAACAATCCAGATTGCTCATTTTCTCATTCTTTTATATGTGTCCAACTTTAACAGAAAGAATATAACAGGCATTAAAGTGTAAGTCATTATTCTTCCTTCCCAATAGCTTGTCATGCTGTTTGGCTCCATCTCGAAAGCTGAATGTGTTTAGATGAAAACCCTAGAAACACAATGTTTAGATGAAAATGTTCAACTTTGTCCATACTTTGTCAAGTCAAGTCACCTTTATTTATATAGCGCATTTTTTACAATACAGATTGTTTCAAAGCAGCTTTACAGAGATAACAGGAAAATAATTTTGTAATAATATTGTTAAATCTAAAACAAATGTCCCCAACTAAGCAAGCCAAAAGCCAATGGAGACAAAGGCGAAGAAAGGCGACAGTGGCAAGGAACCAAAACTCAATCAGGTGACAGAATGGAGAAAAAAACCTTGGGAGAAACTAGGCTCAGTCAGGGGGCCAGTTCTCTCCTGAACCAATGAACGAACAGTGTATGATTATGATTCAGGCAGCATTACAGGTCAGAGGTCAGATTGGATGGGAACATTATATTATGCAGTTAATATGTTTGAAGGCCGAGTCATCACGCACGTATGGAGACGAGTTTGTTGAGGATCAGTGCCGATGGCTGCCGTGTCGATGAGGCCTTCACAGGTCCAATGTCCTTTTTTTTTTTAAGCAAAACTGGGTAGTAATAGCTGTTTAAAGGAAAACATATTATGTCCTTTTTATACTCTTGATTTTGTTTTGGGGTCGAATAGAATAGGTTTCTATCCTTAATTATTCAAAAATTTGTTTACATTGTTGCAGCACCATTGTTCCAACTACATAAGTTTGTGACGCTGTTTGCGAATATTCGTTGGAACTATAGTTTCTGAAATTTTGGTTTCAAAATTTCTATTTTGGTGATGATGGTGACTTGCGAGCATAGTTTGCTAACGATGCATTTGGGAAACGCACCCCTGTTTAGTTTCAGTCTCTTTGAAGCCCCTCCTTCTGAAAAGCACACTGTGCTCTGATTGGTCAGCTGGACCAGAGTGTTGTGATTGGTCAACCGCTTTGAGCATGTTTAAAAAAATAACCATGAGTTTCAACACTATGCTACTAACGCAACCAAACCAGGCCTCGCCCCTTTTTTTGTGTATACGCCTTTTTTACGGGAATTGTTTAAATGAGGAATATTGTGCCGTTTTCGTTCCCAGAAGAAAGCTCAAAACTACAATGGAGGCATTCAGGGAGTTCAGAAACAGTGCTAACTACTAATATAGAGAATAACTGCTTATGGAGTGACTTTGTGTTTTGAAACTTTGTAGACATTTTTCATGCTCAAACTGCAACATTACACAATAAAGGACTCATTTCAATATTAAAAAATAAGATGAAACGTAGCATTTATAACATTTTAAAAAGGTTTCTGATTTTTCAGTTTGTGTAAGTACAGTGCAAAAATGTTACATATATCTAATAGGGTCAATTGTAATGCAAAATATATTGTATTAATGAGAGGATTGACTTGTCCAAGTTTCATATCTAATATTTTATAAGAATGTTTTACATAGGAATATTCTTCCAATCATTTGGCAAGCAAAACACAACAAAAAAACAATCATCTGGGTCACAGGAGGATAACACTAACAGACCAAAAATGTTTCAGCATATTTGAAATATTGCTAACAAATTGCCATTTGAAAGAAAAATAAGATCAGGCATTGTTTTAAGGATGGGTCAGTAAAATCTGAGAATCTGTGATTTATGGACTGTCTCTCTGTCATGCATGTTTGTGGAAACATTACAAAATAAACAAACAAATGTTTCTTTTCAAAGGAATATTGATTTACAAGGAAAATCTGGATTGATGAATTGACTGTTTGTAAAGCTGAGCAACCACATTCACATTGGGGTTTCCAAACTTTTTCTGCCTTGTCCCCTTTATTTTTTTAGAAAAATGTTTTCACCCCCCACATACATGCACCCATATATAAAGACACTCAGACTGACCTTGCTTGCAAAATTCTATAGGATTTTTTTTAAATGCTCGGAGTACGTCAGAATTAGCCTGGATGCCAGCCCGAACCCCGCCCACAACATTTTTTGGTCGGGAAGTTCGGTCTGGACTCGATCCATTGAGAAGTAATTTTGATCGGTTCAGAAATCGTCGGGCCAATCAAATTGCCAGGGCGGGCTTTATACTATGATGGACAGATGATCTGCAGTTACGTAATCATCACGTCATCAAACGTATTTTTTTCAAAAATTCTTTTCGTGTGTGCAAGTACTCCGCGAATGCTTAAATTATTTTTGCAACACCGGCAAAGATCGCTAACACTCATTTTTTTAATGCTTTTTCCAGAGTTCCTGCAGTTCAGTTCTTTTGACAACTATGCGTCGCTCAACATACGTAACTTACTGCGTTGTTCTGATTGGTTGTAGGTCTATCCAATTGAGTGCAGAGTTTTGTTTTTCTCGGTTCGGTTAAGACACGCCTCATAATCAAAGCCCTATGGAGCAGTATCAGACTCACATTCTGACTAGAATATGAGTATGACGAAGTGAGGCTACGCCAGAATAAGAACGTGGGACAGTTTACTGTCGGGAATTTGTCGTGTTGTGCCTCATTGTGCCGCGCTTCATCCAGTGTAGACAGCATCATTTTTTAATAAAAATAATAATTTACACTATTATTGTATACCGTTTAATGTACAACAATATTGAGGTGAAAATAGTATCTGACACTATTTATAAATATCTTCTAACTACTATTTACACAGAAAACACTGATATTTTCACTTAGTGTAAATAGCATCTATTGCTGCTGCATTATAATTAATTCCATTTGCTTTTGTCGTGTCGATAGCTGGTGTAGACACATTGTTTTGGTAGTTGTGACATTTGAAGTAGATTCATCGTCTGCTTTATGTTTAATTGACACTGTTAGTCCTTTCACAAACTTGTTCATGCTTAGTGCAGAACCATGCATCATTCATTATTGTGTCCACGGCTCCCTGCAAAAAGCAATTCTGATTCTTCAATCGTGCCATCTAGCGGTCTGTTATTCCACGACAACAACAACTACAACTGATAACAGACCGCTCAAGGGGGTACTGTGAATCGACTGTGATACATTTGTCAAATTAATATTTTGTGTTCAATTATTTACTTATTTGGCAAGATGCTGCATACAAACATGGGATAATTTTGCACTGGGGTCTTGTATGACCAGAAAGAGGTTTCTTTTTCATAACAATCAGATGAATGTACGCTGTTTCTTAGCTTTGAAATCTGTCTGTAATCATCTGCTGATTGTTTCATGGAATTGCTTCCCGCCACAACATTTGATTAATGAACATTTGATGTGATTATTTCCGAGCATGAACAACCTGTCAAGGGGACAGTTGCTGAGAAACCCCAAATAAAAGCCCTGTCTTGGCTTTATTTAAAAAAAGCTTTTAAATGAAAGCAGAACGTTCTGTTCTATTCTGAAAGCTCAGATCATTCTAATCTGCATTACGGCATGTAATGCATAGAGGTAAGAGGGTCTGTTTGATCCCTGAAAGGTTATTGAACCAAGATGGTTATAATTTGCTCTCTAAGAGTCTGTCTTTGTCATAAAGGAGGTCATTTGGGAATGACTGGTCCTCTATAGTACAGCCTACTAATTGAGCCCATCCTTAAAAATGCCCCAGTGAATGTTAGTGAATTGTATCTCTTCTCCATAAACAATTAACCACCATTATACACTGAACAAAATTATAAACACTTTTAGAGTGCACATTTTAGAGTGGCCTTTTATTGTGGACAGCCTAAGGCACACCTGTGCAATAATCATGCTGTCTAATCAGCATCTTGATATGCCACACCTGTGAGGTGGATGGATTATCTCAGCAAAGGAGAAGTGCTCACTAACACAGATTTAGACAGATTTGTGAACAATATTTGAGAGAAATAGGCCTTTTGTGTACATAGAAAAAGTCTTAGATCTTTGAGTTCAGCTCATGAGAAATGGAGGCAAAAACAAAAGTGTTGCATTTATAATTTTGTTCAGTGTAGTTTGACGTGCATTGCAGTGCACTTTCAGATTCCAAGAAATATGCAAGACAACAACTGTATTTTTTTTGTTATGCAACCAATTTTAATCTCATATTACCAATATTACCGTAAAAATGAACATAGTTGGCTGTTTGCACATAAATAATATGTGAGGCCATGAAAACACATCTAGAGTTACAAAATGTCTAGGGACGGACCTGTTGATAGAATAAAGATGTTGATGTAAGAGCAACGGAGAACCAGAGGCCGGAGTTTGATTTTGGTTTTAGATAATAAACCTGTGATTGCTCTCCTACAAATCAACTGTTTCTTGTTTTTCACTGACATGTCTCGTATGTAAACATTTTCACACAATAAATATGGAAGCGCTTTATGGCTATTTCACTCTTTGTTTAGTTTTGACAAATGTATTAATATTGAAAGTAGAATATTGTAATAATCTATTTTTACATAAAAAAAAATCATTTTAGAAAGTAGCAAAAATTAGGTAAGATGGTAAGACGTTTCCTATTTCATACATACTGTATAAAAATAAACAATCTGTTTTTAATAAGTATCCACCCCTAGGAAATAGAAGTGCCCATTATTTGGGGAAAAAACAACCTAATTTAAATTTGCATTGGTATCTCTTTATTAGATTATTTGCAACCAAACAAAGTGCGCTCCAGTCCCACTGCCAATATTTATTCATTTAAAAACTAAAAACTAAATTAATTTAGTTTAAGTAAATACTTGCTCTCAGTTACAACTGACCAATATTTAACATATTTAGATCTTAGTTGCAATAATAAGCTAACACAAGCCTTTTATCTTAGGAAGATTTGTCAGATTCAAACAGTTTTAGGACAATGGCCTCATGCGGCTGCATTTTTATTGACCGTAGAGACACAGGGCCGAATCGGTCAAGACCTGTGCTGATAACAAACACCCCACCTTCAGGTAGGCTGGGAGCCCAGTCTGGGTCCAGAGTGTGAGGTTCAGATCCCAAATTAAACAGGACCAGGAAGTGAACGCAGCCCCATGAGCGCAGGAAAGCTAAAGGAGGCGTGACTGTAGAATTGAGGCCAGAGGATGACATGCTGTCATTGAAGGGAAGCAAGGTGAACCTGCCAAAGTGGAGAGCCTCTTCACGAGCACGCGACTGAACAAGAGACTGGAAGAGGGCTAGCGGTTGATTCAGCTGTTCCTGTATTTTTGAACAGATTAATAGAAATGTCACGTCACAAAAAATAATCATACTGTTTTCAAACAAACAAATTCGAACATTTCAAACTGTGACCACAGCAATGGTTTGTTGAGGATGGTTTTGTCTTCTCACCTGAATCAGATTGACCTCATCTCCATAATTGATGACGGGTGTGTCCCGGGTAAAGTCATGATCAGGACTAGAATGGCTCTCTGTAGCTCCCCCGGGACTCGTCCACCCACCTGTGAATGGTGCAAACACTTGTGACATTACATACATCGCATACAGGATTATCTCTCAACCCAGACTGCCTTAATTTGACTTTCAATGAGAAAATGAGCTTTCAATTAAACTTGGCTGCCTATGAAGTAGAAAGGCGATTTTGTTGTTTTTAAATCGTTGCTACTTGATTGGAGAAAACAGAGGGAACAAAGGCTATTGTGTTCCTTTTGCCAAATATGTAGAAAAACTTCAACACCCATAATGCACTGGGCATGTTACTGTTCAAGGCCAGTCACACCAGTCTGCAATGGATACGCTTGACCAGAGTCAAATACTGCTTTGCTCGAGTAGGAAATACTAATCAAACTTTAGATACAATTAGGGGTGTAACGATACCCTCATGTCACGATTCGATACATATCACGATACTAAACTCACAATACGATATTATAGCGATACTCCAAGACATACAGTTTGGTAAAAGGTTAACAAAAAATTAACTCTTGATTAAAATTCTAATTTGGTATTACATTGGGGTGTAAAAAATAGGTTTTGACTTGGTGCTGATTACCCAATGCACAGGACAACGGAAATATTATTTCACCAAAATAAAAATATGAATGATTCTGAAGCTGAAAGCAGAATTATTTTAGATGAATATGCTTGCACAATGTCACTGGCTAGATATATTTAAAATAATGCAGGACACTAAAACTCTGTAAACTTGATTTTTTTTCTCACAGTAATTTCTTTTTTTTTGGGGGGGGGGGGGGGGGGGGGACTACACAATACAAATTGTCACTAACCACGATGCATGTTGCAGTTTTGTATTGGGATATATTGTGAAACGATATAATGTTACACCCCTAGTTACAAAGGTGACTTGTATTGATCCCGAGTGCAAGAATTTAAACAGTAAACGCTTAGTGGAAGTTAACTACTTTCCATAATTTTTTCATTGCTAGGGCTTCTGCTCTTGTTTGTATTTACTGGTAAATATATATCAAGTAAAACAGATTTTTTTGAATGTCCATGATATTTTCAGACTTGGAAATCACGATTGAAATCTCCCCTGGTATGTCCAAGGTTTCCATCACTGTGAAACCTTGGGTTTAAAGTTTAATGTTTTTA
Organism: Chrosomus eos; assembly: GCA_036326025.1. NCBI lineage: Eukaryota > Metazoa > Chordata > Actinopteri > Cypriniformes > Leuciscidae > Chrosomus > Chrosomus eos. The sequence goes on along the minus strand of CM070825.1, from coordinate 35,062,289 downwards.
CTTTGTTAATGACCATGTAGAAACATTTCTCTCTCTGTGAAAATATTATCATAGTTCACTAAACCATAAATCAAACTCCAGTGGCTGCCAACAACAGTTGTTTTTTCTGTAGTTAATTAATGCTGCTGATATCATGTCACAAAAAAAGAGTTTTTGTCACATACATTTTCCTATATGTATGTATTTCTATTTTGATTTCATGGTGACGTAAAAAGAATCGTTGTGCAAGATCCAGTCCCCTGATCTAATCTCCTTCAACGCCATACGATTCCATGAAGTAATAGCGCTGGGTATGATAGCTTACCAGACTAGCACATTTAATTTTGAATTTAACAATACTATTACAACATTATTTTCTTGTTATCTCTGTAAAGCTGATTTGAAACAATTTGTATTGTAAAAAGTGCTTTATAAATAACGGTGACTTGACTTGACTAGCATGCTAACTATAGAGTAATATGATGTTAGCTTAATAGTCAAACAGGTCTGCATGCTAACTCAAAGTCAAAACATTAAAGAGAGAAATGTTGACTTTGATCATATTGTAAGTCGTTTATGGATTTTGCCATTGATAAACTGTTAAAGTCAGTTCAGTGTAATGTCCACTCACGGTCCAGCTCGGCCAGTGTTCTTGTGGCATCTGCAGACTGACCTCCATGGCCTCAGCCACCTCAGCAGGAGACAACGGATGGTGTGATGGGGGGATCACTGACTTAGTAACCAGCTCCACCAGTGAACCATTTACAGTAATGTTGGACACCTTTAGCGCTGGAAGAGTGTTGCTTGTTTGCCTCACCATCAATATTCTACAAGAATAAGATAAGACCTGATTTATGTCACCATGACTTAGCAAATTAATAAACTTGTTTACGGTTACTGTCCCAGTACTGGGACATTTCACACACTGTTTTCATTGCCTTTTTTTCCCATATCACATGTTTTAGTAATCATCATAAATTAGGTGTAATTCAAAAGCTTAAAAATTCATCCTGTGAAAACCCTTTGAAATTGGACATTGCTGTACCATAAAAACGCAGTGTCATGTTTAAATTTTTACAGTCCCAAATTTACAGCTCTATTTTATAATCAAATCTTTTTATAATATTGACAAAACACATATCATTGGAAAAGGATTCAAGGTTCCATATTTGGTTGCTGTTTTGTGATAAAAGTGATATTGTGACAGACATTTATTAATTTGTGACTGGAGAGCACATACAACTAAATTAATGGAATGTGTCACCCATATATTTTTGATATATAGCTACCTTAATTTTGTGATATCAACTTCAAATTTGGAAATCAACTTGGTTTGACATTTGGCTTTGATTTTATAGCAGTTTTAGACTGAAAATTATTATGTAAAAATATAAATTTTATATAAAATAAGATGTTCACCACAGTACAAACTTTAAACATTTTCAAAGTTCATTTAATTTTCCATGTCTATGTTCAAGGCGGGGGAGGGGAGAGTAGCAGTTAATAGACATCAAGTTCAATGCACAGGCTCACATAGAAAATAGAGTTAGGCCCTGTCCCAAATGGTACTTTATATGCACTTTCGGTCTTGTGGGCTCATAATGGCTGCCGCGTGCTCATGCACGTTATGTTCATAAGACCGTAGGGTGTCCCGTTTGGCATTTTAGGGTTTAGAAGGGTGCTCACGAGCGCCCCATTTGCAGTCGATATCCCTTTGCCAAGGCTGCACTGAAGCAAGCTCCACAGCAGACTTCTGCCCGACAGTCAAAGTGGCATTACGTCATGAAAGTGTGGACTCAGAGGAAGACTGCGAGTGTAGAGTGCGTGCCATTTGGTACAGGGCCTTAAAGTCAACATAAAATAACTTTTTTTTCATACCAAGAATGGAGTTTGTGCTTCAGGAATTGACTTTGAAAAACTTGATACCTTTCGTCATCTTGTGAACTGAACTCGTGCATCAGCACGTTCCACTCCATTAGGGTCTGTGAATCATAAATGCACATTGATTTTTATGCAGGCACTGCGTATGGCTTCTAACCACCTGCACCACATCATCAAAAACCCACACACTTTTTCCACAAAACAAGACACGTCAGTGTGTTTTCAGACAGTTTTACCTTTGCTGAGAAGGCTGCGTCTGTATCACAGATCCCAAACCCTGACACACCGTACTCCAGCCAATACCTTAATGAGTACTGGAGAGGGAAATATCTCATGAGAAATAATAAACAGGAGGTAGACAGAAATATTGACATAAAACAATCATCCTTACCACATTAATCTTTTGTTCATCTAGTGACAGTTAGACTTGCCACAATATCACAATTTTCCACACCGGTATGGTACGCAAGTTAAAAATATAAAGGTATTAGAGCTGGCTAATTTTCACTCCGCAATTACTTGCACAATAACGTTTAGATGATAAATAACGGAAATAATTAATTTAGACAGTTCAACCAAAAATGAAGGACACATGAGCAGTGGTGTCAAAGTCACAGACTGTGATAATCAATCTCTCGATAATTTTCCCATCTTTTGGAAAGTCGTGAAAACACCTTCATGGATTTTTTCTTTTGATATTGGAGCGGGAATGGGAATACAAATATTAAATTTGCAGTACTGGGTGGGTAACTGATTATATGTACGTATATATTACGTAATCAGATGACAAAACTGAAAAAATGGTTTGATAAGTTGTCATTGAATTTAGAAAAGACAAAGTTTATGGTCTTTGGAAATAGGAAAATAAACGAATCTGTAGCTTTATCCATAGATGGAGTTGATATTGAGAGAGTGTTTGAGTTTCGTTTTCTTGGTGTAATTATGGATGATAAATTAACATGGAAACCTCACATAGCATACATTAAAAGAAAAATTTCCCAAAATATTTTTGTTTTAAACAGAGTGAAGGAGGTATTAAATAAGGAAACAATGAAAATACTTTATAGTTCACTCATTATACCATATTTGATTTATTGCATAGAAGTATGGGGGAAAACATATCAGACAAATATAAAACCTTTATCTATTCTACAGAAGAGAGCTATAAGAATTATTCATAAAGTAAATTATCGCGAACATACAAGCAAAATATTTGCTAAATCCAGAATATTGAGTTTCAAACACTAATAATATTGTTTAAAGTAAGACTGAAAATCTTACCAGAGAAAATACAACATTATTATCAGTTAGAAAAAAAGTACAGTAGGAGAAGATATAATTTTAAACATCAATTTGCACGTACGGACTATAAAACAAATGTGCCCCTCAGTTATGGGAGTAAATTGTGGAACTCATTGCATGATAATCTTCAAAGTTGTAGCAACATTGGTCAGTTTAAGTATAAGTATAAACAGAGTATATTCAGTCAGTATTAATATGGTGAGGTTTATGTTGCTTCTGGAGTTGTTTGGTTTGGTTTGTTGTTGTGTTTTTGTTCAGTTTTTAAAAAAAAAAATTTTAGGGTCTAATAATATCGGCTATTATAAACAGAGATATAAGCTTGTTTTGTTTTTCTTTATATGTATTGGATTACTTTATATGTTGTTTTGCTGTCTGGGCATTGCCTGGTTTATTATACTGCATGAATTGCTGTTATTTAAACCAACATTGTTTTCTTTTTTTTTTCAGTGTAATTTTGGCTGTAAGCTGCTTAAGAAGGTTATTTTGTATTTTGAAATAGGGGACAAATATTATAAGATTTTATCTTCTTTCTGTTCCCTTTTGCACATGGGAATTTAAATTAGGTAAAGAAGAAAATAAATGAAATGTTATTGTGTTTTTACCATGGAGCAATAAATAAATAAATAAATTAAAAAAAGTAAAAATAATATTATAGGACTACACTTGTAACTAGATAATTATGGAAGTAAAAGAATGACAAATGTTTTTAAAACAAAAAAGCTTGTTGAATTGCACTACTTGAAAAAAATATGCATTGCATTAACCAAACAGATCGTGTTAACAAAGCCAAACAAAAACACATTCGCTAAAGCAACTAGTTTCATTTTAGCATTTTAGTTTCCTTCCGCAAGTCTTTAAAGCTCTTTAATCGTGACTCATGTATCATGGGACTAACCACATCACAAGTGTGGTGCTGTATCATGTGAGCTACTGAACAAATTTATTACATCAGAAAAGCTAACATATGGAGCTGATTATATGTGATGCAAACGTCAAACTGGTTTAGTTTACAAATCATGCACTATGGCGAAAGTGTTATGAGATCATAACAGTAATTGTGCAAGGAACTGCATGAAAATATGTTAATCAATCTGCTCCTGTAATCATAATTTGTGTGAAAAGGAATAAAAGTCATTGGTGATTTATTGCCTCTGTTCATTTCAGCTGCCGTGAATCGTATGTGTAGGTACGTTTGGAGTTTTGCAAAAATGTAGGTATGCAATGTTAAAAAAAAATACGCTGTTGCTGATATGGCCCCCCATACTGAGAATAAGATTCATTACCTGAATGTTCTCTGATGCACCAGACCAAACTTTAGTGTCATTACCCGACTCCTGCTTAAACAGGTCCAGCTCACAAAGGTCCAGCATCACTCTCACACCTGAACCATATGGAAAATTGGATCATTTAAATTGCCTTAATATTGCTTACAATTTTTGCACACAACAATTTGAATTCAATTTGTTTTCACACTACCGCTGTTTTACAAGCACACGTGCATTTGCAGTATTAGGACACAGCTAAAAAAAATGTATGACTGTTGTTGCATTAGATAGCAAAATGGTGAGCCAAGCACACATTTCAAGTACAAAAACTTTTCACAAAAGACATTTGTTAGGCTTTAAATGATAAAACCAAATAAATATGTTCAACATAAAGACAAAAAGCATGTGGACATGTGCTTGTCAAACATGGAACATTGTCCATAAGTGATGAATATCTTTGATATATTTAAATGCAATGATTTTCAGACATGGCTTAATGAATAGTTCACTTCAAAATGAAAATGTGTTGTCATTTATTCGCCCGTCAAGTTGTTTCAAACCTGTATGAATTTCTTTCTTATCTGCAAAAATATTTTGAAGAATGGTAGTATCCAAACAGTTTAATGGACCCCATTGACTTCCATAGAGAAAAAAAAATACTATGGATGTCAATGGGGCCAGTTAACTGTTTGGATACTACCATTCTTCAAAATATCTTCCTTTGTGTTCAGCATAAGAAAGAAATTCATACAGGTTTGAAACCACTTGAGGGCGAATAAATGAGTGAACTAATCCTTTAAGTGAGTCAAGTGTGTGAGTCTAATGCAACATGGTTAAACAGCACCATCTATTGAATACCAAGGTTAGCACAGTCCTGATCCAACTGCATGCATAGACAATATTTAATGAAAACTTTTATAATAGGGTGAATGCCAATTAAGCTACCAAAATAAAATCAAGTACACTTTTTAAGTACACCTGCCTGCTTTCCGGCTTTCTATGATAAGCTGTGTGAATTGTGGAAGCGTGCCCAGACTTTGGTCCATCTCTGTCAGGTTGGCTGGCGATCTGTCATGCCGGAAGAACCCCTCCAGGATCACTGTCCCAATCCCCAGTGACCTCAGATACGGCAGGCGCTCGGACACCCCTGAATGTGTGACATACACCATCATGATGGCCTTCACTACTGGAATTTCAATGCTGTGTACATGTAGCCACTATACAGTTCATTCTGTCCTGCTGCACAAAGATTGGCTGTAATGTATCATTATACTTTTAACATTATTGAAATAATATTTCCCCACCTCACTCTACCACCAAATGCAAATACATTCCCCCAATATTCAGATAAGCGGTCAACAAATGTGTTTTTCAATGGCTGATTATTAAACTATGTAGTCAGAGCCTTACAAAGTACCAGTTATGTATTGTTCCTAAGCCTAAAAATAAAAAGCACATACTATGCCACACAAATTTTACATTTTCCTGTGAATGACCCTTGTATTTATTGTCTGATTTACTTTCTACTAGACATTGCCACAACATGTGCTAAATGTCCTGTGATGTGGTTAGTGGAGATAGTTCATTAACACAACACTGACATTGACATGTAGGTGTAATTTTAGGCTTATGGATGGTGGATAAGCATTTTGAATGTTCTGAAATGCAATCTACCATTATTGTTACTGTTGTAAATGATGTTTTTATGAACTTACTGCTGATAGGGCTGACCTCGTCACTGTTTGCAACCATGAAGAGCGCTGGTTGCAGACGGTAAAACACATCCTGCTGCCACCAGTGTAGTGAAGGAGACACCATCCGTGGGCTCTGAATGATTATTGCGATAGCAGTGCCAAGCATTATCAGCCAAACAATCCAGAAGCAAAGTACCAGACGAGAACGAAACTTCCTCCATTCCGGTCCTCCTGCGCACTTCTCCAGTTCCTCTTTGCTCAGGGGTTTCCAGATGTACTGCTGGGGCTGATCTTCTGGGATAAGGAGAGGTACAGTCTCTGACCCATCCAGATCTGTGAATGGAGCTCTAGCAGATGCACTGCCATAGCCTGGATCACCTTCGACCTTCAGTGTCATCTGGTCTCACTGGGTAATGTTAGGAGCCAATGAGTTATGCATGTGATGTGTGTTAGTGTAGGTATCAAAATATCAACAGAAAACAACCACAGCACCACATATCTTATCTATTTTCAGATTTTGTAGCTGATGAGAATCCCTGAAATTATCACATTTTCACATGTCTCCATCAGTGTACATTATATGATGTAGAGGAGATACCATGATTGGTATACTTTTCCTTCTTTGTTAATATTCCTGGTGTAATAAATGCTAAGTGCAATAAAAACTTAATTACAGGGTAAACAAAACCACATGGTCTAGAACTTGTTTTTTGTTCACAATTAACAACATTAAAGAGTCAATATACATCATTAGTACTTCTTCAAAACGTGTTCTATCTTACCCACTCACTATGGAAATCCTGTTATACGTGTATTTTAGACTGGGTAGGATTGTTTTCGCGGGAAATTGCACACACTCACTCGTCCTTGTCTCGTCATATCCGTAAATAGAGGAAAGGTGCTCCGGCTACTTTGACGCGTGTAGTGGTGTGGCGTGCGTGCGTGCGTGCGTGCGTGCGTGTGTGGTGCTGTGCTGGTGTCGTGTGTGTGTGTGTGTGTGTGTGTGTGTGTGTGTGTGTGTGTGTGTGTGGTGGTGTGACAGAGGTTGTTGTCACAACGATCGAGAAATGTTGACATGGAGCAAAAAGAGAACGCCAGAGCTCGTAATAAGAAAATAATCAGCACTGGCTTCAGTGGCTTGGCGCTTCAGAGATGAAGAGAACTGATGGATTTGAAATATAGTAAAAACAAAGCGGAAATGGCGTTTTTTTTACTAAACAGGTAAGTAGGTATTTTACTGAACAGATAAATTGTCATATGTAGCTCTCCGACAGTGTTGTAAAGAAGTAGAAGGGTCGTTTCATTATGGTTATTGTAGTTGTGCTACAATTTTATTTTCAATGAAGTACCTTGTCTATTAATAGGTAAATGTTTTATTAGCAATAGGATAGCCATATTCATCCGCACAGTCACTCGCAGCCGAATCACAACCAAAACAATGTTCTTCCGCAAAAATCAATGCAGTTTTGTTTTCTGCTAAAGAGGTGCTCCTCATTAGTTTTACACAGACAAATATAATTATAAACACATTTATGTAATTTAATATTAATATTAGTAATAGTACTGTAAGTATATGCAAAATATGTATTAATAATGACTACATTCATACATTTTCATATTCGTACGAATATAATATTGATTGACTGGTTCCCATATAGCTATAAGTTATTATCGTTAACTAAAACTAAAAGAAAAGAAAAAAAAACGTCATTACTTGTATAACTGTAGTTACCAAAACATTTGTAATTTCCGATTAGATTAAGTTAAAGAACCAAAAAAAATTTTTTTTAAATAAACCTTAATAAAAACTATATTTACATTTAAAAATGACAGAAATGCAACAACAATGGCTAAGGAAAGTGTACTCATTAAGCCCATGTACTCTTTAAGCTCACTTTCAACTCTGAAGTCAAATTAAAAAAAGAGAAAATGATATTTTATTCTGGTCATTATTTTAACCAATCCAGTTATTTGTTACTTCCCTGACATTTTTTATTGCATACCAATCACATTTGGCAATGTTGTGTTAGCCCGACTCATGTGCATGCAGTCTCAGACGACCTCACACAAAGTCACCCCAAAACTTTGGTGTTTCGGGACCCTTCTGAAATCAACACATTTCTGCAATTTTCAGCCATTTCTTGGGTAACTAAACAACTCAAAGAGATAAATGTATTGTTTTTTTGTGTATATACAAATAGTACTTTATTCTTTTATATAATTTTCCTTAAAATGGAAAGATGAGTTTTATTAGCTTGCATTCAAAGCTAATCTCTAAGTCAAACCATTAGCCTTACAGAAAGGCTAGACGATCCAAATAATTAAGTATGTGAACTGCAAACAATAAATGTTTTGTGAATCATTTTACATTCATTTACAAATAAATACATCATAAATTGTTTTGTAGTGAAGATTGTTTTCATAAATTAACAAGATGGGCTTAAATGGTGCAGAGCCACAAAACGCATGCAAACTATAGCCAACACAAGCTAACCTTGAATGAAAAAATGTCACATTTCTCAATGTGGGCACAACAAAAATTGCTATGATACTTAGTCCAAAGTATATTTAACCTCCATGCATGTGTTTGCAAACATCTCTTACATTTTTAAAGGAAAACATTGTTGATCAAACATTAGCAAAAGGATTTTTTTTAATACTTCCCTGTCACTGAATAAATATATTGATGTTTTACTTCTTTAAAATAAATAATTTATTTTGTGAATAAATTATGTGGGCTTATTTGGAACACACGGGCCTAAATGGTGCCAAAAGTACCAATAAAGCCCATGCCAGACTTCTCACTTTATTCATAAAATATCTTAATTTTATATTCTAAAATGTACATCAACTAATTAATACATTTTCAATTGAGAGATAAATCTTATATTTTGACTTAGATTTTGGTGGGCTTAATGGGTACACTTACCCTAAACCTTTAATTATATCAAAATAAATACAGAAAACAAAAAAAATAGCATTCAAATATTTTCCGTACCTATTTCCAAATTATTTTAATAAAATTTTAAACTGGGAATGCTATTTTTTACTTTGACAGAAGCTTGGAGATGTTTAAAGTTTTCAACAGATTCATGACACATTAGCACAAATGTAATAGTTATTAATGTGTGTTATTTTATGCTACAACCTTAATCCTCTAAGTAAATTTAACAAAAAAAGTGTTATGTATATTTCACCCGGTTATTTATTAGCATTTCTTGTTAATGACACTGTAAGATGAACACTGTACAATCTGTAAACTATATACTCTAGTCACAAAGGCAAAATATTTGGCTGTTGAACTTACCTGTTGGGAACGTCTGGCAGAGTACAAGTTCTCTCAGGCTCTGGTGGTTCTTTTTGTTTCAGTTTTCAGTTTATTGTTATGGTAAACACACCGGTAGCATTGCCCAGGTTGTTGCATTGAAAAACAGGTTAAACTTCAGTGAGCTTTAGCTTGACCTTGTTTTTAACTCTCTTTGAACATTAAACTATGACAGTAACACCAAAGATGAGGTTTAAGTAATTAGTATAGAGGTGTCATGGTCCATGACACTTCAGTAACACATTCTACTGCATGGATTTTCAAAGTTCCCTTCGGACGCAAAGTACATGATGGCCACCCCTCCCCCCACACACTAAAACAAACAAGATCTAATTTACACTTAAGTGTTCTTTCCCAGCTGTTTACGTTCACTTAAAGGTGCAGTATGCTATTACCGAGAATTGTTGTTGAACACTGTTTTTTTTAATTAAACCAATCAAACAGACCCCTCCCTTCATTGCTCCACCCCCAAAATGCACAAACACGCAATGCAAAAATGGGTGTCTCTTTATCATAGCTGAAGCGAAGCAAAATAATGCTTAAACTCTCAATAAACTCTTGCCAACTCTTTTTTCCCCAGTGATATTTCTCTGAGCTTTTCTCTTTTGTAATGTCTCTCAGCTAGTGCTGTAGCAGCGCGTCGACGCTTCGATGTCAAAATTACGTCCCATCCCACTTCTTCATTTATTTATTTTTTGCACCGTTTCCGGCAGTACAGCTCGCCAACACACGTGGGAGACCGAAACATTGCAGAATGGAGGACGAAGACCACTAGAAGTGAATGTGAATGCAAAATGCCGCGTTCCGAGTATAAAACAAGGCTTTGCTCCGTGTCAGTGCGCGCTCTGATCGGTAAAGGGGAACAGACCTCTCCCGAATCATCTCCAGCAGTAGCAGAAGCACTAAATCCGCCTCCGTTTCCCTCGTAAGCTGATATTAGTATTTAAACATTCTCTATGATAAAAAATGTTAATGTACAAAATATTTTAATAACATGGTTTTGGCGGTTATAGAGTTCTAATGACGGTGTTCAAATACATAACATTAGACTAACGTTAGCCAGCTTATAGTATCATGATTCAGTACGCTGGTTCGTATTTATGTGAGATACATTATGGTTTTTTTATTAATCGAGTAGCAGAAAAATAATCTTTATATTAATCGTCCAATTAGTCGTTAGATTAGTCGACTAATCGATAAAATAATCGCCCAACTAATCGTTTAGTTAGTAATCGTTTACCCCAGCCCTACTCTCAGCCATCTTTCTTTCTACAGTCTTTCTTCAAATCTCTCTCTCTCTCTCTCCCATAATGAGTGGACATGACCCCTACTGCTGATTGGCTACAAGTGTGTTGTGCTGCACGGTCCTATCCACTTTCAACAGCATTTCTCAAAAATCGCTTCCTGCATCTTTAACTATCAATAAGCAATACATTTGTTACAGTATTTACTGATCTTTGTTAAAGGTGCTCTATGTAACCTTTAGCGGCCTCTAGTGGTGATGTTTCAGATTGCAACCAATTTTTACAAGAGCGCTCGTGCTCGAACTCAATAGACAATACCGTCTATTACGCAAATATCTCGGTGAATGCTAGACGGATTCGGCGAGCACCGAGCTCGTTGGGACCATCTAGTCGACCAGAATAGTTTTTGGTGGTGTTTTCACGGAGATATTAGCAGAAAACCATCGGGCGCACTGCAAAATTGCGGACACAGGTGACGTCACGTCTCAGAAAAAAATTGCTCGTATCTCTGGAACGCAAAGACCCAGAGAGCTCAAATTCGGGGGAGGAGGTCCCAGGGGGACCCTTGCCCGAACGCTAGAGTGGCGGGCCTCGGGGATGCCCCCTACCGGATCGCCGTTCGCTGGGACCCCCGATTTCGAACGGCTATAACTCGGGGAGCCGGGCGAGTTGGACCTCAGGGGTGGGCTCGTTCGAAAGGCCCCGTCCAGCACTACGAACGATTAGAGTCTTGGGAATATTGATCAAAGATTGACCGAGATATAAGCCGGAAAACGTGCGCCTTTAACCGGACGTAACTCCCTGACCGTCTACAATAGACTGTATATAAGGAGAGAGACTCGGGAGTGCGCATGCACGTCACGTAATCCGACCCGGAGACTTCAAATAGAAATAGGAATACTGGCCTTCAGAGGTACTAGCAAAACTCGACAAGTGGATCATTGTAATGTGTGATTACAACCCCTTCACACACAGGCAATAAAAAAAGGATTCATTTTAGTAGAAAAGTTACATATAGCACCTTTAACATTAATTCAAATGCAACTGTTCATTGTTAGTTCATGTTTCTTCAGGTACATAACATCATATTATCAGATACAGCTTTTGATTTTCATAATGTATTAGTAAATCTTAGGTGGATACGCCCCCTACTGCTGATTGGCTACAAAAGTTCTTCAAAGGTGCAATAAGCAATTTTTGAAAAACGTAGTTGAAAGTGGATCGGACCGAGCACCGATTTCACTTCTGGTAAAATGTTATCAAATTCTTTTTGATGCATTAAATTGTTCAGCAGATATAATCTGGTATGTTTTGTCCTGCCCATTATGACTAATATAAATAGTGTGCTCAAAGTCCAGACTTCTCAAACCTTTGCACATAGAGATCCTGACATTTTGAAGAAGCATTCTCATAACAATCATTATTTCATAACAATATAGACTCAGAAAATGACAGAGGTGTACTTTAAAAAAAATAAAACAATTGAATTTATAGTTCAAGTACCCTTTATAAAGTTTTACAGATGTTAGTTTTACTGCTGTGTACAAGTTTGGTTATGTAAGTCTATGTTCTCTGTACAGTGCTTAACATCCATAAACAAATACAAGAAAATATATTTATAATACAATTATACATTGAAGTATCTTACATATGTTTGTAAATATTATGTCAATTGTGAAGTTAATCGTGAAACAACCTACAACTGAAATGTTACATAAAATTATTTATTTGCAGATTTAAAAAAGTAACATATATTTATTAAAAGGTGATTTGTGTATTTTTTTTAATGGTAATGCTTTCTCTTATCCCAGTGGATAGACTTTTTTTATGTGAATGAGTCCACATTATGGAATGCTTAATTGTTATTATTAATGATTCATCTGTGCACATTATTATTAAGTCATGTGGTCTTGCAATGCTCTCAAACGATAATGATCTAAGGATCCAATCAATTCCTGATGGACAACATCAATGCCAGACACACATTGTTTTTCGTATGTGAGAAGCCGCTTTAGTTGCTTTAAGCCCAGATATACGTCACAATAGGGAAGAAAAGATGGTTGCAACTTCCGTTTCATGCTGACTTCTACAATACGCGACAACAATGGTTCAACCAATGGCGTAATTTTAGTTACCTTGTTTGAAATCATCCTTATCTTTGGTGGTGCGAGAGGCATAGAAATTATAGCCTCGTGAGACCATCCTGATCTCGCGAGGTTTCAAGGTTTCACTCGCAGATCAGTCTGGATACTTTCCGTTAAAGAAAATTTGGGAGCAGTTCACCAAACGAACGTCCAATCAGCGTTGCTGAGGCGGGTTGAGGTGTGACGCAACGAGAAGCGCGACAGTTCAGTCTTAAGAACATATGGCGGCTTCAGCGGATGAAACTAGCATCAGTGTGGCTATCGAGCAAGTTTTATCGGAATTACAGAGTTATTACGGAATTACAGAGCTAACGAGCCTTTACCTGCAGCAGCAAGAGTAGCCTGGCTTGTGGTTGTGTTTTCGTCGTCGCTCTCATATGCTTCGTTGATCTGATTGGTTGATTTGGCCCGTCTATCACCAACATAGGCCAATCAGCTAACCAGTATTTTCGCCCCTTACCAAAACTACTTCAACGGAAGGTTTCCAGATGGATATGCGGAGCAAATCCATCTGGCGGAGTCAGGTTATAGAAATTACACTTCACCTTTAAAAAAAGTGAAATCTTTTTGTTTTTTCACTAGAACCTTTCCATGGTGTCATGTTAAGTGCTTTTCCTTTATGGGCTTTTGCACTGGGTAGTTTTGACTCCGATATAGAAACTAGCAACCAGGGTCCCCCAAGAACTAAGTTTTGCCCTAGGATAATTTTCCGGATATAGTTATGAAAACGTTCCTCTGATACGAAAGCCCCTTTTATGAAAGCATTTGATACACCTCTTCTTCCTGTTTCTGTTTCAGTGTGTACAATATACAACATTGATTTGAAAAAGGAACAGTTTGGCTAAACAATTTGACCTCTGTAAAGCAGGTGGCACACAAATATCGTCCTCACATGAATTATTACATCTACAGAGATTCAAGGCTTGTTTCCATCTTCAGGTTAACGGCCACTAGGTGGAGTCATCAGAACCGCCAATATCCTTAAATGATGAAAGAGTATTTGAGAATATTAGCATTTTTATTGATGTTTGTAAAATGAACGGATATTTAGACACCTAAAATCATATCGAATGAAATGTTGGACAATTAATAGTTTATTTTGTACGGCTAAAACATATATGTATGCATTTCAAACACATACCATTGGGCCAAGAGGTCTAAAGGCTGCTGCATATTTCTGATATGCGGCAATTATGCAATCTCTCCTGCAATATAGAAAAAAAGGCAAAAAAACAGAGATTGAGAAACACATACACACAAACACACACACACACACACACACACACACACACACACACACACACACACACACACACACACACACACACAGACACACCGACACACACACACACACGCATATATATATCTCCTACATTGCAAAAAAAGATTTTCTTGCTTAGAATTTTTGACTTGTTTTCTATTAAAATATCTAAACAATTACTATGTAATTAAATCAAACAATTACATAAGAAGCAAAAAGCAAAATAAACCGCCCTATTTTAGCGATCTAAGCGCATGGTCTTAAGCGCACGGCGAAAGTGTGTGTCTGAATCCACTTTTGCTAGTTTAATGATGGGAAAAATGGATGGCGCGCGACACATGGTCTAAAAGGGTTGTCCATATTGTCTTAATGAGACATGGTTATGTTTTGGGCGTAACGTGCAATAAACCAATCCGAGTCTCATCTCCCATTCCCTTTAAAGGAACACTCCACCGTTTTTTGAAATAGGGCTTATTCACATTCTTTCCTACATTTAGATAGGTGTGCAAATGCATTTTTGTCTCAGTGCATGCATTGTTTTAGTTTGACAGGGTCTGCGCTAGCTTAGCTTAGCACAATGATTGGAATCCTTTGTTGCCAGCTAGCATGTCCTGAGTAAAAGTGATAAAAATAAAATCCCACATAATTACTTCTTGTGGCCTGCGTATTCACAACGAGTACAAATAGCGATGCGATTTCACATTAGTCGATTTCCTAGGCAGATATTGACTTGGGACTATATTAGGGGGAAGCACAGGCGAAGCACTGCTACTTGGGCACAGAGATATCACGCAACACATGAAATCCCAAGTAGCAGTGCTTCGCCTGTGCTTCCCCCTAATATAGTCCCAATAGGATATCACCTAGTGTTAATCTGCATCGCTATTTGTACTTGTTGTGAATACACAGGCCACAAGAAGTAATTACGTGTTTTAAAAAAAAAAATCACTTTTACTTAGGACATGCTAGCTGGCAACAAAGGATTCCATTCATTGTGCTAAGCTAGCATCGACCCTGTCAAACTAAAACAATGCATGCACTGAGACAAAAATGCATTTGCACACCTATCTAAATGTAGGAAAGTATGTGAATAAGCCCTATTTCAAAAAACGGTGGAGTGTTCCTTTAAAAGCCAGTTGCGCTCGTGCCATGGCGGATTCACTATTTACAGTACATGGCTGAATTTGCAGAACGCTTCTCCAGAGAGGAAACGGATCTGCTCGTGCGCGAGGTTAAATCTACGGGACAAGCCGGATTCCACCATATCTTTATGTACACAATATTAATTTTTTACATTGTAATCCTTTTATTTGTAATATTTGGCATGTTTGTGTGCTGCTGCACATCCCTGTGTGTGTAATTAGCAGAGTGTACTCGAGTTGTTCACCTACCTATTTGCGCACATTCCTAACGCGCTCTTTAAATAACAAAAAAAAAATACTGCGCCATTGACTTTAGACCAGGTTTCAGTTGGTCAATGGCGGAGTCTATTTCAGTCGCCTCAAAATAGTAACTCGTCAACAATGCGCCTAAACACACCTCGCTTTCAGACCAGCAGCCCATGGGCGCACAAATAGGCGCATTTGCTATTTAAACAATGTGACGCAGGACGTGAAAATGATAACTGCGTCAGGCTGAAACTAGCAGAAAACACGTGTCGCGCCTGGCGCCACATTGCACCGTGCGTCTGATAGGGCCCTAAAATGACTTAAAATGAAAATTCTATCATTAATTACTCACACTCATGTCGTTCCAAACCCATAAGACTTTTATTCATCTTCGAAACACAAATGGCTCATTTTTAAGAAATCTGAGAGATTTCTGTCACTTTATTGACAGCTACACAACTACCATTTTGACACTTTAAAATAAAGTAAAAGTAAAGCTAATCCATATGAATGGTTTAGTCCAAATTTTCTGAAGAGACACGATCAATTTATATGATGAACAGATCACATCCCTTTTTCCCAATTAAGTCTTGCTTTTGACAATAACAAATATCTGCCAATGGGTTCAGAAAAATAAACTGAATTCAAAGGGAAAACAAGATTGTTTTTCTGACCCCATTGGTAAATTATCCCCCGGTTTCACAGACGAGGCTGAAGCCTAGTCCCAGACTAAAAAGCATTGGTTTTACAAGTACAAGTAACTTGCACATAACATATCTTAAAATATACCAGTGCCATTTTTTTGTCTCAAGATGCACACCAGTAATGTTTTTTTCTAAGGCATGTTTAAAAAAGTCTTAAATGTCCTAACTGAACTAAGCCCTAATCCTGGCTTAACCTAAACCCTGTCTGTGAAACCAGGCCATTATGTCATGTTTGAAGCAAAAACTCACTTAATTTTTTTTAAAAAGTATATAGTAGGCCTAATATCATATATTACTGTGCAGTAATACTCACTTGCATGAGATCCCTCCACCTGGTGGCAGGCCGGGAATACCTTCAGATGCCAGGAATTTCATCACATATAGCAGGTCAGGTTCCTCATCTTTAGATCTGATCACATTAATGATCTCTAGGTAATGTGAGAGAAAATACACTTTTATATAAAAAGGTTTGACTTTTATTAAGATGGCGATTTCATCTAATCTAATATGTATAATTGCCTCTTATTTATATAGTGTAAAACCTTTTACATGGAATGAATTGGTTAAATTACCTGCCACTTTTTGCTCGATGAGCTGCTCTAACTCTGCCTCCTGTTGCAGTGCCTCTGGTGTCACCTTGGGGGCGCCATCGAAGCAGATGATGATAATGCTCATGTTGTCTAAACTTCCCTGCAAGATGCGAAGACATTTAAGAATGTAAAACCCTTATAATTAAATTCCAAACTGATATTAGAGTAGATCAATAATACTAAAACACACTAATACACATAAATGCACATAATACAATGCATATAAATGTTCACAGACAGCCAATGTTAGTTATAAACCAAAGGACCTCTTGGCCTGATCAAGCAGCTGGTTTGTAACCCTGAATATCCCTTAACCTGAAGTCTGAGTCACTCGTAATCCTCTCTCGCTCTCTTTTTGTCTTCCTTGTAATCATTCTATTTAAAGAACAGTATCTTCATAGGACAGGTCAAGCTGAACCTATGCGTAAGCTTCCTTGCCTCAACATGCGGCATCTCATTATATAATATTACATAACCCAAGTGCCTGTAATCATTTTAAATAAGAAAGCTGTTCTAAACTAGTTCAAAGTTTTAGAAGGTGACAGTATTTCTGGCAATTCAACATCGACTTGACATCAGACTTTATTGACGTACTTGTCAGAATTGACGTCATGGGCTAATGACTAGCATAAAATAAAAGCATATTGATGCAGTGATTCTCATAATGTGAGATATATTTAGGTTGAGTGCTTAGTTTTATGTCCCATCTGATTGGCTTCACAGAACCAGATTTTTGACTATTGACAAAGTCCAGTTTACTTGAAAGTTAACCAGTGTACATTATTCTCACCCAGAATCCCCCACTCGAGAAACATTTAATTTCTGTGTTGTTTCAGGGTATATTTAGGCAGGTAAATCTGAAATCAATGATCACTGATTATAAAAATACAGTTTTTATTTGCAAGATAAAATTGAACATTACTCTTAAAAATAAAGTTTTAAAAATAAAGTTTCAAAAATAAGTTTTTAGAAGACCCACTTTTGGTTTGCCAAAGAACCTTTCAGTGAACAGTTCTTAAAAGGAACATTTTTTTCTTCATGTGAAGAACATTTTAAAGGGATAGTTCACCCAAAAATGCAGTCATCATTTACTCATCCTCAAGTTTTTCCAAACCTGTATGAATTTCTTACCTCTGCTGAAAACAAAAGAAGATATTAAGATATTCATTTTGAAGAATATGGGTAACCAAACAGTTGACATTGACTTTGAAAACCATTGAAAAATACTATGGAAGTTAATGGGGCTCATTAACTGTTTGGTTACCAATATTCTTCAAAAAATCTTTTGTGTTCAGCAGAAGAAAGACATTTTGGGTGAACCATCCCTTTAAAAACTCTAAAGAACCTTTATATTTACTATAAAGAACCTTTTGTGTAATGGAAAGTCTTCATGGAACATCAATGCCAAAAAAAGTCCTTAAAGGGTCGAGACCGAGTCCGTTGTTTTTCAAATACAGTCGAGTCCGAGTCAAGACCGAGTCTTTGAAGGGTCGAGTCCGAGTCGAGACCGAGTCCGTTGTTTTTCAAATACAGTCGAGTCTGAGTCAAGACCGAGTCCTTAAAGGGTCGAGACCGAGTCCGTTGTTTTTCAAATACAGTCGAGTCCGAGTCAAGACCGAGTCCTTAACCCTTTAACGTGCATTGTAACCGTGCGGTTGACCTTTTTTTGAGGTCAAATTCCTGTAATTAAAACTCGCCGAACCACATTTTTAGCTGTTTGTTATTCTTCCTCTCACTGAATAGAATGTGTAATGGCAATTATATCCACTGGGTGGCAATGTTGTAATAAAATATTTGTTGCTGAGACGTGCTGAATCTGAACCGGAAGTGTATTGTCGTGACCTCTCTTCAAACAATGGCTGCCAGTGACGCTAAAATTTAAGGTAAGATATTTTTTGGTTGGATTTCATGTTCTAGACTTCCTAATGATTATATTTTTGTTGAATGGAATAAACGTGATGATAAGATGTATGTCTCTGTTACCTCAGAAAAGTTGTGTAACCGCTTGGTTGAGTTGCCCATTTAGGGTAGCAGCTAAACTGAAAAAATTAGCACAGCAATGCGATCGTGACTCAGTATAATACACCCTGCAGAATCATATGGCCTATTTATTTGCTAGACTATATGTACCCTTATTTGTACGGCCTGTGGTTTTACCTTCAGATTCTAAATTTAATACTGTTTACTCTTTACATATTACGAAATGAACCATTAGTCCTACTCATTATTTCTTCAATAGCATGCTGAGGCTTATTGACTAACACTACGTAATGCATTGCATAGCTACAACTACAGCTGTCTAGATGGGTATAAACATTACATTTTCTGTTCAATAATCTGACAAACATAACACGATAATGAGACTGTAATTGAATTGATGGTTGGACATTTTTGGCTTTATTTAGCACAGTAAACTTACTTTATCAGTCACACTTCAACATTTTCTGTCTCTTATCTAATTTCATGGTTGTGTGTTATCCGATTTGTCATGCATGGTACACAGAGTATTTATTAGCATATGCAATTTTTTCTTAACAAATTAAAATAAATCACAATGGGCCTGTATGTTGGGAGAACAGTTTATCAATGACAATTGTGCATTTATTATGGATAGATGTACCTGATGCACTGATTACTCAAGACACAGTTTGCGACCCTACACCGTACAGTAATGTTTATTATGTTCCATCTCTTTCAGACATAATGGACTGCCGTACATTTTATGGACCCCCCATTTTATGGATCTACCTCTAGCTCTATTGTACTTTTACCAGCTGATCCATGTGACTCAGAAGTGGAAGAGCTCAGTGATCCAGACGATGGAGATGATGAAGATTTTGTCCATCCACGCAGTATAGATTTATTTTATTTATAGTATTTTTTTAAATGATTTATTGTTTACAGTTATCATAATTATTTAGTTTTGTATTTGTTTGTTATCTTGATTTCTATTGTTTACTGTTGCACTTTACAATGTTTTTATTTTATGTGTTATAATAAAAAACATGTTTTTAAAATAAATTGATGATATTGTTAACTTATTCTATAGTCTGTAATGTTTTGATATAAAAAAAAATTCAACTTCAGATGCACACAAGAAAAAAATCCATGAATGCCTAATACTAGTTACTTCATGCAGAGAATTACCCTAAATGGGCAAGTCAACCGGCTGGTTGACGTGTGTATCTGCTTCCTGATTGGGTCATTAAAAAAAAAAACACTGAAAAGTTGCTAAATGTGGACTAAAGAACACCATTTTAGCAAAAATAATTTTTTTGCATATTTATTTCTTAGTGTGACTGATAAAGGGTTAAAGGGTCGAGACCGAGTCGAGACCGAGTCCGTTGTTTTTCAAATACAGTCGAGTCCGAGTCAAGACCGAGTCCTTAAAGGGTCGAGACCGAGTCCGTTGTTTTTCAAATACAGTCGAGTCCGAGTCAAGACCGAGTCTTTGAAGGGTCAAGTCCGAGTCGAGACCCAGTCCGTTGTTTTTCAAATACAGTCGAGTCCGAGTCAAGACCGAGTCCTTAAAGGGTCGAGACCGAGTCCGTTGTTTTTCAAATACAGTTGAGTCCGAGTCAAGACCGAGTCTTTGAAGGGTCAAGTCCGAGTCGAGACCGAGTCCGTTGTTTTTCAAATACAGTCGAGTCCGAGTCAAGACCGAGTCTTTGAAGGGTCAAGTCCGAGTCGAGACCGAGTCCGTTGTTTTTCAAATACAGTCGAGTCCGAGTCAAGACCGAGTCCTTAAAGGGTCGAGACCGAGTCCGTTGTTTTTCAAATACAGTCGAGTCCGAGTCAAGACCGAGTCCTTAAAGGGTCGAGACCGAGTCCGTTGTTTTTCAAATACAGTCGAGTCCGAGTCAAGACCGAGTCTTTGAAGGGTCAAGTCCGAGTCGAGACCGAGTCCGTTGTTTTTCAAATACAGTCGAGTCCGAGTCAAGACCGAGTCCTTAAAGGGTCGAGACCGAGTCCGTTGTTTTTCAAATACAGTCGAGTCCGAGTCAAGACCGAGTCTTTGAAGGGTCGAGTCCGAGTCGAGACCGAGTCCGTTGTTTTTCAAATACAGTCGAGTCCGAGTCAAGACCGAGTCTTTGAAGGGTCAAGTCCGAGTCGAGACCGAGTCCGTTGTTTTTCAAATACAGTCGAGTCCGAGTCAAGACCGAGTCCTTAAAGGGTCGAGACCGAGTCCGTTGTTTTTCAAATACAGTCGAGTCCGAGTCAAGACCGAGTCTTTGAAGGGTCGAGTCCGAGTCGAGACCGAGTCCGTTGTTTTTCAAATACAGTCGAGTCCGAGTCAAGACCGAGTCTTTGAGGAAGCAAGCAAGAAGCAAGCGAGTCGAGATTTTGTCTGGACATGCCAGTTTTGATATTCATGATTTAATATCACCCCAGTTAATAATCAACAGTTAGGCCTACAGACTAAGCTAGATTGGGAATTGTTTAGAGGAGCAGTCTTAACTAGTGATGGGGACGAGACCGCCTATGCCGAGTCCGCCTATACTCGAGACCGAGTCTTTGAAGGAACAAGTCTTAGACAAGTCCGAGAAAGCAGAAATCGGTCTCGAGACCGGACTCGAGTACTACATCACTGCCGTTAGGCAACCCAATGGGACCCGCCTGTCACTTCTGATACCAACCTTATAGAGGCAGAGGTCAATGACCTGAGAGCAGATCTCCCTGAGATCATCGCAGACTTGCAGGCGGTTGCGCACAAACGCACACAGCTCCTCATTACTGATGGCGTCCCAGACACCATCACATGCCACTACCAGGAACTCATCTTCTGGCGTTCGCTCCAGCTCGTACACCTCTGGTTCAGGCGACACCAGCTGTTCAGTCTGAGCCCTCCATTCCACCTCCTTAAAGTCAAAGTCGCCAAGGGCGCGGGACACGGCCAGTGAACCGTTGATGCGCTGCAGGGTGACGGAGCCGCCGGCGTTCTGGATGCGCTCTTTCTCGCGTGGGTTGAAGGGTTTGTGATCCTCCGTGTAGAAGACCACCTGGCTGTTACGGCAAAGAAAGGTCCGGGAATCGCCGCAGTTGATGAAGTAGATGTTTCGTGGAGATATCATGACAGCGGTTGCTGTAGATCCGCTGTTGTCCCAGTTCTCATTGCGGATCTGGGCGTGCATGTGGCTGTCGATGCCAAGGAAGGCATCTCTGATGCCATCTTTGACATGTTCTACATCCTCGTCCACCGTCACACAGCCTGATTATACAATCATATAACAGGGTCAAGCACAGGAATATCTAAACAAGATCTTTCTATTTGCCCAGTGCCTTTCACCCTACTTGAGCAAAGCTTGTGACTATCGGAATTTTTGCTTTACATTTCTTTCACTTCAGTTAATACAAATATTTAATTTTTAAATTTTTCAAACCATTTTCCAAAAATATAATAGCTAATATATATATATATATATATATATATATATATATATATATATATATATATATATATATATAATATATATATATATATATGTATGTGTGTGTATAATATATATGTAATATATACACATACACACACCAACTCATTTATACTCTAAAGGATAAAAATATAGGCCTAAATATATGTACAACTTTGTCTAAAAACGATCTATTAAGTTGACTATTTTTATCATTCAAAACAATCACATTATTTGTTATGTAAACACATAATCCTTAGAAAGCTGAATGAAACTGTAAAAAATAACTATTATACTTTTTCACAATCTTTCTTTTGAACTTTTCTCTCCGAGCGCCACTTGTAAAACCTTACATTAGTTTGTGTGATCCAATATATATTGGATTGGCCTATTAATTGGCCTACAAGATGATATGCACTGTTTATATCTCGCAATTCTGAGAAAAAAAGTCAGAATTGTAAAATAAAAAGTCGCAATTACCTTTTTTATTTTTCATTCTGTGGCGGAAACAAGTTTTAACACCTTTTTATCATTTTTTTTTATCTGTAGTTGCTTTAATGTTTTAAAAAAAGTTTTTGATTATCGTTGGAAAAACTCACAAAACTAGCTTTAGAAGACAACTAAGAAGTACTATTTTGTATTTGCCTCAGAAAAAGTTATATTCACCAGGTATTAACAAACTGCAAATTTTAGTTTTAAAAAAAAATGTTTTATTAATATCATAATAACATTTATCATGCTGAAAATACAAAAATGGCTATTCAATTAGCTAAGCATCACTATTAAGATTGCTCATACATTGCTCAACACTGCGTATTAAGGCTTGTTTTCAGAGAGAGTATCTTTGTATTTGGTCTTACTGCACTGGCAGATTTTTCATGTTTTACATATAATAAAAAATAATATTGGATACACTTTATTTAGTCTTTGTTACTATATAAATATACAAATAAGTAATGAATATTAATGCACAACATGCACAGAGTAAACCCTCTAGAACACCGTAGATATAAGCAAATAAACGTCAACAGCTGGAAAGTCATCAGGCAAATTCCTATATTGTGGTGGCAATTACATTTTCGTCTTTAAATAAAAGCACATCAGCACTAACTCTTTGCATGCACAAATTTCATCCCTTATCTTCAAGACAGTAATACTTAAATCGGTGAGTACCTGTCTCGAGAATAAAATCCAGCAGGTGTTTGGAGCAGTACTGAGCCACCATTCTCCCTGCATGTCCATCGAACACGGCAAAATAGCTCCAGTCTGGCAAGGCCTCGGTCATCTCTGGCATGCAGGTGTGGGAATCCTCCATCTGGGCACGCCAGCCCTGCATACTGGCCATGGCGTAGTTAATGCCCCATTTCGAACCTCCTTCTGCCATATCTTTCGCCAAAATGGGCCTTTCTAGGTAGGGTCTACCTATGTCCTCTTCATTTTCAAAGTAGTCATCATCAGCTCCCGACTCCCGACGCCCGCCCTTGAAGAAGAAGGTTACCATCTTCTCGGTTTCCTTTACTAGCTGTCTCAGGAATGAGGGCACCTCCATGGTGCTGGCCCGCCTGGCAGTTCTCATGGTGACCCGAATCCTCCGCTTTAGTCTCCTACTGTTTCTCAAACTACTCTTCGTGGTCTTCCGAAGCCGATCCAGTGCCTCTCGTTGGGTTGGAACCAAAAGAGGAGGGACGATTGCTGGACAACAAGTTGTGTTAAGTAGTTTGGTGTCCTAAATATATTGTGTATTTGTCTTTTGTGTAACAGCTCTTTCCTCTCCGTTGTTCCCAATGAAATCCATTGGACTGCACTAATGACATAAAGTCTTATGAATTCTGAGTGTGTTTATCACTTTTGCCAAGCTGTGTTCCTTCTCTAGCCCAGTTCTGATTGGCTAATCTATTTATGTTCACTCATCCTCAGACACAACACAGTGTTCTAGCTTTCCCTTCATCTGTCATCTGTATGGTGTCATGTAATCCGTACTGCGTAATGTGCCTGGATTAGTTTGCGTCCATAGATGAACTGCAGTGTTTCATAATGAGCATCCAAACAGGATGAGTTTGATTTTCACATTTTCACAAATTTGCATTACTGGCTCATGTTCCGTTTATTAAATGATTTTTTTAATAGTGTGTATGTGGAATATGTTGTAAAATTCATATACTGGACAACCTGTTTACAAAGTATGATGGTGTTGGCCTCTTACATAATGTAGTCACTTAGTCATTCAACTTTTCGCACCTCTTTGTAAACCATGAGTTTATCCCGGTGTAAAATATTTTAGATATCATTTTGATGTGCTAATTGCCTAACTGCCAATGACAACCACATGTTGTCACAAACACTGCTATAAATTGTTTGAAATGATAAAATGGTAGTCTGAATGATTATATAGCTGGTTAGTAAGGTAATTCTCTTAGTAAGGCCTCCTTTGGAAACCCTATTCTTAGAAGGCTTACAGATTACCTGAATTTAAAGAGCGTAGGTGTGTGACGTTTGGACTTGAGCCATTTATTCACAATGAGGGATTAAAGTGAGCAAGGGCATTGCACGACCCTTACATTAAAACCTGCATTAGATAACAGGCAGAGGAAAGTGATATCTTTTAACAGTTAACAGTATTTCCCATGACAGCGGTAGTCAATGCATTTGTTGGTTGCGTCTTATAAGGGGTTGTTTAATTTCTTACACTGTAAAAACAAAAGTTGGATTAACTTAAAAAAGTAAGTTACCTGGTTGCCTTAAAATTTTTAGTTAATTGAAATTAAAACTTTGAGTTAATACAACAAAGGAGATTGGTTTAATAAATAGAAACTCAAAATATTATGTTATCTGAACTACATTAATTATCTAAGTTGATTTGACAAAATATAAAAAGTTGTGATAACAAATCATGAAAATAATTTTTTACAGTGTAGCTACTGCTTCCGAAAGCTTAAAAATGCAGCGCTCAGGGGATGTATTCCAAGGTAGGAAGGCATCAAGGCACTTCCGAATCTAATATAAGCTTTACATCCAGTCTTCTGACATACCTTCATCTGATCGACTTTTTGAAGGCAGCATAGATGTATCCTTCATTGGCTTTGATATTCCTCAATATGACGTCTGAAAGTTGCGGTTGGTGGTCAGTTTGTACTAAGTGTACGTTTTTGTCCAACTTCACATTTTCCACTTCTGTCATATTCTCACCAGTCCACTCTTACACCATTACCCAGAAGCACCTCTCTGGACTTTTAAACACACCGGCTTTCCATGCATTATCACCAGTGTTCTTTGCATATAACCCTCAGTTTTGTCACTTCCTTATCAAGTCTTGTTTTTGATGCCTTAAAAGCTAAAATTCACAAAAATATTATTTGATGTTTGAAACAAACGTACAAAGCCACTGCTAAAGAAAACGCATATTTAATTGGACTTTTGATTGACAACGAGCCCTTATCTCCACAGATACATTTAATATATATTTTTTTTAAAAATTATAACATAAATAAATATTAAAAGAATTTAAAAAATGAACGTTGTGTTTTAAAATACAGTTATATTAAATAATATTTAAATGATATAAAACAAAAAACCAGTAGATCATAAACAGCCTTTTTAGCTTATTTTAGTTGGATTTGCAGTGATTTGTCTGTATCTGAACCTGTGTGGGCTGCTGTACAGAACTACAGTTTCTTTTCAGTAGCAGACAGGCCACATGAGCATTTCTCATTTGCTAAAGGACCCCGCAACCAGAGTTTGACATTAACACCCGCCGACCTGCCAAATGCGGGTGGATATCAGTGTAATGTAGTCACTTCTATAGCCACTATGGCAACGCAGGTTGAATGTTATATAATTATACATTTTTCAGTTGTAGTCTTTTAAAAAGGCATCTGAAATAATAAACTAAGTGCAATGTTGTGTTGTCAAAAAATGTTCTATACATATCGATACTGACATATCTGAAACATTTCCAATACAAATCAACAGAATAGATTCACAATACCAGCTGCACTTTCTCGCTCTCTAATTTCTCCAACAGCGAGGGACACACAAACCCGCCTCCCTTCACTCAGTGTTTCACAATATTCCTGGTGAATATTGTTGGTGTTACAGGGTAATTGAATTTCGACTTGGGATTGCGCAGAATTTTACCCATTCCCTCAGGTATTGTGCTCACACCCAAAGTGCGCACACATAAAGCCACCTCTCAGTACTCAAATTAGTTATTTTTTGCTACTTATTGTAGTCAAATACTAAAATAATGTCAAAATGCCGGTCTTGGTGAATATTCAAGTTAACACACTCAGTTATGTTTTAAGTGAACGTAAATCGTTGTGAAAGAAAAAGCATCTGTAACAGTATAATGGATCTGTGCGTCAGGTCTTAAAGTGACAGCAGCCTAATATACCTGCTGCCAAATTATGATATAATATTAAAAATATCTATATGGCAGTTTTTCCCCATGGTATCGATGTCAAAATTGTGGCCAGTGAAAATGCTGAGTGGCTAGTAACAACCACTAGCGACAGTGCCTGGTGAGCAAAAATGTTTGTCTAATGTCTAGTCCTGCCCGCAACCCGGACACAAACAAAAGCTATTAGAGTATTAAATGAAGGCTTATAGTGAAACACTGAAGACCTTATACGTTTACAAGAGGTATAAAGGTCTATGTTACTGCATTTATACTCCACGCAGAACACTAAATGGATAACTTAATGTTTAATCATCATTGCATTATATCTGTAAATTAATTTCATATTTGTAAAGCTGAGATCTGGTCCATTGCACCAACCTGCAAACATTAAGGTGTGAGAGTTTTTTTTTTATTTATTACTAATAGTAGCTGATTTTTTTTATTATTATTTAAAATAAAAATATTTAAAATAAAATGACTTCAAATGTATTATTTATTTAATGTATTTTAATGAATTTAAATGTTATTATTTAAAATGTATTCATTTTATTCATTGTTAAATCTCTTAAGTAATTCATCTTAAAAGGTGCTGATTAAAATAAAATAAAAATCATGGGGTTATTTTAAGGGTGCATGTTCATCCTTGTTAAATTCAAGCAGATGGAGATAAAGAGGATGTTGATCTGAGATGGCAGAGATGAGCTAGACACACATGGATGCACTCAAACTGACAACACACACACACACACACACACAGTCACACACACACACAACACACACACACAGTGGTATTCTGAGTCCGGTCTCTTCATACCCTCTATTGGCTGCAGCAGAGAATGAGAGAGCGAGTGAACCTGGGAGGGGCCGTGTGATGAAGAGAAGGGAGGGTGAGAGAAAGCAAACGGCAGTGCACTAAGAGAGGGAGGGGTGCATGAGGAACACAGAGCGTGAGGAGCTGAAAAGAGGGAGCGATTCAGCCGAGGAGAGAGGGGACTCCAGACTGGATGGGCCCAGCGGTGCCTTGATGGAGCATGGGTCAGGTTTTAGGGTTCTCCCACTGCAGTGAGTCCTTCTTTTATTCCCTTTGTCTGTGTTTTTCTCTCTATACGGTATGTAGCTGTTCATATTCTCTTGCTTTGTGTCTGATGCATCATCTTGGTTGTGTGTTGGCTAACTTGGCTTTAGCACTCATTCACCTGTGTGTTTTGCTGGATTCTGCTGATGTTGCAGTGTGCACTAGCTCTGTGCATGTGTACGCAGCATCTGCATGGGGCTTGAGCTGTTTACAAATGCTTCTGAGGGATAAACAATGGGGAGGAAATTGAATATTGTTGTTATTAGTAATAATCTGGCACAATTTGGTGTAACAATTGTTACAATTGGGTTGTTTTTGCAGTATGTGCGTGTAAACAACAAATACTGGTCATTGCAGCTAATTATATTGTAGTTACACTGACATTTTGTGTATTTTTTTATCAATATTATTTAGTTGTCATATATTCCTTTTGATGGGGATATGTGAAGGGAATTGGTTAATGTTCTAAAATTTGTGAAACAAAAATACAATACTATGGTTAGCTATAACCAAAGCTAAGAAGATAAATGTAAACTAATCACAACAGACTCAATAATGATTTTTTAATGGCTCTGCAAAGCATCATAACAAAGTATGTACATATTTAATTTGACACTATGTTTTTTATAGACCAGACATCAATGCAACACTTATTTTTGTATAATATGTTAAGAAGGGAGCTGACAAAGGAAACCTCTCACTTCAAGATCTGAACAAAGCTCTGTTGCTTGGTTTGTTTCATTCATCCCAATATGAAATGGAAGCTCAGAGGCTTTTATCACAGTCTCTTTTATGGGTGTCCATAATATTCAAATAGACATAAGCTGGCTAAGCCTGGTTCACTTTGCAGTATTCTCTGCAAGAACTACCCAATTAAAGGAAAGGTCTGTCTGACCAAGATGAAAAGCGAACGTAATTTGCTTTGGCCTTATAGTATCTATTTAACAAGTAAGCAATACAGAAAATGAATAATGTAAAAAATAATTAGCAAATATTAAGCAAAATATGCATATTTGCTTGTGATATCTATATCTAGTTCAAGTACTATAGGTTGAGCACGGTTCAGGATGGTAAGAAAGATTACAAACCGTTCCCGTCTCATATTAGTGACGTGGATGTACAGTATAGTGATGTGATGATGGTTTTCTATCAATTCTATTGGACAGTATTTTTCTACATTCCTTTTTTGTCTGCGAATTACCTTACGCTAGCTAATTAAAACTAGTTAGTCTGGAAACTTTCACCTTTCTATTGAAATGTTGTTCACCGTAGAAGTAAGCTATTTCCTGAATGTGTGAGACAGACTTCCAATTAATTTGCTGCTATAGATGAATAACTAGAAGAATATGGTAAAGTTAATTCTAGTTTGCTATATCAAGCAGCATAACAAGCTGTTTTTGTACAAATAAAATAAATGGAAGTGACTGACACCAGAGGCCTTGCATAAGGTAAACTGTTACAACCTACGATCTGTAATTTAATAAAAATATTTTTTAAAGTAAATCATAGCGATGTTGATATGTTTGCACCGGCTCTGCAGTTCACCGGCATCATGTCGACTGATGAGGTAACTAAAATTACACTGTTATGATAGTTTGGTTATTATAGGCCTATATTTGAGACTATATAGACTATAGATCTGGCTATGAGAGACTGTATTTCAAATGAATCCCTTTTCTTTGCATAACACATTGAAATTACAGCACAGAATAGCTCGTCTGGCATTATCCTGGACATTGTTAGCATTCGTTTCATAGAATGTAAGAGAAGCTTCTGAGAGCGTGCGTAAACTTAACATTTTGATTTTCCCGGCAAAAAAGTCCCAAATCCTCTACAAAAAAAACAGTCTACTGGCTTTCATAGACAACCTAGGTCTCGGATTTTAAGTTGTTCACACATTGCCAATAAAAAAGTGATTAATACATGAAAAATTGCCTCTTTAAATTGAGCATCATATATTGCTCTCTCGTTTCAGAGGATTTTGGAACAGTGAACTCAACGCCTGACTCCACTCCTTCCTGCTCAGATGGTAATATTTTCATATACAGTATATATTTAAATATATGAGTGCTTTAGTTATCTTTGCATGTTTTCCTGATATCCACATCTGTTATAGCCCCTGATAACCCTTGAGGCTATTGCATACACAGTCATAAACATACACCATTTTTGCTCAGGTGGAAATGAGGAGTCTGACTTCCCAGAACTGCAGACAGCCAGGGAATGGTCAGACGACGAAGAAGGCCTCGAGGATGATGACGCATGTCTCAGTAGCTCATCCGTATGGGGAACGCCGCGTCAGAACTCCTTTGAGCTCACCTTCTCCTACATTGCCTTCTCTGAGAGCGATGGCTCATCGCGGAGAGACTCGGGGCGCCGCAGGACTGGGGGGAGGGGCAGCCGCGGTTCACTGCACCGTACGGATACTCTGGAGACCCAGGTACTTCCAGACTCCCCTGCTGTGGAGTGGGACCCTCATGACTTCTTGACTGGGGAGGGAGACATGGAGGAGGAGGAGAGCCTGACGTGGACACTAGAGGCACAGAGTCACAGGGTGGAGGAGTTTCAGGAGATCTCAGGCATCCAAACATGCAGTCATCAAAATGAGCAAATAACAGGTGCTCATAAATATTACCATTGTGTGCAAATAACAACAAACGTGTGCTTGCATGTGTGTGTAACGGACGTAGGCCAGTAAGAGCTGTGCGTGTAAACCTCACTCCCCTGGTCTCAAGAGGCACGCTAGCAACTGATGCTAGCAGCTGCAATCTTTATCTTTCTTGTTAGCGTGCCCTCCTCCCATGCTGGAGACTACGGTTCGAATCCTGCACGGAGCAGGTTGAGTAGAGCTGGTTATATTTGGTGCCGTGACCCGGATGGGAGTGAGGTTTGGGGGTTGAGTGTAACGTAGACCAGTATGAGCTGTGCATGTAAACCTCACTCCCCTGGCCACATGAGGCACGCTAGCAACTGATGCTAGCAGCTGCGATCTTTAGCTTTCTTGTTAGCGTGCCCTCCTCCCATGCTGGAGACTACGGTTCGAATCCTGCACGGACCAGGTCGAGTAGAGCTGGTTATATTTGGTGCCGTGACCCGGGTGGGAGTGAGGTTTGGGGGTTGAGTGTAATGTAGACCAGTGTGAGCTGTGCATGTAAACCTCACTCCCCTGGCCACAAGAGGCGCGCTAGCAACTGACGCTAGCAGTTGTGGTCTTTAGCATCCTTGTTAGCACGCCTGCTTGCCACGCCGGTTCGTGTCCTGCTCGGAGTGGGTCGAGTAGGACCGGTTACAGATAGACAGGATAGTCAAAGTAGACACTGAAGGAGCCTTAAAGGTAGTGACCTAGACTTTGTCTGTCAGCTGATTTTTGGCACATACATAGTTTTATATATATATATAGATCAAATTACTTTGTAGTCAAATTACAACTATGGTATAAGCATAAACAATAAATAGAAAAAAACATTTGTATTGACCTTTTGCAATGAATCAGTGTGTCACACATATAATCTCATGGTGATTCATTGTGGATTATTTCGGCAGTACCACAACTTCATGGGTCAGACCCTTCTGTTGCCACGGAAACCACAGCCACCCTGCAGATGGTGGACCCATCACATACAACGCCTCCTGCCATTGGACATAACACTCAGGAAGAACAGATCTGTAAGCAGTGGTGCTCTGCTCTCAACTTATCGGAGGGGCCAACAATTCGCATCCAGATAGCAGGTTAGACATCACTTTCCATTTCTATAATCAATTATCTGCTCTCCAAGACTGCTTTAATTGTCATATTCTTTAGAGCCTGGTAGATTTCTGACAGCACTTCATTAGTCAATATGTAAAACAGATCCTCCTAGGGATATGGCTTCTCTTGTTCACAAGAAGCGTTGGCTTCCCACATATGAATACAAATGCTCGTGTTTTATTGGGTAATACAGTTTCTATCTCCATGGTAACACACTCCAGGGGTTGCTACTATAATGGGCTGATGCTACTGAGTGGATTCCTGGCCAGTCCATCTTCATTATTCCACACAGAGCAGAAAAAGCAGAGTCATGCTGTCTGTATGTGCTCTACCGCTCAGAACCATTATGGTTGGCATGTGCTTTCTGCATGGCGGTTAGAAGGGTGCAGCAAAATGGATTCTCATGTGCTGTTGTGTAATGAAGTATATTGACTATAAGGAGCCATTTGTGTCCGAACCGGATATCACAGACAGTATTCATGTATTTACATCATGCAGAACAACAGATCTTCATGTTCACAATGTCAATAGCATGTTACAGTACTGTATAATGCATAAGCAGAGCTGAACTGTAGCAGAAGAGTAGATGCACATTAAAAACATATAAACTGCACAATAGATATATTTATCAAAACAAGGAATCTCAAATTAACTACATACGTGTACACAGCAAAAAAAAAATATTACACAAAACAAAAACATAATGTACAACAGAGAGAATAACCCAGGCATGCTGAAAATTCATGGTTCTCTGAAGAAAGCACATACAAAGAAAATAATAATACAAAATTACTAATAAATAAATCGTAAAAAGAAAATAGTAAACCTAAAGTAAAAAAAAACAGCATATACTTGTTTACGTATTTTAGTTTATGCATTGGAACACAGACTTTCTAACTTCTTTAAGTTTAAAGAAAGCAAACACAAGCAGCAAAGACACAAAAACAATTATATTCAGGAGACAGTATATGAAAAAAAAATTAATATCGAATTGCAGTGTTGTTTCTCAAGTAAATGTATCAAAGATAGGAATTTTTACTCGGGAAAAATGACCGGTGTTAAAGGGGTCATATAATGCCATTTTTGTACAAGTTAATATGAATATTTAGGGTCTAAATAAAAACTTTGTAATATACTTTTATTAAAAAGTCTCATTTTTTTTTAAATGAGAAAACACTAATTTTACCTGCTCAAAAACAGCTCTGTTTTCAGCACGCCGTTTCAGTGCATATGCCTTTAAATGATAATGAGCTTTGCTGACTCCACCCCTCTGTTATGTGCGTACACAGTTTTTAATAACACAATAACCATAACGCGTTGTTCATTATAAACGTGGGATTATTAATTATATTGCGAACATCGTAACGTTACATAGAATACATGCCGTAATGTAGCCTGAGTGTAAACATTAGCCACATTCATTGTGAAGCGTGCAAACGATTTGCAAAGATTAATATTATAAATATTATAATATTATAAAGGTTAATAAAACGTTACACTCACTTCAGTTCTCCTGGAGGTGCAGCAGGGACACAAATAGTTGGTACCGATTCCTTTTTCAGGAGCAGCTTCTTAGCAAAACTAGCTTTATACTGACCCTCGTTTATAAAGCAGTCTGCTGAGAAATGATTCACGCAAACTTTGAACGCATTGTCGTTGATCGTGGGGAATATTCCCATCGTAAACAAAACTCGGCCACTGCGTCTTCAGCGGTTCTGATTTAGGAACATTAAAATGACTGCTGTGTTCCTTATTACACCCAAGAACAGAACACCACAATCGCTTAGACGCCATTCTGCTCCAGTGTATCAACAATGACGGACTATGATGACAGCGCGCTCAGGATTTGTGTTGAAACGCTGCTGTCAATCAACAATCGTGTGAGTGGCGTCCGTTTTACCTACGTCACAAAAACGAACGGCTCAACTTGAGGCAGGAGAAAACATATAAGGAGTTTAAAACAAAAACTCTGCATGGATTTTTATCATTATATGATGGTTGTGTACAGGCACTGTCAACACACATTTCAGTACAATCAACTTGTAAAAGTGCATGTACCATTATATGACCCCTTTAAATACTGCTGCTGGTGTTGTTGATTTTTCTTCTGTGGCTGTAGAGCAAGTACGGGACTTGCTACTGCCAATACACACACGACACACTGCTGTGAGCAAGTCAGATGCTGCTGCTCTACAATAAAGCAGACATGAATGACCAGTAGCAGATCTATACAGGTGGAGCTGGGGAAGAAGGAGGGTTTCTGAAAGCGCGCTGCACTGCTAAGGCAAATGCTGACCAAGTATTTGAAGAAATTGAAGATATTATTGCAAGTAGAGTGAAGGACAGTGAAGGCTTGTGCCATCTAGAGAAACTTTGTATTTAAAAAAAAAAAAAATGTATCACCCCCATTTTTTAAAAACCTTCCAAAAAATTTGTGTAACAGCAAATATTTTGTCACATTTATCTCATAGTTTTTGTCCGAATAAACATATTTGCATATGTGTTCAAGCCTTTTGTGCTTAAATCAGTAAGTTCACACTTCCAAACTTAGAATACTTTTTTTAACCACTTTAAGCAGACTCCAGACCCTAAAAAACTTCCTGATTAAACAATAAGCCAATGAAAATGTGGAAAGAGGAAAGGAAAATGAAGATAGAACAAATAATCATATTATATATAGACGGGGTCTAAGATCCATAATTGTCTATTCTAATAGAAATAAATATTTGTACATTGCTTTATTATGATTGATCTTTTTCATAAAAGTGGTTGTAGGATGCATAAAGTCTAGTAATGTTACTTGTTGAGTGTTTGTTATAGATTTACAGTGGTATTACTGGCATTGTTAATTAGTCTTAACTTATCTCAGGTAGATGTACAGTATGTACAATGTATTTGTGAGCTAGTGTATTTGTATCCTCCCACTATGTCAGTCTAACTGCCTCTGTCTTCTTTAATGGGGCGGGCACAATTGTGCAGGTTTATTTTTGGGCCGTTGGGCCAGTGAGGCTGCTGACAGCGCAGGCCCATCCAAAAACAGCTTGAGGGGGTTTCAGAGAAGATCAGGGACATAGACACAGGCCAGAGAGGGATCGGCCCATGAAGACTCCAAAATGACCAGTAAAGGTGAGGGACCAGGAAATATACACACAACTGGCGCTTTCAGAATATGACTGTCAGCATAGAGAATCATTTAAGCTGAGTGCACAGAGTCATGGATGAACTTTTATTTTCCACATAGCAAAGAGTTGGTAGTTTAATCCTGTGCTGTAGTTTCAGTCGAGTATGTTTTAATGGTTTTTGATTATGTGACCGAGAGATATGTGTGCTATTTCATGATATTAAAAGTTGTGTGTTTGTAAACAAGATGGAGAATGAATGAAAATGGAGTACTTTTGAATTCATTCAGAAGTTTAAGAACCTAGGTTGTGTGTTTTATGTATGTAGAGTATGTATTTGATGGGCATGATGTTATTAATCTATGATAGGGGGGTGTTATCAGTTTTTATTTACTAACCCTATCCCTATACTTGATTCTGATTAGCCAATTGCTGTTTTCGCCTGTCGAATATTTTGTACAATGACTGCTTAACATTAATCATTGAAAGCAAATGATTTTCATACTTAACTGCTGCTTTCATCAACTAAAATTATTTCACTAACATTTATTTATTTGGTAAGCTGTGTAAAAAGTGGGACAATGTAGTCAGATAGTCATTAACAAAAAAAAAAAAAAAAACTGGTCTGGTTTGCGATTTAGCAATAATGAGTATGACCAGCATTTATAAACATGCTTTTGTTGCTAACATTACTGAGATTTTGAAAATATATATTTAATTCAGTCTGAAAGTGCACAATGTGCTCCTTTTAGAAGTACACAATGTGCTCCTTTTTAGAAAGTAGTTTAGAACGTCATTAGTTTTGCATTTGTTTACAGACAGCCAGTCTGAGCTGACACACTTGCTAAAGCTAACCATGTTAAATAAGTCAGTTAGGCCACCTGGCATAACAATAGACAGTTGTGTCTAAAACTAAGGGCTTCTTACACATTACGTTGATGTTATAAATAGTCCATCCACCTGCTGCTAGCTCCACCATTCAGAGTCGCACGACAGACATGAATGATATTAGCGCTGATGTAATTCTGAATGGATTAGCCACAGTATTAGCCTGCTAGCTATTGCTTTGCTTATACGAGTCTCTTAAGACAGTGTACAGAGAGTTTTCCCCAGTGTATAAAACTGACTTATAACACTGACTAGTGATTGCTTAAAAAGTCAAACTTTCACTTTGTGTGGTTCTTGAAGCCCTGAGACTATTGGAAATAGGATACAAGTTGAGTGTTGTCAGCAGGTGCTTTAAGAGACCACTTTAAATTCTTAGTTTCTCTTCCTTCCTACACTGACTAAAAATAGCCAAGGTCAGCCCAAAAGACTCCTTGCAGTTTGTCTCCCTGTCATCAATAACTTAAACCCACCCACTTATTTAGCCTTGGCATTTGATTTCTATCCTTTCTTACAAGACGTTTTTATTCACATTTATCTATATTGCATCCTTACAGTGCTTGCAAAGCATAACTGTATTGATATTCATCTTTGTAACATTCTGTTTCGGCATTTGTTTAAAAGTAGAGTTCTAAACAAAGGTTTGGGTGGAGCTACTGTGGTTAATCTAATCTGGCAAATCATTACGCAAGAATTTATCCAATAAAAATCTGCTTACTGCCCTACTGTGTTACTCCATGTCCTGCCTTATATCTGTCCACTTTATTAATTAAGTTATTTTAAAAAAAAATTCTGTCGACTTTATACTTGAAAATATAAGATTCTGTTATGTAAAGGTTTGTCTCCATCCATATGTCTCAAATCTCTTATAGAGTGCACCAATTGGGTTCAGGAAGTAAAAATCAAAAATTAAAGACAGACCTACTGTGAGCCACAATGTTAATCAGCCCACATTATTTCATTGCATTTTTTAAATAATCATTTATAATCAACATTGCAGTTCCTGGTGAAAAACTACATTATCCATAGTTTTGCAAAAATATTGCCTTATCACGGCAAAACAACACTTTAACATTCCACTCCCATAAGCACTCTATATGCATATTTTCCAATAAGATTAATTTTAATTTGAATCAATCGTTTTATATTTATTCATTGTTTTTAATTTGGTTATCATTCGCAATGTTTTATTGTAGTTTGTTCCCTCATTAGTCATTGTCTTTTTGTCCAATTTCCACCAAAGTTTTTTCTACAAACCAATGTTTGTAATTTTCTGATTCATGGATTATGAGACTTTAAGGAACACTTGAAAAAATGGATGAGCCGAGCACATAATTTGCCAAACTAAGACGTGCTTCTGGGACAACATCCTTTGGTCTCTATCATCCACTCAAGGCCCTTTCCCTAAACTAGTCCTAAATGACAGGTTGATAAGGGTGTTAAGCATTAAGCCTAACCTTAAGATCTAATCAGTTGCTCTGAATGTTTCAGGCCAATAAGGATGTTGATCCAAAAACATGTTCTACTTGGGTAAATCACATTAAGCTTCTCATGCATTTTATTAGAGGTGCTCACAAAACCCCAATCCTTAGTATTAATCTTTGACACGTCCCACATTGTTTCTGATCCAGGCGTAAATGTTACCTCTAATCATGTGGCTTGTTGAGGAGAGGCATGCTATTATGTTTCTAAGTGTCATTGAAGGCGTACATGGAGTATTTTGAGATCACTTGAGGAGTAAAATGTCATAGAGACGTACAGTATGGTGTTTAAGAAACCACCCACAACACCATCCACATTTAATCTGCTTTTGTTTGTCAATCACAGTCTTTAGGAAACCATTTGTAGTCTAGACTTGTAGTTTTAAACCCCAAACCTTTTTCTACCTCCATGTAGTAATGGACCTGATCTACTGGAAGGATATGGAGCGGACAGGGATGATGTTCACAGGGCTGGTGGTGGGACTGTTGGCTCTGTTCCAGCTGAGCATCATCACTGTGGTGTCCACTCTCTCCCTGGCCATCATCTGCTTCACCATCTCAGTCAGAATCTACTACAAACTGCTGCATGTGCTCCAGCTGGGCGATGGAGCACACCCCTTCCAGTGAGTCTCTTCTCTCTCCTCTTCAGTCTTCTCCAGTTTTTAATTGACTTGATTCCAGATATTTTTGGAACATGTCCTCACCTTGGTGCAAACGGACCATGAACAGCACATTTGGTTGTAGTACAGTATTATGTTGGGGGGTCATCTATACCAGTGCCTTTTCCATTTTGGCAAGATGATTTTCTTTATTTAAACATTATATCAAGCAAGGACTATCTTCAAGTGATGTGCATTCTCAAGCTAAAACATTTTGTGTAAAATGATGGGGCACTGTGCCTTTTGAAAAGTCTAGTTTCATTTGACATTACAAGCCTCTAGTGTTGGGGGGTAAACGCATTACAAATAATGTGAGTTACGCAATCAGAGGCTGTGTCCGAAATCTCCACTCAAACCACTACTCCTTAACCCCCTATGTATGGGGTAGGGAGTAGAGCACTATATAGTGAGCTCACCAGCATAATAGAAACACCACTTTCGGACACTACTCCATCGTCTCTCTGCGCCGTTGATTACGGCATTACTGTCGCAAATTTGTATTGTCGCGCTGCTCTCCTTGACGTCCATCCGCCATTTTTGCGATCAGCGCAATGCATGATGGTATGTAGGGCTTGGGTTAGTGACCATACTTTTCAAAATGCATTCTGGGATACATTGAGTGGACTATATAGGGTATAATAATCATCACTATACATTCGGACAGCACTACAAAATGGCGAGCTCACTATATAGTCCACTATATAGTGAGTAGTGGGAGATTTCGGACACAGCCAGATTACTTTTTTCAAATAACTAGTACAACAAAATATCTGATGTTATTTCTCAAATAAGTAATGCAAGCTACTTTGTTTTATCATGTATTGACTGACAGCTCTCCTGTCCCTTGTTGAGAGAAATGGAGTAAGGGCGTGTGTCCACCAAAGCGTTTTTTCACGCAGCTGGCGTATTTTTCCAATTGTTTTCAATGGGAACGCCGCGGTATTTTAAACGCCATGAGCGTAATGAGGCGCTGAACGTTTTTTTCACGCTGCAGCGCTGATTGACCGGCGTTTTAACTGGTCGCCGAGAGTTGAAAAATGTTCAACTTTGGGTAAAACGCTAGCCTGGGAAAACCCAGACAACTTCCGGCAAATTTAGATTTGCTCTGAAAGTTAGTCTGGCAAAGAGCTCATTCAAGCCCATTTCCAGTCCGCAGAAATCGCGGCACCAATCAGAAGCGTTGGGGCGGGCTTTACACGATGACGACAGCGCTGGGATTTTGAAGCAGATACATTACAAAGATGGATGTCGCCGTCTAACATCACTCGTTCGAATCAGCTATCGCGTCTGTTTTAAGCGATTTAAAAATTCCTTTTCGTTATAACCTGAGCAAAGTACCTGTACAACACTCAAAGCCTTCATGTCTAAAAAATATGTTATTGCTGTCTTACCAACTGGATTCGGCAAAATTCTGATATACCAGTGTGGCGAGCAGGACGATCGAGGCCGAGGGACGTGAGAGAACGGTGTGAGTGAGGCCGGTCTCGCATCTCTCACGGAGGAGCGGAAGCATAAAAGGAGGAGCGACGACGGTGAAGATCGAGAGAGGACAGGCCTGAATTTTATTTGATGTTTTGTTTTATTATGTGGGGCGGCAGTCGACCGTGAGGGACTTTGTATTTGTTTTATTTTGTCATTAAAATGTGTGAATGTTCGCCGGTTTCCGCCTCCTCCTTCCCATAACAACGAGCCCCGTTGGTCAATACTAAACGAATGGGTGGGTCTTAGCCATTGACTGTCTTAGCGAGAGCCCTCTGCATACGTCATCTCCTTCATCGCTCTGATTGGTTTTAGGTCTATCCAATTGCGCCAAGGGACTTTTTAGGGATGTCCGTTGGCGCCCCTTTGGAAATGATTTGTCTATGGAGCTTTGCCAGACCCTAAATCAGTTTCAACTGAGAAGGGATTGGTTTTAACCAGGCTAGTTCTAGTCTAAATGTGAATATGTTATTACTCATCTAATCAGATTCAGTATGGCTCAATGAATAAAAACAGTGAAATGCAAACTCATAAAATGATTGCAGGTTTGCGCAATATTATTTAAAAAAATATATTTAAAAAATATTACTTTTTTTCTTGTTATTAAAAAACAAACCAGCAAGTCCAGCCCCAGGTGAGAAAAAGTAACACAACATTACTTTCCATAAAAAGTAACTAAGTAACGCAATTAGTTACTTTCTAGGGAGTAACGCAAGATTGTAACGCATTACTTTTAAAACTAATTTTCCCCAACACCGCAAGCCTTCTGTTCAAAGATCATGACACTGCTAGGTGCTTATTAGGAAAAGAGTTTAATGCTAATATTTCTGCCATACAAAATTATGGTAACCGGGTTGAACTTTTAAGATTGTGTCCTACTGACAAAATAAAGTAAAATATACTAAATATTAATTTAGAATTTTTTTGATTTCATGTGATGTCACTTGTGATTAAGTTGTAATTTTGTTCAAAATATTATCTAATTGTATATATTTAGGAAATATAAAATGCTAGCTATGAGATTAGCCTTGGAACAGAAAAAATACATTTTATTACAAAATATATAAAAGGTTGAATACTATATTAAACACAATATATGAAATGTGATGGAAATTGCACGGTGGTGGAAATATTTTTGAGTTTCAGAAAAAAATGACAGTATTCTTCTGTGATGCGTGTTTTCATTATTAGACATCATTAGAAGACCAAATGGTTTCACTTTATTTTGATGGTCCCTTTTGGACATTCTCTTGACTATAAGTAACTCTGCAACTGCATGTCAACTAACTCTCATTACTAATGAGTCATTAGAGTATTAGTAGACTGTCTACGTAATATCTGCTAACACTTTATTTTGATACTCCTCAAACAGACATTCTACTGACTGTAAGTAACTTTGCAACAACATGTCAACTTATTCTAAGCCTACCAGTCTACTAATGCTCTATTAATACTCTACTGTCTAGTAGTTAGTTAGTAGACATGAAGGTGCTACGTTACTTCAACAGAATGTGTTAAAGGAACCATCAAAATAAAGTGAAACCATTTTGTCTTCTAATGATGTCTAATAATAATGAACACACGCATCACAGAAGAATACTGTAATTGTTTTCTGAAACTCAAAAATATGTCCACCACCGTGCAATTTCCATCACCTTTCATATACATATTACTGATAAAATAAATGAATGAACTTGTGTGAATGAAAGTGTAAAATTATTAATTTCAACTTTTGATTTTGAAGAAGAAACTATGGGCTCTACTTTGGATAAATGCATCTTCTTGATGCCTAAAATAGCTACATTTAATATCTGTGTTTTCATGTGTGTATGCATTGATGTGCTGCAGGTCATATCTAGACCTGGACATCAGTTTAAGTGGGGAAGAGGCTCAACACTACATGCAAAGGGCCATTGTGCTGTCCTGCTCGGCCGTGGACACACTGAGGAACCTCATCTTTGTGGGAAGCCTGTTCAACTCACTCAAGGTACGGCCTGGGAATTGATGCTCTTGTATAAAATTAATTTGTCTATACTGAATCTGTGATACATATTCCACATTCATGACAAAGTCATCGCTCTCTTAGTATTTTAATGTTTTTTAAAACAGAACATCTCTCTTTCAGAAAGATTCACATTTCTAGTTTAGTGCCTGTCATAAGAGATTATTTTCATATCCTCTTCTCTTGTCCGCTTCTATTTATTAAATTTTCATTTGATCTTTTTTGGTTTCATCTTATATTCAGTACCTGAAGGTGACGTAGCCTACTTTTTTTGCATCCTTTTGAGAAACCCCTTAGAAACACATTTTACTGAGAAACGCAATTTGACATTTTTTACTGTATCATATTTCCTAGGAATGTGGGTGTTTTTTTACACTTTTTTTTACACTTGATAAGTTGAAAAAATGATTGCGTGTTCATTTACATGAAAAGAGAAAACTAATTATACATCAAATACTAATTATAATTAAATAACAACATACCTAATTGTTTCTCTTTCCATGAAATTCATAAATCCAAAGATGTTGTAATGACAACTGTGGCAATTAAAAAAAGTCCTCTACAAAGGCACAAAAAATGAATGTTCATTATCTCAGGCCTCTCAGCTGTGCACTTAACAGCTGTCACTCTAAATACACTCAAGATTTACCACATGAAAATCTTCTGACAGTGTTTTGGGTTGTATTTCCAGGCACGTGTGGCCTATATCTTGGCATGAAGTGGCATGACATTATGGCACAGAATACATGATAATATTCTGCATTATTATTCTGCAGTTATACAGTAACACTGATGTGGATGTCATATCTCATATATTTAAGTGTTGGAAGAATTTGATGAGTAATGTTTGAGATCTTTGACATTTGATTGCAGACATTTGATTTATCTTGCCAATCTGAGCGCAGTTTGAGACATTGTTGAGATCTCTTCTGATTCTAGCAGAGACACATATGAGATTACTTGGTCTTTTGCTCATGTGAAAAAAAAAATGAAAAGCAGGAAAAAGTCCACATTTAATCTCAATGATTAAATAGGATATAAAACTCTATATATTGCTGGCAGATATGAATGGTTCCCTTCTTGCCGGTCCTATCCAATAAAAGCACTTTTTTTGCTCTTTTAAACATTTAAATACGGGCACTCACCTCGTCATCTTCGACTATGTTCTAGCAGCACAGATGGTAATATTCACCCTCCTCCTCTCTAGCTCCACCTGTCTATTTCTGCTTAATATGCTGCTTTTATGTTCCTACTTTCACTATTAACACAATAAGTCTGTTATTTTTTATATTTTCTATTACAATTTAATCATAAATCGTTGATGATTTAGTATATATTGGAGGACCAGTCCTATAAAAGTGACCTAACTTTGTCTTAGACGCATCTAAACTTATAAATTAGACTAGCCTAGGACTGCAGAGTCTGAAACTCTTTAACAGTCCTCAAGTTTCGGGGTGTCACAGAGTCACAGGATGGCCTGTGTGGTATGTGACACGGGACACATGTGGTCTTATGTAGTATGAGACGTGAGGATACAAGAGGGTCTTGTCCTGTGTGCGGTTTCCAGTTTCAGACTTGGTGACTAGAGACTCCTGACTGAGAGATATAAGAGGAAACATTTTCTCTACGGGCCAGAAGCGCAGTGTTAGATAACAGTTTCACAATCATCACATCTTGCAGTGGATGTGTGTTTTGATTGAATGCTGAGCTGGCTTGTAGAGTCAGATTTGTATACACAAACATTTAGGAATTGAGTGATAAAATGTTTGTTGTTATCCCCAGTTCTTGTTGCTGATGTATCTGGTCACGTTCCTGGGAAACCTCTGCAATGGCCTCACCTTGCTCATCATCGGTATGATGTCTATGTTTTTTACTTACTTTTTCAACTTTTATAATAGTTCAGCAGTTATTCTATGACTTACACAGTGGCCTCAAAAACATTTGAACACTTTTGTATTACATTACATAAACTATGAACCTTCCACTGAAGTTTTAAAACCAAAATACTTTTTTCTCTTCATTTTGAACAGTATGAGAACAGAATAAAAACGCCTATGGGAGTGGAAAGTTCTGCAGGTGATCTATTGACAATGTGCAAATTAAAGAACACAGATGCAGCAACTAATTTCCACAATGACCAACTCAATCCACCAAGAGCAGCACAACTATGTCAAGCATGCATTGAGTTAAGACATGCTTAGTTTCTTTCTGTGTTAAAGGATAATTCCGGTATTTAGCACTTTGAGTCTATTTTCTAGTTTGGTGGACAGAGAAATTTTGACGATGGGTCCTGTCTCGACTTTTTGACTCTTTTAGAATCGCCTCTGAGCGCTTCAGAGTGGCTGTCTATGGGCATGCACAAACATGTCCTTAAAACAACCCTTAATGTTCGTTTTCAAAACTGTGCAACTCACCGAGTGGTTAGTGGTGTTCGTTGATGATTAAAAACAAATATATCGGCGCAATGTATGCTTTCAATCCATGTTATTTGCTATAGTGGAACTATTTTTTCAGATACCCCACAACCGTGTATAAACTTCCGCTCGATATTTGAGTCTGAAGCGTTAGCACACTCCCGACCACTTGATAGCGACAACCGCTTTGCCGTACAAGGCAATGTACGGAACACGGTGTCTAGCGCATAGACCTTAGACTACAACCAAATGTAAACAGACCCCTTTTCCGTTTCCGGTAGCGCAGTGATATCAACGAGCAATGAGTCCTCCAACAGACATCAATGGAATTTTACAAAATGCCAAATAAAACACGACAGAAACTGTATTTCGCTATGCTGCTTGTTTTGGAACATCAACGAACACCACTAACCACTCGGTGAGTTGCACAGTTTTGAAAACTAACGTTAAGGGTTGTTTTAAGGACATGTTTGTG
Organism: Chrosomus eos; assembly: GCA_036326025.1. Taxonomy (NCBI): domain Eukaryota; kingdom Metazoa; phylum Chordata; class Actinopteri; order Cypriniformes; family Leuciscidae; genus Chrosomus; species Chrosomus eos. The sequence continues at coordinate 35,018,371 of CM070825.1, read as the reverse complement.
CACGCCCATAGACAGCCATTTTGAAGCGCTCAGAGGCGATTCTAAAATAGTCAAAAAGTCGAGACAGGACCCATCGTCAAAATTTCTGTGTCCACCACTCTAGTTCATCCAAAACCAACTAGAAAATAGACTCAAAGTGCTAAATACCGGAATTATCCTTTAAATAATGCCACAAATACCAGTAAATTGACTACTGCAAAAATGTTCTGTGATTCATTTAAATACTCTGCTCCCATAAATTGTGCATCTGAAAGGGAAACTACAAATGCATGCAATAAGTTCAGAAGCAATAACTGTCCATGCCTTTTCATCGCAAATTTTTCACTGTCTTTAGTAAGTCCTGACAGTAGTTTTTTAATGCCAAAAGAGGGTTTGTGCAGACACAAGCTGGTAGTAGAAAATCTGGCCATATATCTTTTCTTTTCTTTTTTAAACCTAAAGTTTTTTGTGTAAAACATGTACAAAGTGATATTTCATACAGTAAAATGTTAGCGCTGAAAAGGTGTGGACACTGGCTGACCCTTTCAGATGCAAAATTTATGTGAGGAGAGTATTTAAATGAATCATGCAAGGTGATTAACTAAGCTTTGCGCTAGTCAATGGTATTTGTACCATTATTTACCACCCCAAAAAAGCATGTCTTAAACCAGACATTAATTTCTTGGTAGATTGTGTTGGTCATTCATCAGAACTTTCCACACCCATCGGCGCTTTTGGAATTGCGCTCTCACGCTAATTTGCCATGTTTGGTATATCTGGCCCTTAATATGTTCTGAGGTCACCACTGTATATTCTCAGTCCTGTAATGTGGAATGTGAAACCCAGAAAGTTGGGCATATACTGTACAGTACTAGTGGTGCTTTAAGTTAATGCTAGCTTTTCTAACTAGTTCTCTTGTCATCATGTGGTGTCCAGGTGTGATTGCTGTCTTCTCTGTCCCTCTGTTTTACACAAGGCACCAGGTAACACAATCTCTGTGGGCTACAACAACAGTGGCATCTTCATCTATTTCTCTGTATACTTTAGTTTATATTTTAATAAACCCGTATATAATTCTGTATATCCACCTTTTACATGAGCAAGAAACTTTTTGAAAATTACTAAAATATGAGCGCAGGGTTAAGCTGTGCTGTTGTTGACTGCCACAACAACAGCAATACACTGAAGAATTATAAGGAATGATGGCTTATGTGCAATGATATGGAAATAAAACAAACTTCTAAAGACACTTTTTGTAATGTTTATTAATATAGTGGATAGGCCTGTCACAATCATGAATTCTGTGTTGACGATTACGGTAATTGTCATAGAAATAATTGTGAATAATACTTTCATCCTGGTTTGTTAATGTCACCTAATGTTTTTTTTATTTACTTTAATGCTGTGAAAATTTATATCATATAATAAATAATATATATTATTATATATATATATATATATAAATAATATATATAATAATAAAATATATAAATATATATATATATATATATATATAATACAATACAATGATTTTATTGATTTCATTCTGGTTTGTCACCTCACCTAATGTTTTTTTTTTTTTTACTTGGAATTGTATATAATATAATATGATAATAATAAAAATATAATACAATTAGGCCCACATAATATACTTTAATGCTGTGAAAATGTATATAATATAATTAAATGATCTTTTTTTAATTGCAGCTCATATCACTCTCTTCTTTTTCAGGACAAAGTGGACAGCTGCTTTGTAGCAGTACTAGCCCGTATTGACAATATAAAGGACTTGTGAGTATAGCGCCATCTACTGTGAACAGTAATTCATTTGTTACTTTAAAATCAGTGCTTCAGTGAGACTCATGATATTTGTGAACTTTATTGGCTTGATCAGATTTCCATCAGCCATTGAATAAACAAACATAAACATATGAGACTATACTTCAATGGTATGTTTGTCTGTTGAACAGCCTTCATCGCCTGGCCCAGGGTGGCGGACCTCCCCTGGATCCCACCCCTGGTGGAGCTAAACCCAAAGCCCATTGAGACATCTCACAGAAGAGGAGGAACTGCACGCAGTCTCTCAAAAATGTCTTAATTAGCAGTTTGTGCTCAGAGTCCCGCCTCTGCAGCAGTGGGGGAGGGGCTAATGACGCGGGGGCTTAAATACGGTTTGAGGAGGGAGGACCATGCAAAGAACAATCTTGGATGAAAATGGAATCAAAGGCTTTGTAATTTTAAGAAGTTAAAGACATGTTTTAATTTCCACATTTCAGTGTGAGTGTGAGTGTATGAATGAAAGAAAGACAGATCGCTAAGATACTTGAGCCACCCATACAATAACGGAGAGTTATCTGAACAAACATGGATGACTTCAGTGAAGTAACAGCAGTGAAAATGCAGTGAATCTGAGCTTTTTGATTGCAGATTGACTGCAGTTCGCCTAGCAGGAACATACAGTAACGCAGGACCAGTTTCCAGATGGGGTTTTTACTTCTTACAGTCTCAAAATGGCTGTGTGTGTGTGTGTGTGTGTGTGTGTGTGTGTGTGTGTGTGTGTGTGTGTGTGTGTGTGTGTGTGTGTGTGTGTGTGGTGTGCGCGCGTGCGTGTGTGTGTGTGTGCGCAGCTTAAGCCTGTTTAAGTACCTAAGAGCTATTAAAACCACAATGTTCTTTTTTTTTCCAATGTTTTGTTTGCTTGGTGTTATTTGAGTGTAAGTTTGATTCCATGTCAAATCACTCTTTCCACTGTCACGGGGATGCTGTATTAAAGATACAAAGATGATGAAATAATAAACACAAAGTGCAAGACTTACACAATCCACATAACATTATCGCGAGACAAAGGACTTAGGTATGCCCGGTACACATTGTACGAATTTGGACTGTCCTAGATGAAGATGATACAAGAATAACACAAATAATCAAACAGCCTACTTTACATGTGCTTTTGTATGTTTGTTAACACATCAGAATTAGTGTACTTCTTTAAATCATGCTAAATCACCCATTAAAAAGTAAAACATTTAATTTGACACTAATTCAACACTTAAGTGTGTTAAGAAACAGTCATGAAAGTTTCTCTTTACTGTAAGTACTCTTAAGTGGCCTTAATAATATTATATTATCAGCAAATACCATTGTTAAAAAATATATAGGCCTACTTTTAAGATTTGAAGCACACTACAAGTGCACAATCAGTACAATTAAACACACTTATTTTTCACAAAGGTATATCATGGAAGTTTGGGTCACCTTGATATTGCCAAGTCCTAACCGTAACCCTACCAATAAGTTATCCCTAAAATCAGAGGGAAATGATAGGTGACACTGATGTAGAAGCACATAACCCTGGTTGTAAACTTGACATAAACTGTAAACTTGACCCTCAAATCTGATTGGTTGATTGGAATGTGCAGAGCATCAAATGAATAGCAACATGCTAACTTGTTAAATGGAAAACTTTGCACAGACAAGCAGCATATATTTTCTTAAGAAAATGTAAAAAAATGTTTATATATAATTTTAAGGTAACCTCTAATTAGCTGGAAGAGTGGATGCCTTGAATGTATTATTGTCTGATGAAGTCATAATAAAAGAATAAAAGGGGGAAACTGCTAATGGCCTTCTAGTACAATGGAACATTTTACAATGATGGTCTATCTATAATGCCTTCCCTGCATCCTAAATAACATCAGGAAGCCTTTAAAGGTCAGTCACACGCCTGAGTGGATGCTGATAGTAGGCCCTACTTCCTTTTTATGTCTTGTAGTTTCACTTTCCACCTTTTTTTTTTTTGCAATATTGAGAACTTTCATATAGGCCAAAAAATTGGATGTGAAACCGATAAAGCGGGATTAAGATTATTCATACAGTTACAGTGAAAGGGAAACTGAGGCTTTCATACTTAAAAAAAAAAAAACGTATGACTTATCATATGACTTAAGTGCAATATTAGCTTGTTGCACGAACACGTGTCAATAAAATGACATTTCGTGGTAATGTAATATTTTTTTTTTGTTATCAGACATTAAGTTATAAAGTGTGATTTCAGACACGTATGATTCATTTAGCATTGATTTACAGGCAGAATCTTTTTTTTCTTTTCTTATACATAAAATATTCCTCTGAATAAATGTAGCTCTGATTTGATAACAGTTTCTCTTCATCGCTTAACCCAAACAAGTTATAATAGAATCGGATTATAACATTATAATCACTTATGGAGTTGGGTCACTGCTGACTGTCCTGTCCTAAGACCCCTGCCTTTCATTTGGCCATAAAAACCTATTCAAAGCTTATCACAGGATAATACCTTAAAGTCTAATGAGACCATTTATCCTGTGGATATAAAGCCTTAACTGGAAAAAAAATCTATTTCCATCTCCAAATTCAATGATGTCATTACAATGCTATTTAGTTTTATTTGAGTAAAAAGCATAGGCTATACATTAAATAGCATAAATATAATGACATGAAACTAAATGTACTAAAATAAATAATAATACAAATGACTTAATGATATTGTTTGTCAGTTATATGGCATCAGCCTACATGCATTTATCAAAGTAAAATAGCTAATGTTGACCACTAGCTGGCAGAAAAGATCAGTTTAAACCCATCCACCAATAGGAGAGTAACGGGATCAGTCAAATGTAAAATAAAGGCATATTATTATTAAACTCTGCTACTAAATTCTTATATGAATTATCATTAAATTGTGCTGTAAATGTTAATTGCATATTTTACATTTACAAAGTATACATTGTTATATTTTATGTTTTTAGGAATTTTTTTTATTGTGTTAGCCATTTATACACAGTCATAATCATAAATTGGTTTACTGACCCCCCTTCATTGCACTTTTTCCTCTGAATTTAATAGTAAGAAGAAAATGCATTAAACAAATATTCAATATTACATTCTACCAAAAATATAAGGCTACGAAACTAACTTTCAGGTTGCTTGCTTGTTAAAGCCGATACGAAATGCGCTGGCATTATTTTACAGTGTCTGTTACACATGTTACATCAGTAGTAATTATGGTAGCCTACTATAAATTATGCTTACATGGAACTAAACCTAATCCTAACCCTATATATAATACACGTAGTTAAATATTATTACTCAGTTTTTAACAGTATTACACTGTAACACTGACACCTTAAAATAAAGGGTAACACTTTTACTAATACACTATAATAATTATATAACAATAATTGTAACAATAAAACTATGCATTATTACATGCAACTAAACCAAACCAAACCCTAATCCTAACCCATAAGTACATGTAGTCTTAAATTTACTCAGTACTTAAATGTATAACTACAGTGTAACAAAGACACCCTAAAATAAAGTGTTACCAAATAAAGTGTAGCCAAAACTGGAAATGTACTCAGAAAATCAAAACCTAATAGCCTATTTATGTCTTTTTAACGCACACTTGCCATCGTTTCTAGTGAGACACCATGAGTGTCCAAGCAGCCATGTGAAGAGGGAGGAGCTAGTCAAACTAAATCTAACTATAAAAGCTGCCTCTCTCCCTCCTTACTCAGCTGTTGAAGTGTGTGAGACGTCCGTAATATTTTGTGGAGATACTGAGTTATTTGGACTTTTTTTGGACTGACGGTTTACGTGCGCAGCAGCGGATCAAGCGCATTTACGCAGTGCTCATAGCGCCCGGTTGTTGATAAAGTGCCCTTATTGATGTGTTTTTCTCGGGTCACTCCATTAGGAGTGTGCGATCCACCTGCGGTCCGGTCGAGCAGCGCGTCTGAACGCACATGGATTACAGTCACCTGATGGCGCCTCCGGTGCCCCCACACAAACCCAGATCCCCCCGGCCCGCGCACTGCCAGGGGCGGCTGCTGAAGTGCGTGTTTCTCGGGGACGGAGCTGTGGGGAAAACCAGCCTGATTGTCAGCTACACAACCAATGGATATCCAACGAAATACGTCCCGACAGCGTTTGACGATTTCTCAGGTGAGTCTTTGAATGCGCAATCGGGCACTTGCGACTTTTAGTGACGCTCTGTGGAAGTCAGTTCTCCTCAAGTTCTCCTCAAGTTCAAACAGGTGTTTTAGCTTAGTAACCACAAATGCAGTTCATCACATGAACTATAAATGAACATGAAAATGAAAACAAATTTTGAATATTTGTTTGCTGTCATATCGATGAATCGCTTTTTAGTGTTACACAAACTTAAGTTTATTTCCTCGTGACCAAAATGAGTCAAGTGCAGTCCCTTAAATGTCCGACCCTTTTTAATGGAAATTAATGCAGTGCTTTAAAGACTGTGTTTTATAACAATTTTCAGTCAAAGGGTAGGCTGATATATAAAAAAAACTTTACATGTTTCATCATTTTTCTATGGACCTGAAACAACAGCATGTCACTGTTCAGTATATACCACAAGCATGTCTTTGTAATTATAAAGCCCTTGCGCAATAGTAATGCCTGACCGGAAAATCTGGCCCCTAAAATCCACGGGGTCCGGGCCACTAGTTTCAGTGTCTGAGCAGATATTGTGTTTCTGCCCCAGTGGTGATGTCACCCTCAAACTCCTGGAGCCAGATCAGAAATCTGTGCACTGATTTGAGAACAGTTACGCAATTCAACAGGTGGTAAACTGAGGGGGAAGGGGCTGAATTAAAGGCAGATCATATGACAGGGATTTGGAGACAATTACACAATGGGTTCTTGAAGCAGAACACTTTGAAGTGACAAATAATCAGCAGGACCTCAGTGTTACTGTGTTTCATGAGATCACTACCGGGCATGATGGACGGAACATTATTATAGATTTGAACAGCATGTACTGTCCTACAAACAAGTAAAACTGACAAGTGAAATGATGAGCGGTTTATGAGCTGCAGGATCTGGGCTGTTGATCTATGCCATGTTCATGAGGGTGTATAATAATAAATAACAATAATTACTATTTATTATTATTATAAGAGACCTTGTTATATTAGGATTTTTTTACAGACTGACATTTGAAAACAATAAGATTATTTTGTTACAGACCAACTGAAACAAATTATTAATAATAACAATAGATATATAGTTGAGTAAAGGGATTGTAAAAAAAGTTTATATATATATATATATATATATATATATATATATATATATATATATATATATATATATACACACACAAACACAAACACAAACACACGCCACACACACACACACACACACACACACACACACACACACACACACACACACACACACACCACATATAATAAATATTCATATAAAGTTTATTATTTCTATCAACCAATGTATAAGGAAAAGTGTATATCTTAGCTCGTAATTAAATTAAATAAAAAAACACCTTAAATTGTAACTTAAGTCTATAAAGTCCATTGACGTTGTGTTTGTTTCCAGTGTCGGATGAGTCAGGTGCGTGTGTGTCTGTAGTAAAATGACTAATGTTTTCCCCTTTTATTCTCCAGCGGTCGTACAGGTGGATGGTCAACCCGTGAGACTGCAGCTTTGTGACACTGCTGGGCAGGTAAGAACTTGTTAGTCTCACAGCATGACTGTCCGATGCTCACTACATCATGTTGCTTTACATTCATTTTGAAGCCAATCCAAAGAAAAAAGTCAGCTAACTTGATCTTTTGTTTGGGATGGATGCGAGCATTTCTGTCACTCTCTGAAAGCAGGATTTAGAAATTGGATGAGAAAGCAATTGCGCAACAAATTCTTAGCAATTAGAAAAGATCTGCAGGGTTGCCATTCTGTGAGGAAATCATAAAGGGAGCGAAAAAAACAATCCTTAAGCTTTCGGCACTTTAGTTATTGGATCTCCCTCTCGGTTTCTGAGCCACACAGGCTTGGACAGGGCACCCTGTATCCAGCGGGTTTGCCTCCAAGTGATGTTTTAGATGCCAAACTTTTTTCAGTGTTGATTGTTGTGCAACTACCTTCTCATTTCACTAATTTGAAAAGGCCGCTGGCTCTACGTTCATTCTGATTTCCACATTGGAATATTAGATTGCTTCGTTGAAAGTTTTTTTCCTTAAGGCTTTGAACCTCAGAAACTGACACTCCTTTGTCATGCATTACATGGGTTAACAAATAAATGACTCTGCCCTCTTAGTACACAACATATAAATCCCTTTACACAACCATGCGGAGGCAAGCTCAGGCAAACACGAGAAGATCAAAATTCACTTCTCCAGTTATAGAACGGCAGGCTTTCATATAGTTTTTAAAGAGAGAGAACAAATGCACTTTGCCCAAAGTACAGAAACAAAGGCTAGTATCACAAAAGTCTATTGCTTTCTATTGCTCAGCCTGTTTAGATGTACTTCCATTATGTTGTGCAGCAGGTGTCCATGTCAACAAAAGAAAACAGTGAGTGATCATAATTGTTGGGCTGATATGGCTGTATATACAGTGCAAAATAACATTAACATATCTCTGTATTGTCGATCTTTTTTAAATCTATAAATCCAACACCATTACTATTATACTGTTGCCAGCTAGTAGAGAAATCTACTGCAATGGCTATTTACAGTTATTTATAGATATCTATAATTGGTGGCTGGAATATATTACAGTAAAAAAAATTTGAAAGTGTACAGTATCAAGCTGTACTAAGGAAAAGTGTGTATCTTAGCTCTGTAATTAAATGAAAATAACGCCTTAAATGCTAAAATTGTAACTTAAGTCCATAAAGTCTATTGAAGTTGTTTGTTTAGTGTTGGGGGACTAAATGGAAACAGGTGTGTGTGTGTGTGTGTGTGCGTGTGTGTGTGTGTGTGTGTGTGTGTGTGTGTGTGTGTGTGTGTGTGTGTGTGTGTGTGTGTGTGTGTGTGTGTGTGTGTGTGTGTGTGTGTGTGTGTGTGTGTGTGTGTGTGTGTGTGTGTGTGTGTGTGTGTGTGTGTGTGTGTGTGTGTGTGTGTTTCATCTGAATCTTATGAATTCGTAAACAAAAACTAGATGCAGCAAAGGCATTGGAAAGGTTTGGCACTCTTATCTGTCAAGCTTAATTGCTGTTCTCGATGATTTTAGAGGCCCTGCTCTCCAAACGCTCTACAGATTTATACTTTCAATTCATTTGTACTGCATAAACAGGACAGGGTGTGCCAGAGTTGAAAACGTTGGCCAAGTTTAAAAGATTAAAGCGTGCACTGCGTGTTCCACATGCAATGTTCTTTGCGAGCGCCAACCTATAATTTCACTTAATTGCTTCAGGGAATTATAAAACACCCCGAGAGCTAGTTAAAAGACTTTATTATTTGAAATAACAATTTGGAATCCCGCAAATGATTTTTGAGAAGGTTTTCGAGAGCCTTGCGTTACTAAACATCAGTAATGATCCGCTGTTATATAAAGTGATAGGCTTCCTGTCTGGGCAGCGCATTTACCTTTCTCTTTCTCTCTACCTCAGGACGAATTCGATAAGTTGCGTCACTTCTGCTACACGCGGACTGACGTACTCCTGTTGTGCTTCAGCGTCGTCAGCCCCGCTTCCTTCCAGAACATTGGTGAAAAATGGGTCCCGGAGATCCGACGGCGTTGTCCTCTCACTCCTGTGCTGCTGGTGGGCACCCAGTGTGACCTGCGCCAAGATGTCAAGGTCCTCATCGATCTGGCACGGCGCCGAGAGCGACCTGTCCTGGAAGAGGACGCCCGCGCCCTGGCAGACAAAGTAGGAGCGGTAGCCTACGTCGAATGCTCCTCGCTCACCCAGAAAAACCTGAAGGATGTCTTTGACGCCGCCATCTCCGTGGGTCTCCGAAACTCCGACAGAAGAGCCAGACGAGAGCGGAAGGTCCACAGTACTGCTGATAAAATGAAAATGCTCTCAAAGTCGTGGTGGAAGAAATATATCTGCATACAGTAGCAAAGGTCAAGCCAATCTTCTGAGGCATGAACAATGTGATAGACTCTGGTTTAGCTTCACGCTCCTCAAGTGGATGATGTTCAGTTGGTAACGAATCAACGAAGAACAGTATTGCTGCCTTAAGGACGATGAATGGCGAAAGAAAGTGCAGCTTGTTCGACAGCTACAGCACGAAGGAAGTTCTGTATGCAGGGCCGTCACTAAACATTACAGGCCCAGGATAAAGACTGCTCCGGGGCCATTTTGTAGGTGTAGAGGACCTTCTTAGCCATGTTTCTTTCCACATACTTGTATGCAAGTTTTGGGTTATCTCATTAAAAATGCTGGTTGGAAACGTAAAATCTTATAATGCCTATAAAAAAAACTCAATTAAGATGGATACTTTTTTTATTTGGTAAGAAACACATTTACCAAATGACTTCGTCTGAACGGATCATGATTGTTTGCGTGTTAGTCAAGTTGTCCAATCTCATTGCAGACCATCTCGAATATTGTTTTTGTCATTCTGAAATGCCTGAGCCAAAGCTTGTCAGGCATCTGAACGCAAGATAACATGACAGTGTTTGTAATTGCATTTCATCTGCGCACTCTGATGTGAAAGTCATTTGTTATGTAAGAAAAATGAGTCACAGGCTTCCTCAGTTGCAGAAACTTTTCATCTTTTTATTACTGATACTTTGTGCCAGTTTCCCAACAAGGAATAATTTTGTTCTCTTGAACACATGGGATGGAAGCGGTGCTTTATTCGCAAATATTTCATGTGATATTCCATTTTTTGCAGAAGTTTAATACACAGCTTTGGATGGAATTATGGCTAGTGAGATCGTTCAGTCTCAGTCATGCTTCGGCAACAACAACCCTCAATGTATGAACAAATGGCTCAACTGGATAGTGAAGAACACTGTTGGCCTCTTCCACAGCCAAAAAATCATCTACTGCTTTTGTTTTTATAAGCCAATACAGTGCCACAGCTTCTATTTATTCACCCATGTCATGTCTTCTACCTGATAAATGCATATACGAACGTTGTGTGACCACGTTAATGATACTAGCATGCTAACACTGGTGATCAAGCGCCTTTTTGTTTGTTTAACCTCCATGTCTGAGGTCACAAAGAGAGTTTTATAGCAGTCTTGTGACCCCTCGGCCGTTTACGCCCAATCTAAATGGTCCTTATATACCGTCAGTCTGTAACTGAAGCTACTTGTAAATGTAGGCCTCGTTTTCATCGTTTTGATTGTCCAAAATTGAGTGTAACTGCAACTCTTCTGTCCTTGTTAACACAACTGCCATTGCAATGTGAAATGGATGTGTACTTGTGTACTGTTAGTCACAGAAAGTTGGACATATCATGCATAACACATTACCTTTCTATGCCATACAATGCATTGCACTTGTGATCTCTTGTTAAACCCTATTGCAGTCTTTCCATTTGACTTGATCTACGCTGTCGTGCCATGTTGTAAAAAGTCTAGTACAGAGTTCTTTGGCTATGTGTCCTCCTGATCAGCCAATGAGATGTTGAATTTGCTTCTCATTATTCAGAAGCCCAGTCGTTCAGAGATTCGCCACAAACGACAGAGCACAACAGTAGGGTTCAGGAAGTAAAAATCCCCCCGATTATCAATTATATATTGTCAAAGCAGCAACTAGTTTGTAGTGTGTAGTTTATTCCATCAATTTCATTACATTTTATTAATTTACTTTTTTGTTGTTGTACTGAATAATTAGATTCATTGCTTTTATTTGCGTCTGATTTTTTTATTAAAAATAAATACATTTTAAACTCTAATTGAGAAAATGAGTGGGGAAGATACTTCCAGAATCAAAGCCGCCTACAAAGTGGTCGGTCACTGTTGCGCTCCAAACAGCCACACATCAGAAAGTGACCTCTGTTTTTTTATGTACTTTATTGCCAACGCAATAACATTATCAGGGTAATCTAAGATCTGTACATTTTATGATTGCATTTAAATCTCTTACTCTATAAAGACTGTTTATGGATACACTGTTTCTGTGTATGTATGTGTGTTTCGGTTGCTGACTGCTATCCATGATTTTCATGGAAAATAAATGTGACTTAAACTGAAACTTGAATGAGTTTTTCACATTGTATTATATGTGTGCCTGTCGTCAACGGACCTACAACAGCATTGGGGTACATATTGGGTCAATTTTGCTTTCATGTTGACTTTAGCATGCATAGCCTACCTCAGTGATAGCTTTGTTAGCAAACACTATTTGCAGTAAGTGCATGTATGACACAGGGAGACCATTAGAAATTATTTGAGATCAATTTTTTTGTCCAAACATCTTTAAAAGAGCGGATAAATTGTCAAGGAAAAAAAGCTATCGATGCCAAAATGAATCTTTGGCGGTCAAGTGGTACAACTACAGCTATTGGGTAACACTTTACTTGAAGGGGTGTGCATAAGACTGACATGACACCTTCATAACCATGACACGACACATGTTATGAATATGAAGTAGGGTTTATACAAGTTTATGACAAATGTCATTGAGTGTCATTCGCTCAATTATGACATTTTTAATGCAAATATGACATTGTTTAAGATGTCTTTGTTATGACATCTTGACACAAAGCATAACATCATAACCTGTCAGTGTCTTTGTCATGATAACTTGACATTAAATTAAGTTAAACTGTCATGTGGTTGGTTTTGACATTGGCTGTCATGAGGCCATTATAACTGTGTCATGAATATTTTTCGTGACCTCAACTACAGTGGTACAAATTGAATTTGTCATTAAAAAGTTATAATGGCTTCATGACAGCCAATGTCAAAACCAAGCACCTGACAGTTTAATGTAATGTTAACCAATAAAGCTAAGTGGTTTCTTAAGTTTGATAATTAATCTGCTATGTCATGTTTATGACAGGTTGTGTTGTCTTAGTAATGTCAAGCTGTCATGACAAAGACACTGACAGGTTATGATGTATTGGTTTATGTCAAGATGTCATAACAGAGACATCTTAAACAATGTCATAATTGAGCGAATGACACTTCATGACAGTTGTCATAAACATGCATAAAACTTCCTTCATATTCATAACATATGTCATGTCATGATTATAAAGGTGTCATGTTAGTCTTATGCACACCCTTTTAAGTAAAGTATTAGCAGCTATTGTTTAGTTTACGTTCATTGTTATTTTAATGTTATGTGCTTTGAGACTATGAGGTAATTTGACGCGTCTCTCGTCTCGTGATGATTTGCAGTGGGCGTTCATATGTTTAGAAGGAAGCATGCTTTGGAGACTCTCTGGGAGGTTGGGATCTTGTGCTTTTAGTGATTAGCAAGAACATTTTAGTGATTAGCATGTTAGCTCCTTAAAGAAATGTGAAAAATGGCAAACACAGAATACACATGCACATCGCAACATGTGGTCAGAGTTGTAACTTAGAGTATAGTAGACAGGGTTGCCAATTGTCACGCATTTGGAGTGAAAATTTCATGCTCTCGCTTTCATGCTAACATCCTGCAGAAACATGAAAATCCTGCAGGATTCCTCTAGGGTATTTTTCTGAGGTTACAGCTGTCAGTCACAACCTAAAACTAATGACTCAGTTTATTACTCAATGATTGTAGCTAGGGCTAGTTCCAATGTCTATTAATGTTACTAAAGTTAAAGTTAGTTTCTTTAGTTTTTGCTTTTGGTTTAAAATGCATTCATAACAGAACTATTTGACCTAAAGATGTAGTTTTTTCAGAACTTTACCAGTGCAGGTCACTGGGTCACAGGAGAATAAAATGCTAAAAGAGTACTTGCATAGTACGGATTCATTTCTGATTATAATTATGTCTGCAACGGTCTCACTGTAACCCATCATTAAGAGGCTTTCTTTTGTCTCAAAGAAAAGCCAACTGCACAGACAGTCTCAGTGAATACAGTCTGTGCCTAGCTTAGCATACGTAGCATTTCACTCAAGAATAAACAACAGTTACTCTCAAACCATAATGTGCACTTTTACAATACATAACAGCCAGTTTGATATGGTAGTGCTCAGATGGTCTTGTGGTTGAAAGAAGATCACAGTTAGTCCACACAAGAAGATGGCAGATTTTCAATAAAGGTCCCTTAAGGATTTTCTAAGAAATACACAATCAGTGTGGTCAGAAAGAAACAACATTTCATAATAATCACAGTGTAAAAACAGGACATGTGGTTAAAATCATCCAGACACAGAGATTTCTGTCGACAACTTTTGCAAGACACCTAAAATGAACAATAGCAGACCTGAACACATCATGTGACCAATGCTTAGTCAATCATCTTTGGGTTTTAAACCCCTTCTGATGTCATTTCTGGAAATATTTAGGTAACTGAATGCCTGAACCTTGACATCTTGGACTTTGGTAATGAGTTATGACGACTTGACGTCACAGTTGGGTTCTGTAACTGTGGTCACAATGACAGTAATATGGTCCTGGAGATGACAGGAGTTTAACAGCACATTGGCACAAGCCCTTTCTGCCTGCCAATGTGATTTGTTCTGGAAGATGTGTGGAACTTTACACAATGTGTGTGTGACGCAATGTTTCGGGGCCCCTTTAGCGGGAAGGCTGATAGGATTAAAACCCATGGCAGTGTGGTCTCATTTGGAGCACTGTTACTGACACAAATCTGCTTTTAATGTACATCTGAAAGCTTGAGGGCACATTGCTTAAGATACATTTTAATCTTATTACACACATACTGATGGTTTCTAAATACCACAATGTTGTTTTCCGAAGGTCATATTATTTCCTGGCATAATTAGTGGTTTTTGCTTAGGCAAACATCATTAGAAACAGTATTTAGAACAAAAAATATTCAAGTTCACCCAAAATGGGAAAAGAAAACAATTAAATGTCGTCAACCTTACAAAAAAAAGATGTTTATTCAAGTGTTCTATTAGTATACATCTTTTAAACTAAAATAAATAAGTATACTTTTAGTCTACTTTTTATTTCTCAGAAATGTAGTTAAAATTACACTTATGTATATTTGACTTATACAAGTCTTAGAATATTTAGCCTATTCTTGTACTCAATCATTTGATCAAGATATACTTAAAAGTATAATTAAGTATACTTGGCTTGTAGTTGTGTTTACTCTTTTCATTGAGTTGCCTACTTAAAACGTTTTCACATAGTTTTACATGCTTCACAAACAGTCTTATACAGTCTTATAAACATTCTTTGTATATATTGATTTATAAAGAAAACAGATATGTTCTTCATTCTAAGTTTGTGAATATTATTGTGTAGTCCTATAGGAATTTACTTCAAGTACAGTTAAATGTATAATCAAGTATAAATCAAGTATAATAAACTTTAAGTATGATGTTAAGTTCACTTAAAGAAAGCTTACAAGTATACTTGCAGTATAAAACTACTAAACTAGTAGTTTAATGAGAGTATAAAGAAATGCTAAGTATTACTATAAGTTTACTGTTACACCTAAAGTGTACTTATAAGTGTACTTTTATACACTAAAAAGTGGGCCAATTTAGTAGTATTGAAGCAGTACATTTAAAAGTATATTACTAGTACATTGATAATAGTATACTTACTACGTAAAGTATACTTAAAAATTTACTTGAGTTTTACTTCAGTATACTTAATAAAACTTGAAGAATATATGTTTTGGGGCTTTTCACTCTCATATCACATCAACTTGTGTGATTTCCTTCAGTGAAACATATTACATATTACATTTTTCCATATAAATGAAAGTAAGTGGTGACCAAGACTCTTAAGCTCAAAAAATCACATAAAAGCGCCATAAGGGGCCGTTAAAAGTACAATATGTACGAATTTTGTATCAAAATATCCAAAAACCACTTGCACAGTGTTATATATTTCTGCGAGAAGCTGCGAAACACAATGGTGCAATGGTAAAACAAAACGTCAATCTAGCATGTTTTCGTAGAAAAAGCAGCATTGGAAAAGCAGCGCATGGAATGTATTGGAATGAAAAAAAGACGAGACATGTACGCAATGGTCAAACACTTCTCTATCTTCTCTATCTACTTGACTAGTAGTGAATGTTTCATGAGCAGTAGGATAGCCGTATTCTTCTGCACAATCATACAGAACCAAAGCACAACCAAAACAATGTTCTTTGGCAAAATGCATGCAGTTTTGTTTTTTAACTGCTAAAATTACATAGTGTATCTTTAACCAATGAATAACACAATCACAATACAAGGGATTGTTCATAAAACAAATTCTGCAATCATTTACTCCCCTGTCATTGCATGTCTTTAATCGTTGTGTTGTTTTTTTTATTTGTGGAGCACAAATAAAGGTAATACGAAGAACATCAACATTAAAGGGCACCTATTATGGCATTTAAAATGTTCCTAATAATGTTCTGGGAGTCCCCAACAACAGTTTTACATGCATGCAATAACAAAAAACACTTTTGTTGTCTTATAATATGCATTTATTTTTACCTGATTTGCTCACCGACTCCCTAATGATTCGTTTGACAACTCATTTGTCCAAACCCCTCCTTTGCGTGACGCTAATCGGTGGTGATTGGTCAGATGACCCAGTCAGTTATATTTTGCGTTAGCCCAAAGTTTAAACATATTGATAAAGCACTGCAGTACTACAATACGCTTCACATAATTTCAAATATTTCAAAAAACAAAAAAATGACATTGGAGACCTAGAAGCTGCTGAGCGTAACTCTCACTCTCACACACACACACACGCACGCACGCACGCACACACACACACACACACATAAAAGCAACAATTATTAATAGTGCTTACAGGTTGTGATTCGGAGGAGGAAGCTGATCCAAATAAACTTGGTATTGAACCTTCCTATATCAGCCGACTCGCGAATCCACACTTGAAAGCATTTGTGTTTGTGAAGCGATCGTCATTAAAATAACGGAACATCAGCTCAAGGTGGCTTTGTGTGGTATAGTTGTAAATATAAACTCTAGCCACTGAGTCTTCACATGCTTGTCCCTGGGCAGTGAAAAAAAAAAGTTTGCTTTTGATTCGCACTTCAGAACAGAGTCTGTCGACATGTTGTTGTCAGTTTTCTCTGTCTGCTCGGCGCGCGCACTGAGTGGGCGTGTCGAATTCAAATAACTTGTACAAGTGACGTACGAAAGTTAGAGAGAAAGCATCGTTTGTCTATCGATTCATATCAGCGACTCAGAGTCGACTCTTACTTTGAGAGACAATAACTTTGTATACGGTGAACTTTCATATTTAAAACTTTGCAGGATGTTTTTGTTCACTTAGATCTATGTTACACACTACATGAAAGGTAATTTTCAAAATTCCATGATAGGTACCCTTTAAAAAAACTTTGGACCCCATTAACATTCACTGTGTCGATGTCATATTCACTCACATTTTCTTTAGAAAAAGTAAAAATCTAGTGTTGATTGAAATCTGTCATTGCTTTTGAGAAGCTTTTTGAACATGAGCCAGACTTGAGTGATTCTGTAGTGACTTAATGCTGATATCTTGATAAATTGCTCCATAGTTTCATTGGCAGGAGCTTTTGACTTCCTGCCATACAAGAGGCCATAAAAACCCATCAGTCTTTGGCAAACAGACTTACACAGGCAGGGACAATGTGTTTGTGTCTCACATGAGGCTGCTTTTCCCTGTCTTTTGTCAACACGGCCAGAGGGAGCTTCACATTCAACTTGCATATAGTAAATGGTCAACGCAAAGGTCACTGTGAGGAAACCTCAATGACGTTTCTCTGCAGGGGCAGTTAAAACAAATCCTTCTGTACTATAAAGATATAAATAACAAAATATATATTTTTTTATTTGAGTATTGTTTGCCTGTATATAACATAACATAACATCACATCACATCACATCACATAATATAAGGTTGCATTCACATTACCACTGACTACATTAGTTAATATGAAAATAAACTAACAATGAAAAAACATGTTTTAATCTTAGTTCATGTTATTGGTTTAGTTTATTAGGCATTTTCCTGGATTTCCTTGGTAATAACACTTAATTTGATTTGATCTCATGTTCTTTCTTCTAAATAATAATATAGAGAAATAAAAATAGATTTAATGAGAATTGAGAATTGTTGACATAAAGTAAGAATACAAAGCTGTGAAATAGATGTGGATCACATAACGCACATTTTTAATGAGAAATGATTGAGATTCAGAACTCACACTTTTGATCGCAGTCTTTGGTTTCTTAAATATGATTAATATCTATCTCTTCTAAAACTCCAGAGAAGACGCATGAATTTTTCTCAGGAGAAACACCAGAGAAGAAGCATTTCTTCTGATCTAGTGTTTGGAAGAAACAAATAAGATATTGATACGGAGTGCCTAAAGGGACATGGTGAAGGAATAAAATATGAGATAGAGGATAAATAATAAACCAATACTTTTGCACTTTCTCGCAAATGTTTTGCGCTCCCTCGAGAAACTGTGTTCCCTTGCGAGCGAACTCAAAGTTTCTCAGTGCAACACAAATCATTTTCTTTTCCATCACCATGTCCTTTTAGAGGCTTCGTTTACTGAAGAGATTTGATTTATGTTTTTTTGGGATAACATACAGCAAACCTAGTCAAATCCTTCTGATTGGCTCAATCAAGACATGATTCAGTTAATATTCAGTGGCCTACGAGTACTTTACCTCTCTCTCTCTCTCTCTCTCTCTCTCTCTCTCTCTCTCTCTCTCTCTCTCTCTCTCTCTCTCTCTCTTTCTCTCTCTCTCTCTCTCTCTCTCTCTCTCTCTCTCTCTCTCTCTCTCTCTCTCTCTCTCTCTCTCTCTCTCTCTCTCTCTCTCTCTCTCTCTCTCTCTCTCAGTCAGTTGTTAGTTTTCTTTCTCCATTGTTTGACAGTGCTAGGCTGTCTTTGATGTCCCACGTGATGACTGATAGCACCTCAGCCCCTGCAAAGTTCCCGATGCCCTCGAGACATTCTCCTCTGTTTGTGAAGCAGATAGTCAGGAACCAGGACTGCCTTTGTTGCACAAACCAAACCATTGATCATGTGTTGGTGTATTCTGAAACACGCAAACTAAACATTGACCAGCCACAAGTCCCTTTCTTATCATGCCCCTTTCACCCGAAGTGTGGTGTCACATGGTGGTTCATTCACAAAAGATATAGGCCTGAACTGATGAAAGAGTTACCTGAGATCTTGCGGTTTCAGTGAAGCATTGGGAATCTCCCAGGTTTGAATGGGTAAATGTTGACAGCTCAACAGTTGATTGAAAAAACGCCCTAGCGTAATCATTCTACACTTGTAATTACTCATAATTTCCTAAAGTAAAATGTCCCATGTTAGATGTTTTGGGTACTGTGAGACGAAGACCATCATTACGAGTGGGTCTGGAACTCGCTGTCCTTGGCACTGATTTACTTAAACACAGGATTAGCTGTTCTTGATCATAACCCAGCAGGGTGGTTTATTACACGTTCAGACCGCAGTGGACTTTTTCTTACGTAAACGTGGACGTCTCCCTTCATGCTGTTCTCAGTAACTGAGTTTTATCTGTTTTTGAGATTACACATGTAGAACTGCTTGACTTCACTCTTCACATCACAACAAAGCGCAGATTAAACAAATTGTTGGTACCGGCAACAAGTACAAACTTCTTCTGAGATCGTAGTGAAGTCATTGTAATTCATTAAAACACATTCTCTGTTAATTGTGAATTAAATATTCTATTCATATAACTTTATTATAAGTTCAGTAAAAGAAAACAGTGGCATTTGTGCTTAAAAAAAGAACATTTTATTTTATTTATTTATATTTTTTACTTTTTTTAACATGAACATAGGTTGATATTTTGAGGACATGAACATTGGTTGATATTCTGATGAGAAATATATTTTAAATAAATTCATGGTTAAAATATAAGTATTGGTTACACAATAAGGTCAAATTTGGTCATCCGTTCGCTCGTTCTTTCATATACTGTCATGGGTTGGTTCCACATGTCACATGTCTGTCCTGTCTTGTTAGCACATGGGTGTTTTGTTATGTTGTGCCATGTGCTGTTGTGATTGTTTGATCCCTCCCCCTTGTTACCTGATTAGTGTTTAGTTGTTCCACCTGTCCCCTCTTGATTTGTTCCCTATTTAAGTCTCCTCTTGTTTGCTGTCTTCGTCGGATCTGTGTATTATGTCTCCCATGTTCCTTGTGGTTCTCGATGTGTTTATGGTCAGTGTATTGTGTTTCAGTTCAGTTCAGTTATGTTTTATGAAGTATGTTTTCCCCTCGTGGGTTTTTGTTTTTGTGTTTATTTTCATTTAGTAATAAATATTCCCCCTTCTGTTGCACTTGAGTCCTCCTCTCCACTTTTTGTAATCCACCCGTGACAGAAAGATCCGACCACTGAGGACTCAGCAAAATGGAGGACGAGGAGTCCAACTGGGATGAGAATTATTTTGACGACGATTATTTGGATTGCCCGGACTATTTCGTCGCCACCTTTGGGGCAACCCAATTTTCATCGGGTTACAGGGACAGCTCGGGACATACTTGTCACCGTCACAGACGGAGAAGGAGGAAATGCCCGTCTGCCGAGCGAGAGACTGTCCACGTCCCGTCTGCCGAGCGAGAGACTGTCCACGTCCCGTCTGCCTTCCTGAGCTGGGACTATCTGGAGCGTCTGGCCCGGATTTTGGACACGCCTGTTCCAGAGGCGGAGCCCACGCCTGTTCCAGAGGCGGAGCCCACGCCTGTTCCAGAGGCGGAGCCCACGCCTGTTCCAGAGGCGGAGCCCACGCCTGTTCCAGAGGCGGAGCCCACGCCTGTTCCAGAGGCGGAGCCCACGCCTGTTCCAGAGGCGGAGCCCACGCCTGTTCCAGAGGCGGAGCCCACGCCTGTTCCAGAGGCGGAGCCCACGCCTGTTCCAGAGGCGGAGCCCACGCCTGTTCCAGAGGCGGAGCCCACGCCTGTTCCAGAGGCGGAGCCCACGCCTGTTCCAGAGGCGGAGCCCACGCCTGTTCCAGAGGCGGAGCCCACGCCTGTTCCAGAGGCGGAGCCCACGCCTGTTCCAGAGGCGGAGCCCACGCCTGTTCCAGAGGCGGAGCCCACGCCTGTTCCAGAGGCGGAGCCCACGCCTGTTCCAGAGGCGGAGCCCACGCCTGTTCCAGAGGCGGAGCCCACGCCTGTTCCAGAGGCGGAGCCCACGCCTGTTCCAGAGGCGGAGCCCACGCCTGTTCCAGAGGCGGAGCCCACGCCTGTTCCAGAGGCGGAGCCCACGCCTGTTCCAGAGGCGGAGCCCACGCCTGTTCCAGAGGCGGAGCCCACGCCTGTTCCAGAGGCGGAGCCCACGCCTGTTCCAGAGGCGGAGCCCACGCCTGTTCCAGAGGCGGAGCCCACGCCTGTTCCAGAGGCGGAGCCCACGCCTGTTCCAGAGGCGGAGCCCACGCCTGTTCCAGAGGCGGAGCCCACGCCTGTTCCGGACCCTGTGTTTGTGTCTGTGTTTTTGTCTGTCCTTGTGACTGTTTCTGTTTTAGTGTCTGTTCCCGAGCCGGTGTCTGTTCCCGAGCCGGTGTCTGTTCCCGAGCCGGTGTCTGTTCCCGAGCCGGTGTCTGGTCCTGAGAGGGCTTCACCGCCCGATGGACTCTGTGTTTTTCCCTCACCGTCCTGGCCGCCCGATGGACTCTGTGTTTCTCCCTCACCTCCCTATGGACTTTCTGTTTCGCCTAGGTCGCCTGATGTCTCTGTCCCTCCCGTCCCGCCCTGGTCTGTCCCTCCCGTCCCGCCCTGGTCTGTCCCTCCCGTCCCGCCCTGGTCTGTCCCTCCCGTCCTGCCCTGGTTTGTTCCTTCCTGCCCCGCCCTAGCCTGATGGAGCGTTTGGTAGCCGCTCCGTAGGGAGGGGGTTATGTCACATGTCTGTCCTGTCTTGTTAGCACATGGGTGTTTTGTTATGTTGTGCCATGTGCTGTTGTGATTGTTTGATCCCTCCCCCTTGTTACCTGATTAGTGTTTAGTTGTTCCACCTGTCCCCTCTTGATTTGTTCCCTATTTGAGTCTCCTCTTGTTTGCTGTCTTCGTCGGATCTTTGTATTATGTCTCCCATGTTCCTTGTGGTTCTCGATGTGTTTATGGTCAGTGTATTGTGTTTCAGCTCAGTTAAGTTTTATGTTTTATGAAGTATGTTTTCCCCCTCGTGGGTTTTTGTTTTTGTGTTTATTTTCATTTAGTAATAAATATTCCCCCTTCTGTTGCACTTGAGTCCTCCTCTCCACTTTTTGTAATCCACCTGTGACACCACAATGAAAGAAGTAGAAGATGATTTTGCAGCAGTTTTACTTTATTATGAATAAACAAAACACTCTGGCATAAGAAGCCACAGAAAAATTACGTGGAAGTAACACAAACTAAGTCTAACTTTGAAGACACAAGAAAAAGGGGCATCGTTTTCAACTAAAACCGGGAAAAAAAAGAAGCATTTTGACTGCTCATTTACACAATAACGGCGTTTTGGTGGGCCGTAAAACGCAAACATTTGAAACAGGTTTCAAAGAGCATGTTTTTGAAAACAATGCTGTTATCGTCTCTGTGAAAAAAACAAAAATGCATATTTGTGAAAATGGTGACATCATGCGTATTACGGGTTCAGTCATTGGGTCATCAGTCATTGAACACAATGGGTTGCTATGGAAACAAATGATAACACATTAGGTAACAAATGATAACACATTAGGAAACAAGCGCTCTGTCAGAAACCGAATACTTACCTACAGTACTGTTGCTGCGTCCCAATTCGCCTACTTATACTACGACCTAAAAGTATGTACTCTTTTTGTGAAGAAAAAGTACATACTTTTGAGTGTGTAGCAAAAGAGTAAGCAAGCTTTGGGACATACTACTTCCTGTCGCGTGCATCCTATCACCGTAAAATGCCCTGTCAATCATCTCGTCACAGTTAAAATCCTCCATTCAATCTATTATAATTTCTTACCATTTCGGAGAGAAATGTTTTAGCACGTACCGTTCACCTGCCAGTCGTGGATCTTTCATGTGGAGACTCTCCTCGTGTGTTTGCAATTTGAATTTAATGATGCATTTAAAATTTAATGGCTAAACGTATCTTTACAAAAGTTCACTGCTGCTGCAGATGCAATATATGTCGACAACATTGAATAAATACATTTTCGTCAGGTTAGATATTGATAATTAATCACTCAAGCCACTTTATCTAAACCTCTCTACTCAACCGCCGGACTCGCGCGTCCTCAATGTCTGTAGTTTTTTAACACTTTTCACTCGTGTTTGTAGTTCTAACTGAATCCTCGTCCAGCGCGCGATGGGTTGTGGGCAATATCAGCCGTTAGAGTGCGCATCGATCTACACTTCGGATTCTGACCGGAAAAAGTAGACCATCCGGGTATCTTTGGAACACTCATTTCAACATACTACGATTTGGGACGTACTAATTCTATTTTCGAATACTATTTAGGACGGATAGTATGCGAATTGGGACGCAGCATGTATGTGAAAAACGGTACACCAGTAGTACGCCTGAATACATAGTATTCAAAAAACAGTGTCCGGAGGACCTACTACTTCCGCCAAGATTCTGAAGTGTGCATTCGATGGACACTTTACTATCCCATGAGGCCACGGAAAGGGGATTTACGAATGAAAGTGAAGTGACACAACTGTTTTGAAGTGACGCTGGTAGGTCACATGACAGTAACAACATGGCGGATGTAGTACGTCCAGATTACACACATTCACACTAGAGCGTACTTTTTGAACATCCGTGAAGTAAATTCAAATTCAAATGTAGTACCAACTCAGACAGTACGCAATTTTGGATGCAGAGATCAAACTAAACAGGGACAAGGAACACAAAGGCTGTTTTTACACAACAACAATGTGCTAAAAATGGACAATATTTTCCTTTACGTTTTTTATGTATAGATGACAACTGTGTCAAAGTGATCCGCATTCACACGGATCTGTGAAAACGACTAAAAATATTCTGCTGCCAGGCCAGTAATTGGTAATATCACTTTGTAAAAGAACAATGAACGATAACGTTTTGCTTTTTCAGTCCCCAAAACTCAGTGTATATTATTTACCTATAAGTAAACAAAAACATAACATAAACGTGACACATATTATATGTTAATATTAGCACAAGAACTTGCTTAGCACTTTTACACCTTTATAAGTAATTTATTGCACGTTATGTCCTGTCCTATCCGGTTATGCCTCATAATGTGTTTATCAAAGTCATAGAGAAAAGCAAAAATCTGATATTTTACATTCACAGAGCAGCTACAAATTAGTGTCTTGTAATTTGATCATTCAAATTTCAAATTGTATTTGAATTTGAAAATAACCTCATTATAGCATCTTATATATCTCAATATGATGATGAACTACAACTGAAAAACAAAGCTCCTTGCTTGTGCCATCCCTCGTTTGATGCTAATGTGCTTGTCACTCTGTGAGGACTCTTAATTGGCTGTAGCCAGCAGCTCAGGTATGTAGTGAACTCACACTGAGGCCTTGTTTGCTCACATAGGTCAAATGGTGGGTGAACTGTGGTGGTGATTGATGAGGAACTCAATCCATGGCTGTTAAGTCCAATTGTGCTTCTGTGTGTGTGTATAATGTCTCAAATCTTCCATAGTACCCTCCGCAACGATGCTGCCCAACACGTGTTTGCCGTAACACACATCACCCCTCAAATGAGGTAGATAATCGTTTCCACTTTCAGCCCTTTATAGCTGCGGAAGCCATTAGCGCTGTCTGCTTGAGGCTCGGCAGTCTCACTAGGAGTCAGCAGCTACTGACCCAGGTCTATAACTAGTGTCCTAGCCTTTTAAAACTTAAGAGAGAGGGGAGCTAACCTTTAACCTGCCTGCCTCACCTCCCACGGCCCGAGCTCCCCCCGCTCCAGGACAGGATGTGCCCGCACCGGTTGCATGGTTGGAGGCCCTTGGATGGAGACACTGTCCAGACAGAATGTCTGCTTTAAACATCAAGACTTCGTTAAGGAAAAGCGACAGTTTAGAGGGTGTTTATGTTTGAACAGAGGATGTGTGAGTTCAAATAACTATTAATAACATATTCATAATTTATGTGGGTCAGTAATGTGCCACTTGTTCATCCATAATTTGTTTAAAAAATGTATCAAAAATGCAATTCATGCATGCATTAATTGCTGTATTAAAATTAATTTAATTTCTTTGTGATATATACAGTGGTGCTCAGAATTAATGGTACCCCTGGTAAAAATGATAAAAAATGGCTATAAAAAATAAATCTGCATCGTTTATCCTTTTTATCTTTTATTCAAAAAAATTGGCAAAATCCTAACCTTTCATTGAAGTAAAAGATTTGAAAGTGGGGGGGAAATCACATTATAAAATAAATGTTTTTCTCCAAAACACGTTGGCCACAATTATTCATACCCTTTTATTAAATACCTTTTTGCAATCTCCTTTTGCCAAGATAACAGCTCTGAGTTTTTTCCTATAATGCCTGATGAGTTTGGAGAACAACTGACAAGAGATCAGAGACCATTCCTCCATACAGAATCTCTTCAGATCCTTCAGATTCACAGATCCATGTTGGTGCTTCTTCTCTTCAGTTCACCCCACTCATTTTCTATATGGTTCAGGTCAGGGAACTGGGACGGTCATGGCAGAAGCTTCATTTTGTGCTCCCTAACACATTTTTGTGTTGATTTTGATGTTTGTTTTGGATCGTTGTCCTGATGGAAGATTCAACCACGGCCCATTATAAGATTTCTAGCAGAAGGCGTCAGGTTTTGATTTTTTATCTGTTGATATTTGATAGAATCCACAATGCCATGTATCTGAATAAGAAGTCCAGGACCTCCAGCAGAAAAATATGCCCACAACATTAAAGATCCAATGGTATATTAAATTGTACACATATTGATACTTTTTATCCTTGTGCGCACCAAACCCATCTAGCGTGTTTGCTGGCAAAAAGCTCTTTTTTTAGTTTAATCTGACCACAGAACCCTGTGCCGTTTGAAGATCCAGTCGTGTCTGACCACTGAATATGCTGGAGTTTGTATTTGGATGAGCGAGGAGCATTTTTCTTAAAACCCTCCCAAACAACAAGTGGTGATGTAGGGGTTGTTTGATTTTTTTTAATAGGCTTTCTGACCCCAAGACTCAACTAATCTCTGCAATTCTCCATCTGTGATCCTTGAAGAGTCTTTGGCCACTCAAACTTTCATCCTCACCGTCCATTAAGAAAATATAGACACACGTCCTCTTCCTGGCAGAATCGTAACAACTTTAGTTGATTATAACTTCTTAATTATTGCCCTGATGGTCAAAATGGGATTTTTCAATTCTTTAGCTATTTTCTTACATCCACTTTCTATTTTGTGATGCTCAACAATCTTTAGATGCATATCAGAACCATGTTCTGTGGTTTTATTCATTGTGATGTATGATTAAGGGAATTTGGCCTTTGTGCTTCCTCATATTTAAACTCCTGTAACACAAGAAGTCATAGCTGGACAATTTCATGTTCCTAGTCACCCTGGTGGTCTAAAAAAGGTAAATATTAATGGGAATATACTTCATAGATATTTTATTCATAAAAAATTCTAGGGGTATGAATAATTGTGGCCAACGTGTTTTGGATTAAAATATTTATTTTATAATGTGATTTCCCCCCACTTTCAAATCTTTTACTTCAATGAAAGGTAAGGATTTTGCCAATTTTTTGAATGAAAGATCAAAAGGATAAACGATGCAGATTTATTTTTTATAGCCATTTTTTATCATTTTTACCAGGGGTACCATTAATTCTGAGCACCACTGTATATATATATATATATATATATATATATATATATATATATATATATATATATATATATATATATATATATATATATATATATATATATATATAATATATAGCATTTTTAATCCATTTTATTTTTAATCCATTTAATTCTGTGTGTTAAGCAATTTTTATTTTATGTTATTACATTTATGTAAAAACTTTTTGTTTATTAAAAACAATTATTTTATGGGTTTAACTTTACTTGTTTTAGTAACAACAATTTAGTTAACAATAATAATCCTGGAATGAAATTCTGGAAAAGAAAAATGTATTTAGTTGTTTGGCATAGTTTTTTTTATTTCTTATGGGGAAAATTATGACTGCTTCACTGCTTATTAATATTTAAAAACTTTTATCTGCTAAATTAAAGTCATGGGGTGTGACCAACATGCAGAAAAAAAATCATAAAGAGGAAAAAATCATAAAGAGAACCCTTGCAGACACTCGTCATAACTGTGTGTAAAGTTCAATAAACTATATATATATATAAAGTTGTTTTTGTGAATATGCGAAGTGGTAAGAGTTTTAATTTAGTAAAAAGTTTATTACTTTTGATTGTACAATAGTGTTTTGATAAGTTTAAAATTTGGGGGTTATTACATAATTTCCATATACTTCCATTTATGTTATTTCATAGTTCTGATGAATTTACTATTATCTGTGAAATATAGTAATAAAAAAAATCAGCATGCGTTTCCAAATGTTTGACTGGAAGTGTAACAGCTGTAAATCTTCAGATTGATGTTCTGTGGTTTGCTTTCTGGTTAGGGTGGACGAAGCAGATGAACAGAGTTTGTATTATTGTTCTGCTATCTCTCGTTCCAGTGCACACACACACAATCACAATCTCTCCTCCGCTCTTGAACCCTCCCACGTTCAGTTTCGCCTTTGAATGCGGCTAGTCATTGCCAGTACGGAACATGAACAAAATCTCTTGTTCTCTTTGTTTGTCCATTATGCAACTGGTCGATGTGAATCCATATAATTCATTTGCTTTTAACTGCTCTCTTCTCTGACTGTTGACAGAGGCATTAGTACAGAGAGAGAGAGAGAGAGAGAGAGAGAGTGGGTGTATGTGTTCACATCAAAGAGTTCTACACTGCATTGTCCTCAGCGCTCTAAATGTCCTCTTTATCTTTAATTTTCTATTGCATTCTTTAAAAGGGTTCCTAGAAAAATCATTTAAAAGGGGGTACCAAAGTCTTTTGGAGTCTACTTTAAAATAGGGTTTCATTCTTGAATATTACAAAACACATGTTTTTTTCACTTAATTTGCAGCACCTCTTTTCCAAGTCTGTCAGTAACGCTCTGTTTAGTTCCTGTCACTATGAAGCTCCTCCTTCTGAAAAGAACACTGTGCTCTGATTTGTCGGCTGAACCAGTGTGTTGTGATTGGTCAACCGTTTCGAGAGTATCACGCCCTTTACCATAATTGTGAGTTTCAACACAATACTAACGCAACTCAACCAGGCCTCACCCCCTTTTTTGTGTATTTTTTGTGTTATTTAAATGAGGAATAATGTGACTCGTTCATTCCTAGAACAAAACTCAAGTAGTTTCAGGGAGTTCAGAAACTTTTGCAGACCTTTTTCATGCTCAAACAGCTACATTTTACACTAGCATGTGTAAACACTACACTGGCATTAGTGGCATTAGTGGCATTAGTGGCATTGGCATTAGCGGAATTGCACTAGCATGGTTTAAATCATACTTATCTGACCGTTTTCAGTTTGTATCAGTAAATGAAGAGATGTCTTATCGATCACAAGTTCAGTATGGCGTACCACAAGGCTCAGTACTAGGACCGCTGCTGTTCACTCTGTACATGCTACCATTAGGAGATATAATTAGGAAATATGGAATTAGCTTTCACTGTTATGCTGATGATACTCAGCTGTATATTTCTTCAAAACCTAACGAAACTTACCAATTCACAAAATTAACGGAATGCATAGCACCTAATAACCTAGAATACTGTCTAACACTTGATGGCTGCTCTGTTAAGTCTTCGACGTCAGTTAGGAACCTGGGTGTGCTCTTTGATACCAATCTTTCATTTGAAAGTCACGTGTCTAGTATCTGTAAAACCGCTTTTTTCCATCTTAAAAATATATCTAAATTACGTCATATGCTCTTACTGACAAATGCGGAACAATTAGTTCATGCTTTCATGACCTCAAGGCTAGATTATTGTAATGCTCTACTGGGTGGTTGCCCTGCACGCTTATTAAACAAACTACAGCTAGTTCAAAATGCAGCCGCTAGAGTTCTTACCAGAACCAGGAAGTATGACCATATTAGCCCGGTTCTGTCAACACTGCATTGGCTGCCTATTAAACATCGTATAAATTTTAAAATATTGCTGATTACTTACAAAGCACTAAATGGTTTAGCTCCCCAGTACTTAAGCGAGCTCTTAACGCATTATAGTCCTTCACGTCTATTGCGATCTCAAAATTCTGGCCAGTTGATAATACCTAGAATATCAAAATCGACTGCTGGCGGTAGATCCTTTTCCTATTTAGCACCAAAACTTTGGAACAATCTTCCTAACACGGTCCGGGAAGCAGATACAGTCTGTCAGTTTAAATCTAGACTAAAAACACATCTCTTTGGCTTAGCATACACATAACACATTATAGATTTCTATAATTCAATGTTAGGCTGCATAGATTAGATCAGCCGGAACCGGGAACACTTCCCATAATTCCTGATGTACTTTGTACATCATAAGAAGGATGGCGTCTACGCTAATATTAGTCTCTCTGTTTATCCCGAGGTTTACCGCAGACCGCCGGATCCAGGGCATATCCAGATCTGATGAAGGACCATCACATGGACACGACGACACGCATTATCAGGGCTGTGAAGGTCCATGGACACTTCACCACTCATCTCCTCACCGGCCGGATGACCCTACCCAACCAGATGAACTGGATAATATCGTGAAAGTTCTGATCCCATCTGACTCCTGACATTATGCTGCCTAACTCATAATCATACACTGTTCATTCGTTGGCCAAAGGAGGACTGGCCCCCCGACTGAGCCTGGGTTCTCCCAAGGTTTTTTTTCTCCATTCTGTCACCTGATGGAGTTTTGGTTCCTTGCCACTGTTGCCTTCGCCTTTTGGCTTGCTTAGTTGGGGACATTTAATTTTCAATTGAACAATACTATTACAACATTGTTTTCCTGTTATCTCTGTAAAGCTGCTTTGAAACAATTTGTATTGTAAAAAGCGCTATATAAATAAAGGTGACTTGACTTGACTTGACTAAAGAATGTTGAAAATATATAAAAGCATAATAGGACCTCTTTAATCCCACTCCCCCCAGGCCTAAATTGAACAATTATGTATTCAAATTGCATAACATCCTATCTTTGTATTAAACAGTTTTAACATAAATATACTACTAAACTTAATGTGATGCATATTATATTGATCATCAATAAATCCAATGTTTCAATGTCAAACATTTTAACTTTTGAAAATGTACATTTTAACAACTTGAATATCACATTAAGTTTATTAGTTTATGTTAAAACTGTGGAATCCAAATGGATGGAAATTGTATGAAATATTATGACTGATAGATTTTATCAAATGCTACTTACTCAGACATGTGTAAATGTGGGCATTTAATGGTGATTAAATATAAATAAGAAAAAAAATAGGAAACTATAACTATACTATAGGATTTTTTATATAAATAATGTGTCATTACATTGAGCAGCAAGTATAGATTGTGGAAGAAGTATATACTGTATACAACATGTTTTTGTTGTTTTGTAAATTGGAGTTGAGTTTCTGTTTCTCATTACCCAAATGAATGGATTTAGGCTGGTCTCTTTTGGTGGATTACTTTCCTTTCTCTAAATACTTAAAGAATAACGACCAGGTTATAAGGGTCAGGCACAGGGTCAGAGAGGATCAGCACTAAAGAGAGAGAGGGAGAGAGACAGAGTTTATCCAATAAAGCAGAGAAAAGCCATTGAATACAGTGGAGGAATGTTTTACTCAGTCTGAGGTTTCTTTCTAGGACTATTTAAAGAGTTAATTCACCAAGAATTAAAATTCAGATATAACTTACTCACACTGTGAGTGTGTGAACTCTTTCTTCATTTGCAAATGTCCAGAGTGTTTTTTTTAAAGGGTGCAGTGACCACAAGCCGGAAGAAATATACTTTATGCCTCATAATTGTGACTTTATATCTTGTAACTTAAGTTTAAATCTTGCAATTGCTTGTTTCTCCATATTCGTGACACAATGCAACTTTATTTACCTTTTGTGTCTTGTTGTGCTAAATTTTAATATGTGTATGTGCCATTTAAGAACTGGGACAACAGAAAATGTTTAGGTTTTGGTCTGTTCCTTACACAAATCCTTTGTATGGCTTCAGAAGACTTAGCACAATATATATGAACTACTTGTAGGTTTTTTTGGTTGTTTTTTTCTTTTGGGAGTTTGACAGAACCTCGTAACTATGTGGTTTCATATGGAAACCAGCAGCAAGAACATTCTTCAAAACGCTTGAATTATGTCCCTTGTAAAAACGAGCGCGCTTTATTGTACTTAATGTGCACTTCTAGTGTAGGCTACTTCAAATGTTAAAAGTAGATATATAAAAAAAACGTCATTACAGGTAATATAATATTAATGAAATAAAAGACCACTTACTTTCCGACTATTTCATGACTACATTAAAGTATATTTAAGTTTACATAAATGCTTGTCATTTAAAAAAAGTTCAGCTAAGTGCATTTGATATAAATACATTTTCAATTAATTGAAATGAACATGCAATTAAGCGTCCAAAAATATTACATTAAAGGTGCATTGCGCAACATTTCATGTTAAAAATACCCGTTTTTTAACCCATACATGCGTAAACAATTGCCGGATGGGCTGAATGAGCCCTTCTCTGATCACTGAGATTGCCTCTATAGTCCTGTACAGTAAAATATATAAGAGGGATTTGGGCTCGAATCTGAGACTGGGCATGACGTCATGCGTGTTCACGCTCACCAGGCGATGTCTCGCAGGTTTTATACCTGCTTGTTATTTGATACATATTCAATAAAAAAAAAAAAAAGAGGAAAAAAAAAAAAAAAAAAAAAAAAAAAGATGTCTCGCAGGTTTGTTATTGTTAGCCGCCATTCTCCGTATCAGCGAAGACAACTCGAGCGACAAAACTTTAGTCAACTTTTGACAAAATAGAAGATGGATTCAAAGAGACCGGCTTGTAGTTCATTCCAAACCCCAACGCAAACTCCACGTAAGACAAAGAAAAGAAAACTTTTGTCTAGTTATTGACCAAAATGGCCAAATTGGAGTCAGGCGTCGGAATAAGACGAGACGAGAGTCAGCATCGGGATGGCTTTCAACAAATGGATAGATCTCCGGTCTGCTCTAGGGCTCAAACGGGATCCTCAGTTGGCTGTTTTCTTGATAAAACGGTAAGATATAGCACAGTTTCTAATGTCTTATGCGGCAAATCTATGACAACAAATGACGATGCGTAAAATGTGTAATGCTTTAGCCTAAGCTAGATAAATGTACAATCAGAATTGATTTGACTAACGTTACCATTGTCAGTGAACAGGTTCATAAACTAGGAATTGTCATCGGAAGAATAGTACAACATGAAACATAAAACATGTCCCATAAAATATGCTAACTATGTTTTTGTGTATGGCCTACCGGTAGCCTTGTGTCCTTTGCTAACGTCCTTTGCCTGCGCTCTGCTCTTCTATCTTCTTCCATCATATTACTTTAGACTTTCCACCATAGTCTTTAAACGCCCCCGTTCGTACTCCGTTATTAAGGTCCCGGTAGGCAGAACGGGAACATTGCGAATATAGCCTCCTCCATGCTGGTTTGTTGTTGTTGTATGTGGCGCCGCCGTGCTCGCGTCACTCGCTTACCCCTCGGTTGCTATGGCCACTGGCCAGTGCGACCGCAAACAGCAAAACCGAGTTTGGGGAAGAGTAGTTCTTAGAACTGTTTAGAAGTGGAAAGTTCCTATAACTAATTTCCTGTAACTACTTGTTATGAAAGCGGATATAGTGCCATTTGATTATTACCTTGAGACATTTGAGTGTACTTTGTTGACAAATTAATAACTTATATTGTTCATGAACGTGTTTCCATAATAATACAATCATAAGTGGATACAGTAAACACATAAAACAGTTCAACATGGAGATAGATGGAAACAAAAACTGAAGTTTTCTTCTACCCCCGTTTTCCCCTCACATATAAGTGTGTAATTTACTCAAATGCCTTTCCTTTCATATATTTAAAATGACTTGCAGATTTATAACTTTATTACATCTGAAGACATTATGACTGTAAACAAAAGATGTGTGCGGCTGATGCTGCTTTGGTTATGAACAGCTCGTGCTCGTGCAAGCGTGCGTGTGCTCGGTGAGCGTGCACATCTCTGGTTGCAGTTTCGCTTGTCGCCAGAGGGGGTGTAGTTCTGCAAAAACTCAGAGACCTGCGTTATGCACCTTTAAGTTCTACTTATTGACTAAAATTTGCTAAAATGTACTTCTTGTTCACAAGGGTTTCCACAGAAGAAAGTTGTATTTTTGTGTAAACAAAAAAAAAAAAACGTTAAATTAATGATAGATAATGACAGATAATGATGTTTAAAGTCTTTCTAAACCAAAATTGTGTTTTTGTGCTTTCTCCTCAAAATATAAACCCAAGCACAAAATGTATGATTATAAGTGTTCTTAAATGTTCAGATCAAAGAGTGAAATTCAAAATACTTTTATTAATGAGAAAAAAAATCTTTGCTTTAATGTTTCTAATTATTTCTTGCAGGCGGCACTGAAAACATACTTAAGCAGAACACGAACCCTGACAGCATAGACGTGATCAGAGGAGGAATATTCGCCCCTCGTTCAGCTTGATAATTGTGCTCATTAGTGAGGAACTTCCTCATACAAGCACGTCTGGTGACCTTGGCCTCTGAAATGTAAAACAGAGCCCTTTTAAGAACAACTGGCCCCTCTGTCAGGAAACATGCCCTAATGTGCATCTCTACGTAAGTACACATACGAGTGAGCTCATCCATACTCCATCTGACGTCAAACCAAACAATTACTAAGTGTCCACCTCACCACTCTCCTAAAAGTGTAAAATCTCAGGTCACCATCGGGGCGGAGCGATTTGACATGCATCCTGCAGTTTTAATAAAGCGCAGCAGGTGTGAAGTTAAATGAAAATGGCAGCGTCCTGACAGCAGCTGCAGTTAAACAAATTCAGAGTGGCCTGTGACTGTATGTTTGTTTTACTTTAGATTACACTCTTAGCTGACGGGCACAAACACAGTTTCAACTTTTTCCCTTCATTCTTACCGGACACTTAGTAATGTTAGTTATTTTTAGTAAACTTTAGTAAACTTAGTTATTTTTACATAATTATTATATTATATTATATTATATTATATTATATTATATTATGAATTATTAATGACGAGGTGGTAATGCGGCCACAACGTGAACCGCGAAACGCTTATACTACGGTTTACCACACCTCAAGACAATGTTCAGATGATGTATTTCAAGACATTTGTTAGATTTTGTTAGATACACAAGACACCAGTGCCGCTGCTAGCCATTTTGGTGCCCTAAGCATAATTCCTTTATGATGCCCCCCCATCCCCCCAAAAAATATATTTTCATTTAGGATTTTCATTTGAGGAAATTGAAAATTTCATGAGGATTTTCAATGAGGGTATGATTTATAAAAAAAAGTATAGGTGTCTAATGCTTACTATTAACTAGTTTCATGGTTTTATAATCACTGTGGTCCCGAATTTGAGGCAGGATAGTTAGGGGGGTTCGGGGTTTCCCCGAGAAAATTTTGGATTTCTCTGAACTACAGATGTGCATTTTAAGATGTTGTGAAGGCACAAAAAAAAAAATCGATAACAACAGCTTTGATAACAAAAATCGATAACAACAAACATGTCAGTGGGCAGCTGATTATTTTTCTCTCCTCATCAGCATCACACTCTTTTTCTCTTTGTTTTTATCTTGCCCTGTCTGTTCCCCTCCTAAAGTTGGCTTTTTTAATTTACTAAAGGCTACAATTTGTATTTTATTCTCAATATGTACACATTCATTATTAATCCTGTGCCTAACATGATGAAATGAAAACGGCTTTGTTCATGTTTCCCCTCACAATGACAGAAGCCTAAACACTAGGCTACATGTTACATAGGCCTATTTTCAGTTCAAAATGGCGAAAATAGACAAAACTATAATAGTTTGCCTAATTATTTTTTGTCATTAGTTTAACATTTATGACCTAAAAAAACTGTCAAATATATAAAGTTAAGTTTAGCTACTTACATCTTATCTCGCACTTGACTGTACACTGAAGCTGCACTGTTAAAATTCGCGCTCAGCGTCTGTGAACATAAAGCCCGCCTACTACTTTGATTTGATTGGTCATCTCAAATATTCTGACATTGACGAGCAGTGACAGACCAATGAGGCTAAGATGAACACACACACACACACACACACACACACACACACACACACACACACACACACACACACACACACACACACCCTGTCCTCTGTTTCTGACGTGCTCTGCTCTCTGCTCGGAGTCGGCACCGTTGCGGATTGAAGATGAAGAACGCGCTGAATCTGATTATAACAAGAAGTTTGATGATTGATTTTTCATTAGGCTATTTTTGGTGCCCCCTCAGCACTTGGTGCCCTACGCACAGCGCGTGATGCGTGTGGTGGGAGCGGCGGCAGTGCAAGACACGCTCTTGTGTATGAGTAATTTCTTACACATCTCATCCCACATCTCTGTTGCTAATTCCAAAAAGTTATTTTAGAGCTTTAAAATTGCGTTTCTCAACAGTGTTCGTCAGCAACGTCTCTACTAATAGTGAAACTGTAAGTTTATCTGCTTCAAAAACAGCGCCGTTATTACCTTGCTATAAGAAATGTCATGCAGCTTTTATATTGCTAAACTATTTCACTGATAAAATCATCAGAACAGCGCTGACAACACGTTTCTGTGCAAGTGTGTGTCCGTACTGTGTGTCCGTACGTAATGTGTGTGTTTTCAGTGGGAGAGAGAGCGGGAGAAACACAGTGGGCTCTATCTTGCACCCAGCGCAATTGACTTTGTACACCGACGCATGTATCATTCCTATTTTGCACCCGCGCAAAGCGGACTTTTCCCTCCACAGACGCACGTCGGTTAACTAAGAAATACACTTGCGCTCCCCGGGGCGGTTCAGCGCAAAGAGGAGGCGTGTTCCGGCGCAAACTTCCCCTCATGATATTTTGCTGTTCTATAAAACAATTGCGCAACTGACCAGAAAAAAACTAGTCTAAAGTCAGTGGGGCGTTGCGTGTTGTTCATTATGCTATTTTAAGGGCGCATGCTTGACCATATTGTATAGCGTGCACAACGCGCATACACTTTGCTCATGTAATCTACACAGATGCAGCAGTTTTTATTTTTGCAAATCACACATTATAACAAGGAAATATATTACCACACGAGGGAAATCATTGTGGTGTCCATGAATATGTGAAAATAGGCATAAATCTAGCTTACACATTTACACAAATTTTTCAGGCAAATTGTAGTAATGACGGATCAGACCTGTTTGCCCAATAGTGGCAAGACACATATGTATATAAGGACATCTGACAAATTAGTTTGTCCGTCAAGAACCAGGAAAAAAAATCTGAAGACTGCGAAATCACCTTTACCATAATGTAAGTACATTAAAAACCTTACTCTTTAACTTACAGTTAAGTTGAGCTTTCTCATATTTTTTTCTATTGATTTGGGTGGGTTTGTCCCATCCCCAATGTCACTTCTCTTTCTTTTACGGCCCTGACGAGAACATGGATCTCCTCGGCTGTGAACCGATTCTGAAGCGCCGCCTGGTAAATGCGCCATAATAATAACAATCCGCCATGCAACATGCGCACCTGCTCTTAAAGGGTATGTTGGATGACGCTCTGATTGGTTTATTTCACGTTACGCCCAAACCACACCTATGAATAATGAAGCTACTTCAGACCAACCCCTTTTAGATTTGCGCCAGGCGCAAGAGTCATTTATCCCGCCGGGAAAATAGCAACAGCGCCGGGATCCGCCCACAAAGTTACTTGCGCTTTGACACTTGCGTTTCAGATCGTTAAAATAGGGCCCAATATGTGCTTTCTGTACATAATCAAAAGTAATTTTCTTGAATCAAGACACAGGTGTAACTATCGGTAAGCAAGGTACGCGGTTGCTTACGGGCCCTGACCAATCAGGGGCCCGCGTGACTGGAAGATATTGATTGACACCCCGGGCCCCTATCGCATTTTACCACTTTTAGTCTGATCGCATTTTACTTTAATGCAAATTTATTTGAATAAATAATGACAAGAACATATTTTACCGATAATTGAATACATGTGTGAAATTAGCAATGATGGATTTTGGTGTAATTTGTTTCGAATCGGGACTGGGGAATCCCCGGGTCGGTAAGTGCACATACACATGAAAGCCCAGAAAATGCAGCTATAATGTAAGTGGGCATCTTTTTTTATGTATTTGGACCTAGACCTATGTGTGTGTAGTCATAGTGAGTAACAATGTGCCATGGTAGCCGTCAACAGCAGTGTTTTTTCATGTGTTATGGTGTTTTTTGTGGTGCGTGTAGGCTACTCCTGATTTTGTCAGTCATCTCATCTGTATTATGCTGTATCTCTATGACCCTATACTGTCCTATTCATGGTAGCCTACTCGTGGACATTGCGTCATCACGTGCTGTAGGGGCCCGCCTTGATAATCCTGTAAGGGCCCCGTGTTGGCTCGTTACGACACTAAATCAAGAAGCTTACTTAAGGCATTCAACAGCCCCATAAATTATATCATCGGATAGTCTGTAGACATTGTTGCCAAATGTTGTGCCACTTGATATTGTTATAAAAAAAAAGTTATAATATATTATATTATTATGCATTTAAATGTACATAGCAATGCACTTTTAACATAGTTTCACAGATAATATTGTTGGCTTCTTTATGTTAAATTGCATAAGAATTTTCCTCATTTGTAACTGGACAAAAGCATCTGTTAATTAATAAATAACTGTAGATTACAATAATATATAATATTTTTTTTTTACAAAAAGAGGGACAAGTCAAAATTATGGCTTAAGGAATCTCAACAAAAAAATCTTCGAAATATAGTATGAAGATAATGGTGATAAATGAAGATGAATGAAGATAAAGGTGGATTGTGAATTGCTTCATAACTTTGTGCATGTCACAGCCTGAGTCGGAGCCTCACCAAATCTACACTCTGTGTTATTTAAATATAGTTGCATAACAGATCATGAGCCTCTACTTGCACATAACGAATCTATGATCTATGATACACACAATATTATGTGTCTAAAACCTTATGGAAGGCATTTGACATCTTAGTCTTTCTTGTGGCTTGGCTGTTCTGCAATGATCATGGTTTTGTGTCCCGGTGTAATTTGGTAGAGATTTTGCCCAGTGACTGAGTATATAGAATACTTGAGCATATGTCAGGGACAACCTATATTTAAACTTATTTTCTTTCTTTTGAAATGGCTGTTTCTATGTGCTGAAATAGCTTATCCAACAATAGAGGCACACCACTGTACATTTTACAGTTTTTTTCTGCTACAGAAATATCTCTTCTGTTGTCTGTATGGATTCATTCAATACTAGTACTGAGCCTTTCTAATGCCATCGAAATGTATATAGGCTACAATTAAACAGTAACCGCATTGTACAGTGATTTTTACCATGGTAAAGAAGATATAATTACTATAGGCCGACATGGTGCAAGCATTGCTTGAAAAATAACAGTGTTAAAGCATGAATCAACACATACTTTGAATTATGGTTAAATACATAAATACATTAAAATCAATCGTGAATCAGACACCAGTTGTGGTGACTGACAATGGCTCAGAAATGTGAAGAAGCCTATGCCACATGGTTTGATATTTTTATGTGGGACACAAGTGTCTGAATATTTTTGGGACCACTGAAAGTGTCCTGTAAGTGACATGTGCAAACATTAACAGGTACATATTAAAGGACCTGCAGACACAGTTGACCCTTAAAAAGGCACAAATGAAGCCCAGACAGAAGTAAAGACTCCACACACAAATATAGACACATGTAAAAACAAACAAGGCCCTGGAGATAGAAAGTCTTGCAGACAGTCACAAATATCACAAATCACCCACACCACACCCCAAATTTAGACGCCCAGACATCTGTAGTAATAACTGCACTCTTTCTTTCACTCTCTCTTTAAATGTCTCTCAGGAACACATAACTCTAACCTAACCCAAGCCACTAATATCCCTGCTGTGTACAAGCACTTTAACAGTTCATTTAAGTCTTATACACAAGCTTAACAAACAAAACACTCTGGGCTGTTTAGCTACAAAACTTTCAATGGACAAACCATGTAATGATCTAGCAGGAAAACAGTGTTTACTTATCAAATAATAAAGAGCTAGCTCTACGCTTGTAAAACCAGTGCTAAAGCAAATAGTAAACAAAATGTTCTAAATCTCTATAAACACAAACATAAGGAGGAATGTCCAAGGTGCTCTTTTCAGTAAAAGCATAGTGACCAAATGCTCCCAAGCTCAAAAAAGACACAAAGCACCATAAAAGTATAAAATAAATAGCCAATATGTCTTATACACTATATATTAAAGTCTTCTGAGGCGATGCAATGCATTTCTGTGAATAACAAACTAAAGTCTTTTTCATTAAAGAAGGGTACATTGGCTTTTTATAGTGCCACCATGTGGCTGATTCTCTCAAAATGTGGTATTGTGTTTCATCTAGACCCTGTATGTATTTGCCAGATTTCATAATGATTGGCCATTCACAATATAAGTTATTAGCTGCTGAAATTTGGTTAACACTTCATTTTGATGGTCCCTTATTAGACATTCTGTTGACTATAAGGAACATTGAACCTACATGTAGACTAACTCTCATTAAAGTATCAGAGGAGCATTGTTAGACTCTATAAGTATCTGCTAACACTTTATGTTGATGAAAATTGTGTTGCAATTCGGCATGTGCCCATAGAATGCCTTTGTGTATTGGCCTTTGCCTTAATTTGATTAATCAAAAATATTTGTCATGAGGGTCTCTTTGATCAAAAGAGCAGAAAATTTAGATGAAGAGTTACCTCATAAATATCTTAAATTTGAGTCTAACATTCCCTTCACGTCTCTGACCTGATGTCTTACTCTTCTCCACAACTTCTCCTCTACTACACCTCTACTGAGACTGCTCCAGACAGGACAGCCCTGCACAGAACGGAGCAGATGTTTCTTTATGACCCCTTGACTCACGGGCCCCATCGGCTGCCAGCTGAGGAGTGACATCATTCAGGGATCTAGGCCCTGTTGATGGAAGCCCCCTTTTTCTTGGACACTTTGTCGAGCTTAAGATTTGGGGGAAGGGAAGCTTCATAACTCTTGGCCACTGAAACAGATACATGCCATAAAGGCAATCTGTCAGGCCTCGTGATAAATATCTGTGTCTCAGAATCAGTCCACGGTACTTTGAAGCACTAGCTGTGTGAGAAATGGAGGTGGAAGAGGGTAGTGAAAGGGCGGGATATGGGATTAGTTTCGACAGAAGGCTCTTCATCTGCTGATAGCCTTGACTTTGCCCCATCAAACTGCTAAACAATCAGTTGGCTTCAAAGAGCAACAGCACCATTCTTTATGGGCTGCTGTGGAAGTGGAGGCCTTGGACTTCCATCACCTTGATTGCAGGAGGCCTTTGCAGGGCAGTGTAGTGCAGTTTCGATTGTATTGTTTGGGTTCCAGCGATAAGAGTTTGTACACAATCCCAGCGAGTTAAGTTACAAAGTAGTTTCTATCTCCGTCCGCATTTTATTGTGCTGTTTAGAGTTCTTTCATTACAACTCCAAGGAACAATGACTTGCAAGAGGAAATTCCACTGAAAAATAAGACGTGAATTATAATTTGTGTAGTTTCCGGACAAACTTAGTGAGCATGTTGGATTTGACTTCAGAATACCACATGCAAGTCTGATGATGAGTGTGTGACCGAGAAGTGTGAAGGTGTGGTGGTGGGAAAAGAGGTGTGAGGTGACACAAAACGAGTGTGAGAATAAACATTGCACTTCAACACTTGTTCTGTCGGCGGGGGACCGAGATCATTCCTTACCTCACAGCAGAGTTGTAACTATTTTTAGTGGTGCTTGCTAAGGCTAAATTTCGAACTCATAGTGTTTAACCTCAGCGTGCACAGATTGTGACGTGGACATGAATGTTACATCAAATTGAAGGACTTGCTGAGGAAATGTTTGACTGGAAGTTGATAAAAAGTCCAATAGACTTACACTGAAAGAAGGACCTGACTCATATTTAGGAACAAGAATATCATAGAGGTTTGAGGTTGGACTTCTTTGAGGAGTCCAAAACAAGGACACCCTTGCAACCACATATACCATTGATAAATAGATAGCAAGTATGACTGATTTATTATTAGAAAAAAATAAGCCAAATACTTGATTGACCCCCAAAACAACATCCTTAAAAACAGCAACCAAGGAAGAGAAGCAGCTTCTCTGAACTGAGGTCAGTGTTGTTTTTGGCAGATCACTGAAGCTCTCAGATTTCAGTAGGACATCTGCTGCAGTACACACCATTAGAGACCCGTTGACCTCTTGTACAGTAAACCCTCCCGAACACCAAGTCTCTAACCTTCTGAGATTAGCTGAAGTTGCCCTGCAACCAGTCTCACACTTTAGTTGATCTCTCAGAGACATCTTGGATATGATCTCTGATAACCACAGAGTGTTGTGCTTGTAAAACTTGAAAGTGGCCTTTTCAAAAGAAGTAGAAAAAATAGCAGAGATTGCATCCACAGGGTAAACAGACCGGAACAGTCATAGTATGTTATGGATTCCTTACTTTTTTCTCTCTTTATGTTGTTAGCCCTTGGCTGCATAGATGGTGACAACAGTCAACATTGATGTATAGCTCAAACAGTAA
This sequence comes from Chrosomus eos, assembly GCA_036326025.1. Lineage (NCBI taxonomy): Eukaryota > Metazoa > Chordata > Actinopteri > Cypriniformes > Leuciscidae > Chrosomus > Chrosomus eos. The sequence goes on along the minus strand of CM070825.1, from coordinate 34,976,594 downwards.
AGCATAGTTCTAACAATGAAAGGTTCATCAGTTCAATTCCCAGGGAATGCATAAACTGATACAAAATGAAGTTCTTTCCCAACCCTGTCCCCCTCTCTCCTCTAACAATGCTTCCTGTCTAACCTTGCTCTGTCCTATCAAAATACAGGCAAAACAACCGATACAATGTACACCCTGAATGCAATGTCGCTTTAGATAAAAGTGTCTGCATGTTAACTCTAGGTAGAGACAGGGGATGTCTTCAGTGGTGCTTGCTAAGGATTTTAAACATAACCCTAACGTTAAGTGCTAAACTTCAAAGCATAACCATATCCTACAGCTTATCAAGCAGCAAACAAATAAATGATATCTCAAATTGTGCAGCTTATTGTGTAGATGTGCAATTATGTTTCAGACCTCACCTGGAGGATATACTGTAAGAACAGTGGAAAACCCCTAAAGCCTTGTTTAAATAAGGACCAAGCCATTTCCGCAATATCACAGAGGTCTGGAGGTGGGCTCTTATGACTTGGAGCATCTAGCAAAGCCATTTTAACCACTCACAACATATAGCATTGTGATTGCCCAATGTTACATACCCAAATATATTTTTATTATGTAAAAAATCTGAATACAAATCAGGTGTCTATCCACTTACTACGCTAGGTAAGACAGAGTCTCACACTAGAGTTGTCTATAAACCTTCCCCCTCTCACTTCACTCCCATGTCAATTAATCAACAGCTTTCCGCTGTAGACGCACACACGTACAAGCACAAAAGCATACACACACACACACACACACACTGATTCCGGGGTTTCTATGAATGGTACACATTGAACCTGCTGTCTTTCCCTCTCTCTCTCTTTGAAGTGTGTGTTGAACTGAGCAGGTAAGTGGGTCTGGGTAACCTGATCTCCCCTCCTCTCTCCCAGGGGCTTTTTTTACCGCACCCACACACGGCTTCCATTGTTCGACGGCACGGATATTTCCATATCCCACTGTTTCCTGGGCCCCTCCGCTACCTGCCGGCACATTCCTGCATCCTGCCGTCAGCTTTCCCAGGCATCTCAGCCTCTGATGAGACCACAAACATGGGACTGCCTCTATTGTTCACATACAGACACATACCTTAACATCTTTAGGGAACTTTATTTTAGGAGGCCTTAATAACCATGATATGTTGTGAATAGGACACCAAACTCATCCAAAGCAACTTATACCCCATTAATGGTATACATTTTAACCTGTTCTTGCACCCCCTGGGAATCAAACCAATAACTTTGGTGTTGCTAGCACAATGCTGTACTGTTTGAATGTCTGGGGCTTCAATAAAGGTCTGCTTTTACTAATTATTTGACATGTCCAGTAATGAACCAATGTCTATTTATGCAAGTAATTTGGAGTACCATATAATATCAAATAGTGCCATGGAATAAAATGTACCATCTGATACCATAACTGTACCAAACTGTTTTTCAATGATCTTAATGTCTCTGTTAAAGAATGTGTACATTTTCTTTTATAAACCTACCATGGGAACCAATTTGTGCACCTGTAACCACATAGCCCTGGAAGTTTTGGCTTTCAGCTGTAGTGGAAGTCCCAGGTAATGGAGATTAACTGACAGAAAACATGGGGTGAAATCCGGCAGCTTTATTAGGGCTCTTGTCGTGCTATGAGCATTATATGGCTGGTGATAAAGAGAGATTTAGAGGTGGGCAGCCGAGATTTACACATCTCAATCCATTTCCTTCCTTCCAGCAAACACACTGCACTCCAAAATACCCAGCATAAATGCTCAGCTATAGTAATGAATATACATAAATCATAAAGTTATGTTGCTTCCTACTATATTTATTACAAAAAAATAAGATCACATGGTATTCGCAGCAGCGGAGTTGCCAGGTCCAAGAAAATAACCTCAAAGGGATTTAAAATAAATGTTTACTTTTCATTTATTCTATGTTTTACATGTGATTTGGTACACATTAAGAAAGGCAGGTATTGGCTTTTGCTATGCATTTGGTTTGCTTGACTGTACTTGGCTAGAACATAATGCAGTGGTTCTTTTTTATTTTCATTTCTAGTAGCATTTACTTTCAACTGAATGAATTCTAGCTGCTGGTTGTTGAAGGTTTGGTTCACCCAACTCTGACACACTGAATCTGATCTACCCACAGCCATGTAAACGGGCCCCTCTGTAAGGGAAGTAGGGACAGATGTCAGCATTTAGAGTCTGACTGCCTCTCCAACAGCACTTCATGAAGCCAGTGAGATCAATTACCCATTTCAAGCAAGCGCACATTGTGTCAGCCCAAACCGTTGCTCACATCCACCACTCCCACAACACTAGCAACCCCCTGAAGTTGGTCTATTTAGCCCTGAGCACTGCACTGCTGATCAAGTCTCTCCCTGAGGCTGGAGGAGGGGTAAAGTTCCCCAGGGGTGCTCCCTTAAGTCAGACCGGGTGGTCCTGTTTAGCCTAACCTCTTTGGGGCTCTCAGGTCAAAGGTTCTGGCACTGCTGTGTGGGAAACGTGCAGCGATGGTGGTTGTGGGAGGGGAGCTGGTCACTCTACTTCCCCCATGCAACCCTGTAGTATGTTGGATGAATGACTGTTGGAGTTTTTAGAAGAAACAAACTGAGACATTCATTGGTTGGTGCTATGGTTGGTGGTTTGGTGCTGGTCTAACTAGAATAGCATAGCGATGCTATTCACTAGCAAAAAAATTGTTTGTGAAACTGGTAAACCAGCATGGCCTTTTTCAAGAAGGTGGTTGACCAAGGAAGTCTTGCTGGTTAAAGGTTCTGTTTGCAATCTCCTTGGTTGAAATCCAAGGCCTTGAATGAGTAGGAAAATTTTCAAGTCTAAAGTCTAGCACCACTTTTCCTGTATAGCTCAAACAATAGAGCTTTGCATTAGTGATGCCAAGGTCATGGGTTTGATTCCCGGGCACTGCACCAATGCACACCTTGAATGTAATGTAAGTTATTTTGAACAAAAGTGTCTGCCCAATGAATAAATGTTAACTGGAGTTCCCAAAAAAACTACCTGCATTGCTAATGACCTTTTTTGTTGACCCTATGCATATACATTCTGCTTATTAACAGTGGCTTTCATTTGAAAAGTTGCAGGTATGGGCCACCTTTGATCACAGATTCTTTCACAGTACAATTGGTGAGAAAAGCATGGAGGTCTTCATGACCTCATGGGCCGGTCCTCGGATGCTGGCAGGTGAGGATTTTATAAGGTATATTTTGTAACATGTACTTACAGCTGCTAACAGGGCCCAATTTGAGGCTTGAATAATCAAAGGCCGTGTCCCAAATGGCAGACTTCATGTGGACTTGTGGTTTCTGAACTGTGGACTTGTTAGCATTTGTCTGCAAAGTCCACCAGACACTGGTTGGCCCATTTGCAATTTTGTGATTCAAAATATGTGAGTAGACACATATGTACACTCCAGTGGATTTCTACCCATTAGTTTTTGTGGCATCATGTCACATAGATATCATGTGTGGACTCAAGAGTTGAAGATGGGATTTGGGACAGGCCAAAAAGAAAGAGGTCTCAGGCCATCCATTGCCTTGGATTAATTCTGATGCTACAATGTCAGTCCTGTCTTCTCGTTAATGAGTCATTATCTTACTGGTATCAAAGGAGTGCGGAGTGAAGGTTTTCCATATGCTTACAGTATGGGGGGGGGGGGGGGATCAGAACACAATGTATCTGTGCTTTGAGTGTTGGCACTTGGCAGTCACCAATGTTGTTTTGTTTTGTTTTGTTTTGGGTTTGAGGAGCTAGAAGAACAGGTGAGTAGGCTCTTTGTTCTTGGGTTGTTAAAAATGTCAACACATGTTGTAGTACTCCTCTTCTGCCTTGAGCGAAAAGTTTATGAACTGAAAATGAAGGCACGGCAGATGTCCCAGGCCTCCTTGCTCTCCGTAGTTTGACTTGATCTATTTATATCAAATAAATATATTGAATTATTCATTGACAGGACTTGAGAATTTCAGTGCAGGTTTCAAGGAACAAACATAACATGACTTTGTTCTTTTGGCTAATGGGTGCAAGTAAAAAACACTTTATTTTACATGGTTCTTGTTACCCGTACTTACTGTAGTTATATCCGTAAATTATGCATAATTACAACTACCCCTAAACCAAATCATATTCCCAACCTAACCCTAGTAAGTACAGTAGTATTAATTAAAAGTATTAGTTAAATGTATAATTACACTGTAACAAGGACACGTTTAAAAAAAATGTAACAAAAATGTTTTTTTTTTTCTTTTGCGTTTCTGCTTTCAAATCGGTGAAGGGCATTCACTCTATGTGCATTACATTAAATTTGTTTATTGTTTTCTGTGGTAATCAACAGCATGGCATAGGTGCTATTGATTTGTATTGAACCTGAAAAGTTCCTTAAGAGCAAGTTTCATTCCTGTTCCATATTCCAGTTAAGCCAGCCAAAATGTTATGGTGAGGCCAAGGTATTGAACTTACATGGGTTTGTTCACATGTTCCATATTGGCATTGTTTTAATTAGGCCTCAAGTGACCATAATGTTCCAAATGCACCATTGTAGCATTGAGTAAATTTTATTTTATTATAAAACAATGAATCAGACTAAACTACAACTTGTTCACACATGGCTGTGTTACAGTTGGGGGAGAAGAAAGAGTCTTATTTGACTCTGAAAGGATTTGCTTCACTTCCAAATATATAAGACCTAAGACAAACAGATTACCGAAAAAAACACACACTCAGAGAAACAACAAAAGAGAGGCAATGCATGGCACATGATGACACATGAACACGTTTTTATTGCCTTGTTTTCAAGGAAAATTTATTGCTCCCTGTGCAAACAAACTTCCATGACCTCCCACTTTGATCTCAATGATGGAAAAAAAGCAGTTTGGCATAGGACTGAGTTTTCCAGTGCTGATATTGATTTAGTTGCTCACCTGATGGTGGGGGATGAAAAGGCACATGGTAAGAAAGGGAACATTGTGTGCATGTGATCAATTGTTTAAATGGGTAAAGTCAAAGAAAGGATGGTTGTAAAAAATTAAGATGATTGTTGGGTTTGGCTCTTATGCACATCTTCAGTGTGGTGAGTTTCTATGAATGGAGGAGAATGAAACAGCAAATCTAAAGTAGAGGAAAATACAAAGAACCAAACTAAGAAAATGTATGTTTTTTTACAAATTTAGCTGAACAATTACACTATTTTCTTTTAGAGCTGCTATATAGCCAAAATGAACACATCATTGAATAATTTTCCTATTATCACTCCAAAACAATAAAGCACTGTATAAATAAAGGTGACTTGACTTGACTTGACTAGCTGAAAACCAGGCTCACCTCATCTAGAAATCTTATATACAAGACATCTTTGGTGGTCCATCTTTGCCATGTTCCAAACAAAAAACGTGACAAATATCCTAGGTGCTGTACTTTCCAAAATATCAAAGTTAGGAATCAGATTTATTACTGTTAAAAAAGCTTCTATATGGCCTGAGGGATAAGCACCATCTGAGATGTATGCATTTAGACATTCCACTGGTAAGACTCAATCTGCTGTGGTCCAGACATGCTGGGGATGCAAACACATATAACATGATGTCAAAATAAATGGAAAACTCTATTCAAGTGGGTAGGATACACATGATACACAACACAGAACATGTTGTGCTGAATACAACACACTCTAAAAAAAACAACAACACTGGGTTAAAAACAATCCAATTTTGGTTGTTTTTTGCCCATGGGCTGCCTAAATATAGGACAGACTAGATGTTGGGCTAATTTTACCAAGCATTAGAGGTCATTTTCATAGACATAATAAATTCATTTTTACTATAATACTAGATTATTTCTTACTTCATACATGAATTAGTGTTTAAAGATAACTTAAATCATCGAAACTGGATTTAACTGGGGTTTGGGATTTAACAGGTATCTGTATATTTTATTGTAAATAATGCACAGGTTTTGGTTATAACTTCCTTTATATTCGATTATATTTTATATCAAAATTGATAATTGTTTTGATATATAGGCTATACACATTTAAACTTGTTAACAAATATTAGAAGTAAAAATTAAACATTTAGAAGTAATTCAAGTGTAATCGACCAGCCTCAGGTTCAGCTAAAAACATGACTAATAAAATTTTACAATGAAAAAATGCATCTGTCTGAACTTGTGAAAAATCAACCCGATCTCATGAGAAAACGTTACTATTTAATTTTATTTTGAGCTGCCAAATTGATACAATGTGATTTGAAGGGAAATGTATGATTTTTTGGAAAACGCACAAGCATGAAGGTCCAGCTCTAAACCTATTCGCCAGTGGTGTGTAGGCAGATCGTACGAAAATGAGATTGTTCAAATTCACACGAATTAGGCAACAAACTCTACAAACTATCTTATGTTGGTCCCAAAATTGCAAACCCTTTTATCCAAAGCAACTTGTATGACATTTTATCAGCTCTTGCATTCCTTGGGAATCAAACCCGTGACCTTGGTGCTGTTGCTCCCCATGATCTACTGTTTAAGCTCCAGGAACACAGCTTTGGGACTTGAAAGTAAATTATAATTTTGTAAGGCTTTTTTTTTTTTGCAATACGACAGTTATTATACTAATATACTAAGCTTATAAAACTAATAGCACCTTTGAATCAGCCATACAATTTTAGGTCTTTGCACAGTTATGTCATCTCTTAATAGCAAGCATCATTATTTACTGTTAAATATTTAGTGGATAAGATCATAAAGCCATCTGTTGACACTTTTCATGGAGGACCATATGTCAGCATGGGAGTAATTCATTACACATTTCTTTGCATCATACTGTGGATGTGCCTCTAGGGTCTCCATGAGGGTCCATCATGCTCTGCATGGGGTTATTAGACTTATTTTGTCCAGCTATTGTGTCTGTCGTGAATGTGTTACAGACAATAGGAGATACTATATCCAACTCGTAAAACAGTCGGAGAACAACTGTGGATGTAGAAAGAAGAATTTGAGCTAGCATGTGTGCGCCATCCAAAAGTCTGTTAATTATTTTTCCAACTCTCCCCCTTCCATTAGCTTGTGCTGAGTCACTATTCATTGAAGTTGTGTAATTACAGTGCAGTCTAATGGGCAACTGAGGCCATTTCTTTCATGCGGACGGACACTAATAGAGATGTTGCAGTGGGTCGGGTTAGCAGTTTAGAGGGTGTGGACATCCACACCTAGCTTAGCCAAGGAGGGTCAGGCGGCAACTCAATCCAGCTCGTGTTCCTAATGATAGGCCTTTGCTTTCCATTGTGTCCCTGTCATCGCTGAAGCCCTCAGGGTTGGAAAACAAATCTAATCCCAGGTTTTTAAGGCCTGTAGCATTTACTAGTGGTGTCAACAATAATCGATTCGGCAATGCATTGCAATGCGGGAAATGCACAATTCAGCATCGATGCGGCAAAGTGCCATAATCGATTATTTCACCTTTTTATTTTCTGGCCTTGGACAATAAAGTTTTGAAGTTTCAATTACTTCCGGGGGCATAATAACAACAATAAAGATGGCTGAGGTGGAGGGAGATGACTGCGTTTGAAAATGCCATGTTCAATACCCTGTACCAATCAATTTTATTTTATTTAATGATATTGATGTCAAAGATACAGGAGTTATAATAGCAGCCAATAAAATCTGTTGTTCAATATGCTTGTATTGCCTCATGACTGATGAAAAATGTGCCTTGTTGTGTGCAGTAGAATTTTGATGCATCGCAATGCATCGTAGAATCGAATTGAATCGAATCGTTACCTGGTGAATCGTAATCGAATCGAATTGTGAGGGCAGTGCCAATGCACACCCCTAGCATTTACCTTTATTAAATGAGGACTTTTGGATTAATTTGTTCAACAATGATGGGAAACTCAAAAGCACATCACAGGAGAGGGGGGAAATATTTCAGATAAAAAAGGGAGTTATGAATAATTCAACAAATGGAAGGATTCTAGGCATTATGCTAATTTTTGTTTGAGAGCACTTATGTTCCTAAGTGAACATTTTTAAGGACAAAGTCGATATTAAGTGTTTTTAAAGAGTGTGTTGTTTATGTGTCTCAGTAAACAATACATAATACATCTTTTTTCATATTTTAAATTAATCTGAACACTGGCACAATCACTATGACCAGCGAACCTCACAGAAGACTCAATTGCTTCCAATGAAGTTTGATGTTAGCATGTTGCTAAGCTAACTAGCCTATGCACTCTGATAACAATTAAAATACATTTAGACTGAAATCTTTTATTGACACTTTTCAGAAATATTTGAATATAAATACGTTTATTAATAATGTATATTTATATTTTTATGCTGCCTCAAGTGTACCTGGGTGGGTAACAACACTATGTTAACAAAATAACTTAACAAAACATTTATATTGTGAACAATAAAACCAAATTACCACATCTTAATTCCAAATTATGACAATTGACAAATATTTATTTCTATCACTTTTTTACAGCATAAAGGTATCAAAACTAAATGTGGTACATAAAGCAAACAGCAGAAGTTAAGTGAATAACTTGCTAAACAATTCATACAGACTTGCTTTCTGCTCACTATTCTCTGTACAGATTATATGTATATATTAAATTATCTAAATTATAGATCAATGTTTCCAAAATGTTTCAACATCCCAACTTGGCACCTCTTAGAATTCAGAGTTTCCCACTTTCAGTCATTCATGTGATCCAAACTCGCAATATTTTTGATTCCACTTAATGCTCATCCGCCATCTTGGATTTTTTTAACTGAGTTTGTCACATTTCATACTGGAATTGGCTTTTCAGCGAGTCGGCGATGACACACAGTATGTGACTTGACTTTGCCAATGGCATAGGAAGTGTCTTATCTTTTGGAACAGCCTTTTTGATGCCCCAAGTGCCTTAAAATGCTGCCTGGGTTGGTAGCCCAATATATTTGGGAATTGTATTACAGATAACTAAAAGAAGAGGTGGTCAGATAAAACACAGGTTAAAACGTAGGCCTACATGAGGAACACGCACACAAATGCACAGAAAATAATAGGTCTAGCACAATGACACATCTGCAGTCACTATTATGTCTAATAACAGCAACACCACTGAAGCATAAACACACAGTCATTGCCCAGAGGAGAAAAGAAGATAAAAAGGAAGATTAGGAAAGTGGGATAGGGAGGAACCACAAAGTAGACAATCTTCATGTGTCTTTGAATGGATAAGGGGATGTATAGAATAAATGCACAATCAGAGTGGTTAGGGAGGAGAAGGGGAACTACAAACACCACTCAGATTAAGAATAGAGAAACTTTACTGCAGGTGTGCTGCACCTGGTATTATGTCATCAGTATTGTGTAGACTCAGGCCTCAGGACCTGTGTGAGACCTTTGTGACATAAAGCTTTCTTTCATCAGCCAGAACCTGAAGGGACATTCAGAAAGAGGTCGAGAATATTGCTGCATTAATGCATGATACAGATGTGTATGTGTTTGTCTAAAGTATCCTAAAATAACTTATAAATACAGACATTGGAGGGGTAACTTTTATTTATTTTATTTTTTTTATTTACAGTACCGGTCAAAAGTTTGGAAACGATACTATTGATGTTTTTGTCTCTCATACTCATCAAGCCTGCATTTAATATACATATAATATAATATTATTACAATTTAGAATATTGGTTTTCTATTTTATTATACTTTAAAATATAATTTATTTCTGTGATTAAAGCTGAATTTTCAGCATCAGTCTTCCAGTCTTCAGTGTCACATGAAATCATTCCAACATGTTGATTTATTATCAATGTTGGAAACAGTTGTGCTGCTTAATATTTTTTTGAAACCTGTGATACTTTTTCACGATTCACTGATAAAAAAAAAGTAAAAAAAAGATTCTCTCAATGTTTTGCAAAATTGACTTTGCTGACTCTATCGACTTCAAACAGGTGTAGCTCAGTCATTTTTTGTCTGATTAAAACAAATAATGCATAATTATGAAGGTGTTGTAATAGAGAATAAACAATAAATCATTTTTAAAAATCTTCATGAGTCATGACCCATTTTGCCAGCTCGGATCACAAATAGAAAAAAAAATCTATGAGGGTTAATTTTAGGATTATGAGATAAAATATCATTACCTCAGTATAGTCAAAGGAAAGTCCCACCATGATAGAAACACAAATGTGTGTGCGTGTGGTGATGTGTGGAGGTGCAGGTGTGTAATGTCTGTGTGGATTAATGGACATCATTCCTCAAAGTCACTGACATCATCCTGACATCACTGAAGGCTATACTGTTATACTATCATTTGTCCTGATTCATGCTGGGACAAGCTGCAGTGGAGATCCGTGAATGGAGTTTCACCCCAAGCAGAAATGACCCAGGTGCATGCACTAACTAACAAATATAAACTATATACATTACATCTAACCGTCCTTCCAGCAAGCATTAGCATAAACAAACGATGGTGGTCTAGAGTGGATTTTGAACTTTTTCTGTATTTTCTGTCAAAAACACCCCCTCCACTTCCTCAGTTAACCTTTAGGGTACATGCAGTTCTGTACATCATGTTGCGCACGTAGCTGTCAGAGCTGTTGAGCAATGTGTTGAGAGAAGTCTAACATTAGATTCTACATCACTCTCCATATGAAGACCTGATAATTCATGTTTGAAATGAAAGAAGTGCACTTTACAGTGAACTACACGTGAATGTTAGTCCTTTTTGCTGTCAGCGCTAAGTTTTGATAACTTGCAACACAATCTCTTTCTCGCATGAATTCCGAACATTTCCCAATGACATCATTCACGGATTCCTCAACATGTTGCATCTAGTCGACTTTTCATACCGCCAAAACTTCATATTGCAGAAACATGACAATTTTGATTATTGAGATTATTTATGTAACTGATTTGTGTTGTTTCCAGACACTATAGCTGACAATGCTGTGCAATTCATATCTTGAAAGAAACCTTACTTAAGTGTTTTGAAAAAATGTTGAGACTTTAAAATTAAATTGCTTTAGCATAAATCATTCATCTCCCTTATAATTTGCAGTTTTTTATGGTGTGCTCACGTTCCCAGGTATTGTTGACTTGTGGAGCCGTTGACAATGCAGGAGAGGACTGATAAGAGAAACGCACTGTCATCAGTCATATCCCTTCCTTTAGTCACTCTCTTCCTCTTCTTTTGTGTTCTCAAGTGTAGTTTGTTTTCAGAGCTTTTTTGGCACAAAAATACAATGGAAGAAAAAGCCTTTCTGTCATTTCCTTACCTTGCTCCGGGGTGTTTTAAAATAAATATTCTGTCATCATCTGCTGCAATGTCGCTGCAAACAAAGCTATATGGCTTGGATATATCACACACATTATTGTTATGTGCAAATTAAAGGTGCACTATGTAACTTCTGGCCCTCTAGCAGATAGAAAACAAAACAGCATTTTACAGAAGAACATTGTTTTGGTTGTGCTTCGGCTGCGAGTGACTGTGCGGATTAATATTGTTATCCTATACTGCTCATAAAACAATCACTCCTGCTTAAGAGATAAAACCAGTTTAGATGGAAAAGATCTCAAGTTGACTAGCTGAAGATGTTACTGTAGCCATACCCATTAATAGACACGGTACTTCCTTGAAAATAAATTCCAGCACAGCCAGAGCCGATCCGCCCTATACGCTCACTACGCAAGATGCGTAGGGCCCCGCAGTTTACTCAAGGCCCCGCCTCCCCCTCGTGTCATAGCGCGTCAATTAATGTTTACAACATCAATGACAAAATTAAGCGAAACTATCCTTCTGGTCACAAAAAGAGAGAAAAAAAAAAAGAGAGTGAATTGCGGAAACAATCAGGTAAACTTGTGTTCTCAACTTGTGTTCACAAGTTTGATGTCAGCAAAGTAAAGTTAATGTGCATTTCTATTGTGTTTTTTAAAGTGCAACGGCTCGGAAAAGATAACCGCGTCGCGTGTTATCATGCGTTCATATGAAATGAAACGCGCATTTTTCAAGCAGAAATATATGTGGAGACCAGACATACTGTACAATATATGGGCGTGAATGATGGCACTCCTCATCAAAGTACACATTATACACACTTTTAAAACAAGACACTGATTATAGTCTCAGTTAATGTGTAGTAAAAACTCTAAACAACTGCACTAATTATGCAAGATGAAAAGCAATGTATTGACAATTTGACATTGATTGACTTTGATTTATAGGCTATATTGAATTTAAAATGTTGATTAGCTGGACATACTGGTCAATATGGATGCACATCCCTCAGTAAATAATAACCATAAATCAAGAATTGCTTCAACATGCATAATAAAAAAAACTTTAACATGCTATGGCAAGCCATTTTAACTTTTATTCATTCACAGTTTATGCATTTTTGATATCAATAATTCATTTTTTTTTTACTATTTGCAATGTGAATTCTTGATTATTTTTACTAGTAGCGCCCCTTAGTTACATTTTTATCTACCAATGTCTATTTTTGATATCAGGAATTACATGTTCACTTGTACAAAAGTTAATTCTTGATATCAATGATGTCACTCACAGGGGTTATTGATATCTGCATCACAATATTCACTTGTTATCTTAATATTCTATAGAAAATACTCTATTCAGTAAATATCATTCTGTTCTATATTGTTGTACTTATTCTTTGACTGTTTTGTTTAAAGGAGGGAGGATTATATTGGGAGCACTGAAGTGTCAGGTGTGACTGTGGCAATGGCAAATGGTTTACATATCTCACGGCGTCACGGGTCAGGTAGAGGGCCCCTTAGCAGAATTTTGCTTAGGGCCCCAGGGAGGTCAGGATCGGCACTGAGCACAGCGCTACAACAACCATAATGAAATGACCCTTCACATTGAAAATGATTTAAAATCAACTCTGTTAGCTACATATGACAATTTACCTGTTAAATAAAATACCTTAAAATGCCAGCTTTTACAACATTTAAAATCCCTCCGTTCTCGCCATCTCCGAAAAGCCAAGTCGATGTTGATTCTTGTTTTATTATGATCTCTGTTTTATTCTATTTCTTGCCAGCACTGTTCTGCACTTGTTTAAAATGGTCGAATCCCCGGCGGATAGAGATTCAGATTTATTGTTCACACCATGTTATAATTACCGTAATTACGAGATTACGGTTAGTAAAAAGCATTCACGTCCTCATAGAACTCAGAATTACAACTTGTAAACTGGGAATTTTCTGAGCGCTCCAACTTATACCACGTGTCAAATTTCAGTCTCTTTCTTCCACTCTTCACCCTTGACTTCTTTTTCATTTGTTTACTATATCAGGAAACCCATGTGAAATAACTTGGCGGCGTGTTTCCAAAGCACTTGAAAAGAGGTAACAAGCAATAGCCAAAACATCTCGCAGGATGTGTCTTTATATCCGCTCTTCCACTCTGGCATCCCAGTGCAGTGGAGCATGTCCCGCTGCAGACAGATAGCACAGAGGAGCATGTGTGTGTATTTGGGGCTCTTGAGGATTTACACAGCTTCCAGCCATTAGCTCAATTCTGCTCACAGAAGGTCAGATAAAGATCAGAACCTGGAAGGGGGTTGATGTGCTCTTTCCAGTGGACATGACTTGGCTTGTTCCTCAGCCCTGACCGATCATCCCAACTCCTTCAGGGCCCAGTTCACCCTTGTTGGCTTCTCCACACATAAACAATACACACAGCGTGACGTTTGATCAGCCTGTTTCAGTTTGTTGAGACCCCTGAAGCTTGGCCATAGGCGCTTGGACATCTGGAGCATCGTCATTTTCCATTTGAAGCAAATTGGCTTCTTGTCAAAGTGAATCTGTAAACAGTTAACAGATAACACCCCATTCTTAAACCTAAACAGGCACATTATTATAATGACATGCTGACATTATAACAATGGCAGCATGTCAGAGGGCACAGGAGAGACATAGTCTCCTCAAACATGCATTAAAATCTAAATAAATTATATAACTTAAAAAATAAACATAATCCAATAAAAGCAACAAAATTATCTTATTTTAATCTATAATTTTCTAATTCACGCTACTCATGTTTGATATTTCTTTTCATATTTTCTTTGAATTTTTCTTTCATGTGCTGTAGGCAAATTGACCCTTTGCTAAGTTTACCAACAACACTTCCACAGAATAGATAGGTACTGTAGATTACATTAGAAACATTTAGAACTACTTAGAAACATTCACAAATGTTAATACAGATTAGAAGCTCAGAAAAAGGGGGGAACAGATTAAAAGTCACGGAAATTGATTTACATAATCTTCATCAGAAAATTCCTTCACAGAGTGACTGTCAGTTGCTTTCTCTTGCTCACATGCTCTATATTAACATTCTAATACCAAAAGGCTAATTATGATTATGCTCTTGCATAAATGTCTAACCCCATTTGTGTTGTGTTGAACATATGTTGTGGGAACATGTAACTATGTGCTACCACTGATAGATAAAAGTAATAGCACTGATAGAGCCACACATTCATTTTCACGCTGCTTCATCTTTTAACTACACAAATAACTATGTTATATCATGCTTTTGTGTTTATTTAAGTCCTAAGGCCTGAAAGGCATGCATTATCTATGGCCTTGTCCTTGAAATACAATGGGTCAAATGCATTTGCGCTATATTTTGCAAGAGAAAACAATTGAATGAAGTGCTTGCGTCAGTCTCCACTGTTGAAATCACCCTTTAAAAAGCATGCTCGTCTCTAAGGATTGTCCAGTCTCAGAAAACTGACCACAGATGGGTTAAAAACACTCACAAGACCCTGAGGAGAGGGATGTCTATTTTAAACCTTCTCTTTATTCTATATTGCAGAGTAGAAGAAAATAGGGAGAAAGTGTGGAGAAAATACATTCAAAGAATACTTAGCCTTTTAGGTCATTTCTCCCTCGCAAAACGTGATTATTTTAGTTATTAGCCTGAAGATGTCTTATCAACGCTGGTCTGACAGTGTAGGGCCTTATAGAGGGAACTACACCAAAGGCACTCAGGAAAAAAACAGCGACCACATGTTTCTCTACTTGATTATAACTTAATATGCAGACAACTATAAATTAAAGGTAGGGTAGGCATGTGTGTGTAAACCTCACTCCCCTGACCACAAGAGGCAAGCTAGTGACTGGTGCTAGCAGCTGCAGTCTTTAGCGTCCTTGTTAGCATGCCTGCCTCCTATGCTGGAGACCACGGTTTAAATCCCGCTTGGAGCGGATCAAGTAGGACAGGTAACATTTGGTGCCGTGACCCGGGGGTGAGTGAGGTTTATGGGGGTGAGTTTAACGGATGTAGACGAGTAAGAGTTGTGCGTGTAAACCTCACTCCCCTGACCTCAAGAGGTGTGCTAGCGGCTGCAGTCTTTAACGTCCCCGGTTCGATTATTTATTTCTATCAGGATGTGAAGAGAGTTTCAACCAGTATAACAAAAAGTGTTTATTAAAAAAAACCTCCATACCCTACCTTTAAGCCATTTGAGTTTGAGGTGAGGATATCTGTTTGGCCAACCAATGGTTGTGTTCACAATAAAAATAATTAAGTCTGTTTGATTATTATAGCACACTTCAGCTTTAAGAGAAACTTTAATATCTCCATCCTATTGTGTTCATGTAGAGAGAATTTGCTAAACAAAGAATCAGTGTAACCTGACTCTAGGAGGTGACTCATTATCATGACCTGGAAAGTTTGGTGTTTTCACAGACTCTCAAATGTTGTTCACTGAAGCACTGAGTCACTGCTTATCATTGACGAGTTTACTAGTAGTACACTTTTTGTTGTGTGTTTTTTTCCTTAGATATACTGAATACAGGGGGCTTTTCCTTCCTGAAAAGGACATACTAGGAGGTTAATTTTTAAAAGTCCTGAACTCTGCCCTCCAATTGCCAATAGTGGATTAAATGGCAGATGAGGTTGCTTCAGATGATTTCTGAACTCTGATCTGGAGGGTCCAACCATGAGGGAAAACAGTCTTCAAATGATTTTGAATAGTAATGGCCACACCCAGAGAATTGTGAATAGAGTCCATTAGTGTCTGTCATAAATCAAGCCAACCATTTACAAGGCGAATCACAACATTACAAACTTGAATTTGAAGCAAAAAAGTGTTTGAAAATCATACCAAAAGACCAAGATACAAGACTGTGTAGTGGGTTTACAAGGCTTTAGTGAGGGAAAGAACTACAATCCCATGAAGCATTGCGAATGACATAATCAAATTCGAAATATTGAGAAATATAAAACTATTGATTTAAAGTAGATGATTATGACAAACAATATATTTTAAGTTATTGCAAAATATGCATATATATACAAATGTTTAGTTTGACAGCATAGCGTGACCTTTACGACCTTTTTCATTTGCAGTGCTTCAAGGGAATGGATGTTTCCTGCAAGCTCTTTTGCTGTGATTTTCTGGCTGTGATTCTCTAAAAGTGTAATTTTCTGTACAGCATCATGAGTAATTTACACCACAAATTCAGATGTTAAAAATGATTATTATAAAAAAAAAATATGTTGAAAATAATGCAAACAGATGGTTCCAACAAAACCATATACCATGGATTAACAACCTCTGAACTCATCGTCAGGTCATTGTTAAAAATCAGTTTCCCTATTCGGTTGTTTAGTCTGACGTCACGCGTGACGTTTAGCCTCTTCCGGGCCCAAGCGCTCCGCTCGTCTTTCAGATCCTAGACTACATAAAACCTTTTCTTAAAGGGCTTTTTTCGCTTCAGTGCCAGTGGGTGTTACTAGGGATTAAGGGATAGCACCCACTGGCGCCAAAGTTTCTTCATTCGTTTAAGATTTGTAACTTACCTTATCAACTGCCGCCATTTTCTCTAATCTTTCTCGTCACAGGGAAAGCAGTAGATGACAGTTAAATGTCACTTGTTTTTTTTAACTCCGATCTATTTAAACTACACGGGAACACGTTAAAACTCCGGCGAAAGCGGTAGGTAGAGAGGACCCGGCTTTGGACCGGGAAACAGGAGCGCTTACGTCACGACTTAACAACCGGATAGAGAAAAGTTTTATTTCTGGAGACCGACTGTTGCACTCTATTGGAGTTTGAATTGGAATGACAGAAAGAACTTACTGAAGTGCAATTCAAACAAATGTAAAACAGACACACCAGTGGAATTTCATTTAAATAAAAAGTTGAAATACTTTTTCACATCCTATGATATATTCATAGGACTTTTTCACATCCTATTCCACATCCTTAAAAAACAAAACAAAAAAAAACATATATATATTTTTTTATATATCGGTATATACATATATAATATAGCTTTCCCAAGCTTACATACAAGTCACTACAGTTTCTAGCTGAAATGAACACTTGTGGAGAAACACCAATAACTTTTATTCCTTTTCACACAAATTAGTTACATGGGCAGATTTACAATTAAAAAAGACTTTCGTTGCAGTTCCTTGCACAATACTGTTATCACTTCAAAACACGTTTACCATAGTGCATGGTTTGTAAACTAATACAGTTTCACATTTGCAACACATAACCAGCTCCATATCTGTGGCTTTGCATGGTAAACTTGCTCAGTAGCTCACCTGATACAGCACTGCACTTGCGAAACCCGCAAAACTCAATAAAAAAGCTCAAAGACTTGCATGAAGATTTCAACATAACATCACAAGCAACACAATATCATTAAATGATTATAGCAACCATAGCAGAACACAATGTACACCTTGTTTTCAGATAACAAATACATTCTAATATGAATATATATATTCTGCAAGCATTACAGTCTCTGCAAAGATGTACAGCTTCTATGCCTCATACTAAAAACTGGTCAGCTGCCACTATGCTCAGTGTTCTCAAAAATGTAGACAGATTATGTGTCTGTGTACGCCATAAAAGCCTTTATAATGTTCAGAGACACTTTTTGAATATTATCGGAATGCTCTGCCCAATTATTCCATCAAACAAGGAAGAGCACCTTGCTGTCACTGTTTTTTAACAACATAATTACAGTACAACTGAGAAAGCAATTTCACTTCAGAAAACCTGAACCTGACTCTTATCTACATGAGAAGTAGTACATTTGGGCTTTGCTTATTGCCGATTGCAACTATATGCCTAATTTTTGTCTGCAGGTTTCACCCTCCCGCACATGTCCTGACATGTCTCTTTACCCTTTCATGCATAGTGGTCACTACAGTGGACAGCTATTTAAAAAGCATTTTCTTGAATTTGCAAGGGATTTGATGGCAAAGTTGCACATCAATCTCTTCAGTGGACCCTGGTCATCCTATACATTGCAACCAAGTTGCAAGCCGTTGTGTTTCGAGTTTTTCCCCGTCCAAACCAAGATGGCCAATGGTCAGTTCGACATGCCAAGTTGCTCCGGAATATCCACCCATTCCTTCTATCCTAGGAGTCTCTTGTAGGTAAAAAAATATTGCAGCATCAAGCAATATCTAATGAGTCATATGACAGAAAAATTTTCCAAGTTTTGATTTTAGATTGGGAGAAAAATCAGATTTATCACCTGTCCACTATAGTGGACCTCATGCATCAATGGCTATATTTCAGCTACAATTCATACTTAAACTGTGAATATTGTTTTTGAAAATACTTAATCTGCGGTGACTTTTTTTGACTGTAAATAAATGTATGTATTATTAGAATGTTAATTTCATTGACATCGAAAAAAGTTATGTGATTACATAATTTATTTGACTTATTACTTTACTAATTTCATCAAAAAAGTAATCTAATTACGTAATGCATTACTTCTTAGATCAAAAAGTTATGTTTACGTAATGAATGTTGCTTGTAATGCATTTATTTACTCGTAACATCAAAAAGTAATATGATTACGTAATGCATGTTACTTGTAATGCATTACTTTACTTGTTAGATCAAAAAGTAATCTGATTTCGTAATGTACGATATTGTAATGCTTTTCTTTACTCGTAACACCAAAAAGTAATCTGATTACGTAATGCATGTTACTTGTAATTAATTACTTTACTAGTTAGATCAAAAAGTTATCTGATTAGGTAATACATGTTACTTGTAATACATTACTCGTAACATTAAAACAAATCTGATCATGTAATGCATGTTACTTGTAACAGATTACTTTACTTGTAACATCAAAAAAGTAATCTGAATGCGTTATGCATGCCCCAACACTGCTAATTTCAGATGAGAAGTATCAGCTAATAAAGGTAAATTGACATACACTGGGACACTGGAGGGAGCATCTGAGTGGTTTCCACTGTTGTACCTTGACAGGCTGTAGAAAATTCTGATAGAATCACGTCCTCATGTTCTGATATTAAAGATACACGAAGTGCAACTTGTATGAAGTTCAATTGCCTTTGCAATATTTCGGATTTAATTTTTTTTATATATTTTATAGTTTTCACATGATTTGATATAATTGTATTGATTAGTTTGTTAAATACAAATACTTTATCTGTTTGATTATTGTTTTATGTTTAATATAGTATCTCTTTAGTTTAAACCATAAATGCATGCTGTCCACTCAAGTGGACACCTGAAAATCTCTTTAAGATTTAAGATTTAAAAAAAAAAAAAAAAAAAAAAATCAAATCTTGTTTTTCATGCCCTAAGAGCAATAAAATCCACATAGGAAAAAAAATCCTGACTGAGGTTATCATAATTCATGCATGAAAGGGTTAACGCACACAAACGCCAGGCTGACTGACCTGGTCCTAATCTTGGACAACTAACAGGTTTGTCCAAGGTCACAAAACAGTGAGAACTCGTAGTCTAAACAATGAAAGTGTTATGGTGTTACGGCCTAGTACGAGTACGGCAGAGCCTTCAGACCATGAAGCATTGGGGGTCTGAAAAAAGCACCCCTTTTTTCTGTCTCTTTCATTCAAAGTTTAGACAATATTAGGAAAACATCCGTGCTCCATACGGCAGGCTCTCCCTCCTCCCTTTAATCTCTGCGCGAGAAAGACCTTTCAGAAAACATGCTGGGGAACAGTAACGTGCGGTGAAGTCTTGTCATGGGTAGGCTGTGACTTATCAATGTGGCATTTTCACAGGGGCGTAATTTGCCGCTGCAATCGGTGGCGCGGTTACAGTGTATCTCGTGGCTCACGCAGTCTTCACATGCATGCGCGCTTCAATCTGTTTCAGAGACTCTCTTTGTTCATTCCGGTGAAATCACAAAACAAAAATGCACACAAACGTGTCCCTGCTTAATAAAATACAACCACTGATGAACATATTCGGTTTTGATGAGAAAAAAAAAAGAAACCTATACGATTGCGGATTAGAACCCAGAACCTCTGACATGCTCGGCAAAAGTTCTACCACTGGACCATTAAAGGACTCACGAAAAGTTGTCGGATCTATATATTTATTCACGTGATTATTCATACGCGCGCGCACACACACACCTGTCCCACCCACTTTTTAAAACAAAGTTAAGCCACTGTATATTTATTCAGGTAATTTAGCAACCCAAGTTAATATCAGGCATCATCACATAGCTGCCTGCATACAGAGCAAAGTCAGAATCGCGGATTGAGTGAGAGCGAGTGGATCACGTGATATGAAGCAGTCTCGGTCTCTGCCTCAATGTTGGTAATTCAAGACAGCATGAGAACTGACTGCGCATGCGCAAATCTCCGTAAACTACGTTCTATGGACCAAAGAGGCACTGCGAACCTCTGCCTCAATGGCCATGGCCTTGAATTTCCTGCATGAAACAATGGTTTTTAGGCGCAAACTATGGCAAAAGGAGTATTATATGAGTATTCCTGATTTGTTTTGTTACAAAAATTAATATTTGGAATAAAATAAATGCAATTAATAATGTGGTGAATTAATAAAGCTCTTGGAATTAATAAATGTAATGTCAACATTTCCTTTGGTGAGGCACTGCCTACCCTGCCTACCCTGACCGCACGTCCCTGCTGGGGAATCTGTCATGAGAGAACAAAGGCAGGGAGGAAATCATAGATAGTGGCAGAGGGGTCTGTAATTTATCACCTGTGGGCCCTGGGCGGTCTGGCATGACAAGGGCTTTGAAGACGTGCGCACCGGGCCCCTCAAAAGTGTGCATGAAGGAATGTGTGGACAGAAGAGAACAGAAGATGACAGTCGCTTGTGCTTCAAAAAGAATGTAATCAGTAAAGCCAAAGACTAACCTACACTTTTATTAAGTTTTCATCAGAGGAAACTCATACAAAAGTGATGCAAGCATATCCTTGCTTGATTTATGCAATCTTATATGCATAAATTAAAGTATAAAAACCACCCGCCCCACCAAAAAAGTCGCAGTTTAGATTTAAATCTGCAAATGCTTAAGAGTCTATTATTGCAGTGATTGTTATGTTTCTAGCATGTTATAACATCACAAAATGTATTTCCATCAAGAGGTGCATTGATTTTTGGTCAAGATCTTGTATTGACAAAGCAAGAGTCCAGCACTCTGTAGAGTCTCCTCCAGGCTCCAGCACATCCCAAAGACTTTCAATGAATTTAAGGTCTGACTCAGAGATGCCAATTCATGGGTGAAAATGATTCTTTATGCTCCCTCCCAACCATTCTTTCACAGTTTGAGTCTGATGAATCTTGACATTGTCATGATAGAATATGGTAATGATGTGTCTTCCTAAGAATGAAAAGCACACTCCATCAAAGAGGGTTAGAAGAACTGTTGCCAAACATATAACATGCTAGAAACAGAATAATCACTGCAATAATGATCCAATCATCTCTTCGACTCTTAAGCATTTGCCAATTTAAATCCAAACAGTGACTTTTTTTTTGGTCGGCCAGTGTATTTTAAGCTTTATTCACATTTTTTCACCATGTATAATCACATTTTAGCTTTTGTGCAGTTCCATTAAACAGTCTGGTGGTGTGATAAATGATTTTTTCCACATGTTTACATTTACAACTACATGTCACTAACCCAAAACCTAACCTAACAGTCTACTACAGTATAGACACTAGAGAGTTAGTTTAGTAGAATGTCTAAAGTGGACCATCGAAATAAAGTGAAACCCAATGTTTAACATAGCTTTAGATTAAGTAGGCTTAGCTATAGCAAACCACACTACACCATGGATGGATCATCCCTATACAATACTAGCTCAAACAACATAGCCTACTTCTTACTAGAGTTTGACTGCCACCGTGTGTTCATAATATAAACTCTATTTAGGGTATATTTTGACTTGTAATCTATTACGTTTTCAGATAACAATAAGAATATGTATGCTGTAAGACAGAATTGTTGTGTAAAGTATAATTTACCACCTGATTATTGCTCTGCTCCAGGTAAGAAGATATGATTTTGCGGGACTCGTGGGGGAGTGGTAACTTATTATTAATTTATGTATTGATATACATATTAGATGAAAGCCTTTTTGTTGTATGATCATATGCATTAACACGCCAAAAAGCTTTGTAAAATGTTAATTGTGACCGTTCAGGGCACTCAACTTGTCCAGGTTGGAGTAGCCTGCACACTAACTTACTATGACACCTACAGTTAAAATAATAGGCTATTTCCATTATTAAATTGAGTACTTAACTAAAACGCTTTTTACCTCCATATTTAACACTTAATTTAATATTTCTTTATTTTGGTCATGTGGTGATTGGTCATTTTGGTCATGACATCACGTCAGCAGTATCGCGAGCACGTTGTGCACGCGCAGGTTTGTGTGTTGTTAAACAGGAAACGGTGAGAGGCGTTAGCAGTTAGCCTCTTGGCTACCACCACTACACACAGAAACTAAAACACAGCAAAGCATTTATCTGAAGAAGGGAATAAAGAGTATCGTCTGCCCGGTTTATTGGTTTTATCGGTGGGACCGACATGTCCGAGACGTACGGTAATGACAGTTCAATTGTGTTGTTGTTGTTGTTAGTGTTAGTGTTTAGAGCTATTGAGTGCTGTCGCGTGCATGTGTTTGTGTTAGTTCATCATCATAAGGGAAACGGTTTCTGACCTTTAATTTTTACGTCAATATTCACTAGTACGTAGTATTATTATAGTATAACCTTAGACTCGCAACTGTTGTTCTGGCGTGGTCAGGCTGTTTGTAAATATGTTTATTAGTAAATGTACAGACTGTCAGATGGGCCTGTCAGATCAGCAGCACGCTTGAGGTTGTTGCTCTGGTGATTTCTAAAATAGTGTGTGTATAAACTGATTGGTTAATTGTTGATAATCCCAATAAAACAACAAATACATTGCAGTATTTACTTAGAAGTTGGGTAAGCTATTTTTTAGGTAAAACCACACAATACCACATAAATAATATCCTTACTAACTTACCTGACAGATATTCTAGAGAAAAAACACCTGTCTTTGACAGTCTTGGTCCCTGTAAACAGCAGTAAGGGTGTGGCACGTCTGATTTTTCCAAATTATATCAACACATTTGGTTGATCCGGGAACAACATTCCTGTCTGAAAATTTAAACAACCATATCTCAACCCCTAAACCTACACATAAGTTATCCCTAAAATCAGAGGGAAATGATAGGTGAATAACACTGATGTAGAAGCACCTAACCCTTGTTGTAAGCCTAAACTTGACATGAACTGTAAGCTTGTCCCTCACTTTATATATTTTGTATACAGATATCTTAAGGAGGTCAGATTGGTTTTTGAAGAGTGTGTGGTTGAGTGGCTGACTTGGCCAGGTGGAAGTTCGCAAAATGGCTGAAATCTCTTACAGCAGCTTTAACAGAAACTTGACATCTGTGGTTCAAGGATAGTTTGAATCTGTGCTGACTTCCTTTATCAACATCATGCATCATTGCTCTGCATGAACTGTTTTTTTTTTTTTTTTTTTTACACACCGATAGAACATGTATTCGAAAAAGCACCACTTGTCCTTGACGTGGTTAGCATTGATCCATTGAAAATGGGAATGTTTACTACAGTAGATGTATTTTTCTTCTTTAAATCCTAGAGTCACTCTACTAATGCTGATTATTTGATTTTACTACCTTCTTAATACACATTCATGGTCTTCTTCTTAGGGGATTGTTCACCCAAAAATGGGTCATCATTTATTTACTCAGCCTCATGTTTTTCCAAACCTGTATGATTTTCATTATTCTGTAAAAAAGAAGATATTTTGAAAAAAAAATTGGTGTTCATTTAGTTAACGTAACCTAAATTATTTGGTACCTACAATCTTCAAAATATCATCTTTTATGTCCTACAGAAGAATGTAAGTCATAGAGGTTTGGAATGACATGAGGATGAGAAAATTATGACAGACTTTTCATTTTTTGAGTGAACTATCCCTTTTAATCATTTATCAGTGCATGTTCTTCCAAAGAAAACACGTTTTTTATCTTCATAATCAATTGGTAATATCTTTTTCCATTTCTAAAAGCCACCAAGCCGGTCACACCATCTGTCACAGCATGACCACTTTTAATCACTGGTTGAATCAGACCTGTATTTTATCTGATAATCGACTGATGTGTTTGTGCTGTAGATCATAAAATATTCATGTAGTTAATGTGGATAGTAGTTTCATGTTGCAGAAATCTCCCCTCACTCACATCTCTCATTTCTTTCTTCCAACCCCCCATCAATCCCCTGTGAAACTGAGTCTGCTTCATTGTACTTGGCCTACAAATCACCTTTCCATGCCAATAAAGGAGCATCTTCCCCTGGCACTGTAATTGCTCTTCTATGGCATATTGATATCCTTAGCCAATCTCCAGGGTTTCACTTAATGACAACCCATTGCTCACTCCGTAGACAATATGCAGAGATCTCTACTAGAATACTAGTGACTTCACTGTAGCATTTGCCATCAGACCTAGTATGACTCCGCTGTCCCACTGTAACAGATCAAGGCCCAAAGACACTATTATCTCTTATAGGCCTGGGCGAAAAATCGATTGAATGAATTAATTCGAATTTTTTGTTGCGGGCGATTTAAAAAATAAATAAATCGAGTTTTTGTGTAATGGCGCATATTTGGCCCCCCCGGAGTTTCCGTAGCGTTAGTTTCACTCACGTCACGTAGCAGAATGGCAAGCGACGACGACAACAACAACATCAATGCACACACGAAACTGCAACAGCATACAGCAAGCGATAACATGGCTACCGGTGAGAGTGGGAAGTTTGTTCCTTAGCATAGGAGTGAACTCGAGCTTATAATGCCCGAGCGGGTCGGACCGATATTTCCCGTTACTATCCTCGGGTCGGGCCGGGCCCTTGAAAGACGTGCACTGCCAACGCAATAGAGTGCGGCGCGGGACTAGAGTTGATGGCAGAGCGCGCGCGCGGGCGGTAATGCACTAACTCTGTATGTGCGGTTTGCGGGAGAATAAAACGATTCGCGGGACTCCCGCAAACTAGAAATATCTATGATTAAAACATAAAAATAATAAAAATCTCAGACATATGTGTTTTTTTCTTGAACGCAATGGCCAATTTAAGCATTTAAGACAGACTCCCTCACCGCTTAAAACATACTTTTTGTTCAGTGCTGAATTCTGTATGCTGGCAAATCCTCTAATTATAACAATTTTCCTTAGATTTGATTTGAATGTATTGTTAATGCTTTAGAAAATGGTGCTATGTTTGTCTCTTTTTAGTCTAGACAAACACAGCTGGGACTTTGATTCCAAGAGGGTGTTCATTTATTTATTATTCATTCCAGAAATGGGGGTTACATTTGTCTTGCTTTTGATTAAATAAAAGCAAAATTTGTTTAAGTTGTCTGCCGTTTGTACTTTTTGCTTTCCTCAATAAGTAGGGGGGAAAATCGTAAATCGATTTAAAAAAAATAAAATCGGAGATTTTATTTTTAGGCCATATCGCCCAGCCCTAATCTCTTATTGTTCATAGAGTATTGATGTTTTTGCCTATAATGTTTTTTAGATAGCATCTGACACGGTGTGCGTTACCCAACATTAAAACCATCAAACTTTTATTTTAACTAAAAACCACAAGTAGTTCTTAAAGCTTCTCTTTTTTGTTTTAAGAACACTGTACCGTGAATATATTAATTAAATTGCAGCCATATCATGATTTTGGGTTTTATTAAGATTAGTTATGCAGCCCTAGCCCTACATTCCGTATTGTGGAGTATGTTTCATTATTTCAACCAACTCTCTTACAGGAAGTGAAATGAGTCATTTGTTAACCAGATTATCTTCTTTGACGTAGTTTGCCTTGTTGCTAAATGACAATTACTTTGAAGTACCTTTGGCCTGGATTTCATACTAGTGCTGTTCTGCATCTAAACTGGCTATTCATATTTTTGTCATCTTTAATATTTGACATCGCTTTTCAAAACCCTTTCACTTCCCTTAAAGTTCATTAAAGGGAACTAATACATCTGGCACATGACGCCCAAGTAATTTCATCTTAAACATTCAAAAGGGTCAAAAATCTGATTTTTTTTTAAGGTACTGCTTGTATCTGTACAGACCGGCTGTGAACATTTCGCCAATTGCTTTTCCATGAAGACAAGCTCAAGGTCATGTTGTCAGAGTACACACACTCACACCAGAAATAGCACCCATTAGCTGACTGCCTGAGTCTGGACCACTTCATTTAATAGGATTTATTATGCCTAAAGAGTGATTGCAGAAGTCATTTAGCCATTAAAGGTCCTTTGCATGTTTTACCTTTTTCCATTATGACTGAACTGAATATTCATGAATGATCTGTTCCAAAACCATGCTGTCCTGTCTAAACACAATTTTAAGGCACTTGCTACATTTACATGCAACCAAATAATCCGTTAATAATCGGATTGACGGCTCAATCGGACTGAAACGCCTTCATGTAAACACCTTAATCGGTCCGATTGAGCTCGATCCGAACGAAATTTCGCTCAGATTGAAAGGGGTGGTTTATTCCTTTTCTAATCCGATCAAGAGAACATGTAAACACTTGATCGGATTGAAAACTGAAAGGACTGCGCATGTGCAATGATGTAGAAATAGTGTAATGACGTATGACGCGCTGAACTAGCTGTTCTTCCTGTTTAATAAAGTGTCATATAAATGACTGTCCCGTCGTCCTAAAATTCTCCTTTCACTGCGTCTATGAAGTGGAGCAGGACGTCCCACCAGGCCTTGTTTTGTATTCTCATCCACAGACATCTGGTTCTGGACATTTTTACTGCGTGATAAATATGAGCAGAACGCCCACAACGGTTCATATGCTCATTTGTCTCCAAATTATGACCAGAAATGGATAAATATTAAGTCTGCTGTTCAAAACAAATAAAGAACCAAACTAGGAGAATAGTGATTATGCACAAACAGCAGGAAACTCTGTATATTCGTGCAGTTTGCGTGCGCATGTCAAACATATATTCATATTTGATGCTTGTGAGATATAAACGGGCACATCGACCCGATCACTACATTCAGAGTTATCAATCGGAATGAATTTAAACAAAAGTTGTGCATGTAAACATAGCCATTGTAGACGAGATCATGTTGTGAAAACTGTGCCTGAAGGTACACCGCAGCATCTTATATTAGATATAGCCTAATACTTTTTCTGTACAATGCTGAAAATAATCTATTAAAATTAATCTAATCTAACATTTAAAAATTACATTTTATATTAATTTGGTTTTTTATTTCCCTGAATTTTTTTTTAAGGTTCCAGTCGGTGCCTGTATTCTTGACAATTTTCACTACTTTCTTGGCCCTCAGAATATTTCATAATTTGAACATGCAATGTATCAAAAGAAAGAGCAGAGCAAACTATGTTACTAGCTTCATATGTTATTTTTTTTTATCAACACTTGAATGTGGATACATTTCATTAAAAAAGCAAAATAATTTAACTAAAAGCTGAGAAATTTTTGTTGACTTGTTTTGACCAGGAGATTCAATGCTTTCAGAAGATAAAGCAATAACAAAGAAAACATGGATTGCAAAAACATTTTATCAATGGCAGGGAAAGAGTTAAATGTAGGCTACTTTTAAAAAAGGGGCTATTTTGCTTCAGATTTTGCGTGCTGTGTATTTTTAATGTATGTGTTGCATGCAGAGTTTTGTTGACTGTAGACATCTTGTATAGAAATAAAAAAATGTGTAGTTTATGTATGTCCATGACTATTGTGATGCTGCCTTTGTCGACAGTTGATGTGTTTGTCCAAAACGCTCTGACATGCTTGTGAGAATATTCATGCTGTTCAGTTATGATTCATAGACATTTCTATACATCCTCCTTCTGTAACACTGACTCCCCGCTGAAACCCTCCTCTGTTCCAGCTGTAATGGCTGTGTGCATGTCACACCCACACATGCAAATAGTTCTTTCTCTGTGTCCTCTTCCAACACAAAGAACTTTTAGGACCGTTCTCCTCTCACACTGATCAGCTGCTGAACCCTGCGGCCGGGGGCGAGACCCACTCTGACCTCACTGAACCTCTGCACCACACACACACACACACACACCCTCCGCGCACATTCTCCATTCATTTTAACCATTCAAAAAATCTATTGAGATATGGGGACCACTCTGATTGGTGGATCTCACATTGGCTCCGGATGGATCGTAACACAATTCTACCATTATTTGGCGCTGCAACATATCCTGACACAAAAGCTTGTGATTTCAGTTTTTAATTAACTCCAAAATCATCAGACTATCAGCGAGAGAGCGACTTGCGACATGGAGAGAATGTGTTTTGTGTTTCTCTTCTAAACAAAAATCGGTGACTATGCCTATTGCTATCGCCATTGTGTCTTCAGTAAAGATTTGCATGCATTTCTTTGAGACTATTGACGTTGTATTGAATTGATGAATAGCCTATAGAAGCCTATTGTGTAATGTTGGATGAGAATGATATTAGATATAAAGTGATCGTGTAGGAGAAGTGGTCCACCAGTATGTTGTTTAATGGCCGATGTCAATACCTAGAGAGCATTGTCCAGGCGGCATGGTGGCTCAGTGGGTAGCACTGTCGCCTCACAGCAAGAAGGTCCCCAGTTCGAGACTTTTGAATGTCCCTGTGTCAGCGTGGGTTTCCTCCGGGTGCTCTGGTTTCCCCCACACAGTCATGAATGTTTGGTGGATCGCCAAATTGCCGTAGGTGTGCGAGTGTAAGTGCCAAACGCGAGTATGAGGCATCAAACCTGTGCCAAATCCAGTGTTTGTGTGTGCGGATAATTCCAATGAAGAGCGGGACTAACGCTAGGAAATATATTGATGTCAATGTCCAATATAATTGTGGTATATCTCATATAGGCTAATTATAAATTATTTATGAGGTCAAATGATGTTTTTTTTATAGTTCTTGCCAATCCAATTTCTAGAGATCACGGTGGGGATCAATACATCAGCAAAAATGACTCATTGGCCAATATTTGGCCTTTTTAATATGCCTGTTTGACATAAGAGCACATTGTCTTTTAAAAATTTGAGTGAATTGGTTTAAAATGCTAATGTTTTAAATCTTGCTTTCTAAAGTTAAGACGACTTTTTATCGGATGCAGGTAATCTCAAGCTAGAAAAATATTGGTCCAAAAATACACTACCGATGAACATCATGGGTTTAATTGTTTGAAGAATACACGCCTCAATTGGAGGATATTAGAATTAAGGATATCGGGACGGCCCAGCGCTCTGACAACATCCAAAACAGCCTTTTAAACATGTTCTCAGTGCAACACAACTGTGATATTGATTCTCTTTCTTTTTCTCTCCCTCTTGGTTTCAGATTTTCTGTTTAAGTTCCTGGTGATTGGCAGCGCTGGGACTGGGAAATCATGCCTCCTTCACCAGTTCATAGAGAACAAGTGTAAGCCCATATTAATGTCTCCTTCTCACAAAGACTTGAATTAAAACATGACCTTTAATTCGCCAAGCATTCAGCAGAGAAAAAGGGGGCCTTGAATGTTAATTCTTTGAAAAGTAGCTTTACATGCATTTGAAACGTGGGCATGTTAAGCAATGAATGAAAGTTATGTCAGTAAGCTTAAAAAATCCAATGCCAATCTTAATTTACAGAGTAAATGAAGAAAAGATGTCTTTGACATTTAGTGAATTGTGAAGGACCCTGGCTTTAAGTTGTTTTCCAAGACACAAACAGAATGTGTTATAATATGAAAATGAAATTGACTTTAGGAAGTCTACAGGTATTGTGTCATCAATCAAATAAAAATTTTCTTGATATTTTAAAGTATATGTCTATTTGCAATTAAAACACTACATTTCAGAGCTCAAATATTTTTATTATTCCCCAGTTTTTGTCAATTTTGGATGTTTATTTGTGCATATTTATTCTCTCTCATTTATTCTAATGCAACTACTTTACCCAATCACAAATTGCATGGAAAAAAATAAACAGAGCAACAATGAAGAGGGATCCAGCAACACTTGTGATGATGGGAACTTTTGGATCCCTCTTCATTGTTGCCCAATTTATTCAATCCACAAATTAAATTAGAATAATAAGACGCAATCAGGCTGTTATCAATCAGATGAAATCAGTATCAACAAAATCCATCTTAGTGCTGCATCTGCAGTGGCATTTAGGTGTATTTACATAGATTGTTTAATGTAGCTCACAAGTGGCATGAACGCATTTACACTACAGTTGCATAATGTTATGAGATTGTTTTAAATATAAATTTGTGTGATAACTATATGATATGATCTTGCAGTATAAAGCATAACAATTTTGTGGTTAAGATGCATTTTGGGAGTTGTAGTTTTTATTTTGATTATATAATTTCATCAATTCATGAGCTTCGATGGAGTCATGGGACTTTTGGCTGATATCGATAACTGATAATTCTTTATATTTGCATGCCGATTACCGATATATTGGGCGATAAATCTAAATCCAAATTTTTATATAATTTGAGAGCCTGATTACAAAAACAACTTTCACCATTAAATGTCCCAAGCATACAAATATATTATTCTCACTATAGTTTTGTGTAGCCTATATGACAGACTTGTGTAGCACATTGCACTTAACTGTATTTTCCCACTTGAAGTGATTCCAATTATATTTTAAGGAATCAAAACCATCATGGTGAACAGTGCGCATCTGAAGTGTCTCAGCTGAAGGAAATAATACATTATTTATCAGCTTTAATATATTGACCAAAGAACGATTCCGATAACATTAAAAATGAACATATTACCGGCTGATACCGATATGGTGGCAGATATATCGTGCATCCCTACACCCGAGTATTTTTACACAGATGCACGCAGTAATTTGAGTCATGAATGCCACTGAAATGGTCACACTGTAGAGCCCTGTCATTCTAAACGAATTTATTTTTATAACATAATTTCAGTCTAATTATATGAGTACAGCTCATTTCAGCATGGATTGTTTTGTTAACACAATGTAAAAAAGGCTTTTCAAAGAGGCTGTTATTGAAGGATGGGGGCATAAACTATATTTGACCTGACAGCAGAGCAAACCCACAGCCCGTGAGTAAGAGCAGGAAAGTGCTGTATCTTATTGCACATGCAAGGAGGGGATTTTGACTTTAAAGTCTTAAAGGCACGGCAGAAAACAATGCATTTCTCTTAGAGAAGATGGTCATGAAAATTTTAATTCAAAGTCAAACTGTACGAAATGACCTTTTTAAGCAGTCTGTCAGATCTGCTTCTTACTGAGCATCTTCTGTCACAGTCAAACAGGACTCTAACCACACCATTGGCGTTGAGTTTGGCTCCAGGGTTGTCAACGTTGGCGGAAAAACGGTCAAACTGCAGATCTGGGACACGGCTGGGCAGGAGCGCTTCAGGTACTTGGCTGTGATTGGTTTGTTAGGATATCCTTACTGCTGTATGCTGACTCTGATTGGTGGACGTCATTCACTGCTTGTGTCTTACAGGTCAGTGACCCGCAGTTACTACCGTGGTGCAGCAGGGGCTCTTCTCGTTTATGACATCACAAGGTAAGGCCGTCACCCGACCGCAAAGACACATTTTGTAATGGAATAAAATGAATATTTTTAGCTATAGGAAATGAACTATGATGATTTCTGCGATGCAGAATCAAGGAATCCAGTCATGCAAATGGAATGTACTGTATAAGACGAAATATCACAGAATTCTGGGTGAATAAATCACAAGTAGGGCTTTACACCGAAGTAACATTAATTAATTTGAGAAAAACTATTGTCATATCATCTACACACAGAAACTCAAATTCTGACAGAAATATTGTACTTCGATCTCAAAGTAATAATACTGGTACTAATAAAATGATTAACTTAATCACACATTTTTATTTCCATGTTTTAAATTGAACAATAAACCTCTGTTGTGCAGCACTGATTGCTGAAAAAATAAAAGGTGTTACATTTTCATTTAAATATATAATATTTTAAGATTAAATAAATTAATGCGTTTTATGCCTTCATTTGATTACCACAATGTTTAACAAATTTGTATTAAATCATCAATCAAGAAAAAAAAAACGCAACAGAATTTCTGGGATAAAGTATAGGGCCGTAATTTAATCAATTAAAGGGGGGGTGAAACACTCAGTTTCACTCAATCTTATGTTAATCTTGAGTACCTATAGAGTAGTATTGCATCCTTCATATCTCCAAAAAGTCTTTAGTTTTATTATATTTCTAAAAGAAATATAGGCTCTACCGAGTCTTTCCGGAAAAAGCCGAGCGGGTGGAGGCGTGCCGTGCGGGCGGAGGCGCGAGCTTGCTTGTGTGTAAACAGACAGACTCGTGGTTTATGAGGACATGATTTAGTTTTACAATAAACAAACTGACACCTACAGTGGCCAGCTAAACAAATGTATTTAAACACACAAACACACACACACACACACCATACATCGCATGCTCCATCGATACATTAACTGTAAGTGATCATGTTGTTTACTTGCTGTGCTTAGCTTACACGCCGATAGTTAACATCACACAGACATTTGAAGCAGTTTTACTCACCGCCTGCGGTTCCGTGAACCTTTATCGTTGGGACTGCTCCATCTTTAAGTATTAGGCAATCTGCAAATCGTCGAACTGTGCCTTGTTTATAAAACTATTACCGTCGAAATGAAGGGAACAAACAAGAACACTTGCGCAACTCCGTTGCTGCTCTGGAAAAACAAAATCCATCCACAGGTCCCTTAACGCTGGGTTCTTTGGAAATTTTGTGCAGTGTTGTCTTGCCCTGGCAACCAAAAACACACTTTTTGGTGCCATTTTTTTTATTGCAGCGCAGCAGAGCCCAGCGCGCTCTGACGGGCATAGGCGTACTCTCGCACGCTCTGGCTACAGCTGCGCGCGCCCTTCCGGGAGAAGTGCCTTAAGACCCGTATAAGGAAATTCCGCCCACTCTGACGACACAATGGTCCGTATTCGAAAAAAACTTTCCGAAACTTGTGACAAACCGGAAGGAGTATTTTTGGAACAGAAATACTCCATCAAACTTACAACTTCATTTTTGAAACTTTGTCCATGTTTAGCATGGGAATCCAACTCTTTAACAGTGTAAAAAACTCACTATGCATGAAACAGCATTTCACCCCCCCTTTAAGCTTTTAAAGTTTTATGAATTCAATTGATTAGACATGCTTTTTGACTATTTAAAATCAGTTAAACCATTGAAATGGAATCCAGAAAAGTCAAATGATAAACATGAAATTTGGGTAAAATAAAGGGAATTTTTATATATTTAGGGCCCTAATTTTATTTTTGCTGATCTGTCAGATTTACAGCACATAAATTCATCCACTTCTCCCGAAACACTTGGAAGTAAATGGCCGGTCAATTGGGAGAAGAATAGAGTAAAATTGATAGTTAGCTACACAGTTTGTAACTGATATTAATAAAACTCATTATCAAATTATAATTGAAATTTATTTAACAAACAATGTTTTGCTGGTACATTGATTGATTGATTTGTTTATTTAAGTGTCAAACACCACGGTGCCCAGCCCTCCTAACCCTTATGAAACACTACAGTTTCACCAATATCTCCAAATAGCCACGTGACATAACACAGACCCCAACATAGCATAACTATACCACTAAAAATGAGTACACATACAAATAGAGATGGCTTTTCATGTGGGAAACACAATACTTTGCCGCAGATACCAGGCCTTTTCTATAAATGTATCCAAAGCATAAACATATTTTCAAACAGCCAGCACAAAAGCTCCCCTTCATATTTCCAAAATATATCAGGATTTTTTAACTGAATTGATTCAAAAAGAGAGTTCCTTAAATCGCAGTATAAAGGACAATAAAAAACAAAGTGGTACATATGTGTATTTGAAAGTCTGAAACCTAAAATAGCCTAAACAAAAACATGTAAATGCGGGGGAAAAAACAAAAGAAGTTGGTAAAAAATCAAACGCATTTCTAAAAACAGAGGCAGATGGAGAGATTGTCTATGGCATTGAATTGGATCATCTCCAGGTTGCTATGCAGCTGTCATGGTAATAGAGACAAAGACAATGGAGTAATAATAAACACTGACAGCACTGTAATAAAATGTCATCTTTTGGCGAGTCCATTTGACGGAGTGTAAGCGCAGTGAGAGAGAGATGAACACAGTGATGGATTGTATGTTTGATGAGGGTCATCCTTCAGCACTGAACTGCCATCACTGCAGCTGCAGACCGGAGACACTTTCACCGCTTTACACTCGAACACATTTAACACGCTCCCTTTCTCCCTGTCGCCCGGCTACAGGCTAATGGTTGCCCTGGAGACCAGTGACTCAAACTACTAGATTCCCTGAAAGCGTGACGAACGCACAGTAAAGAAATGTGCAGGGCATTATGAGTCATGTATTGTCTCATCGTTTCTCAAAGCACTCAAAGGTCACAGACGTTGACTTCTGAGAAGCGGAGTTGAAGTACAGTGAAGTATGTTAAATCAATGTTCGCTGTTATTCACTCACAAAGGCAGTTTCTGTGGGACTGATTATAAGTAGTGGAAAGCAGGGTAAATATTGAATTAGTTACAGACCTGGCCATTCTCTCAAAGCCAACATACTTCCTCTGGTATCTGCACAACATATCTGTGCCAGGATATAAATATTTGTTCAAAATTGTTATTAAACTGTACCTCTGAAACCATTTTCCTTTTCAATGGACATCACCTAAGCTGCACATGCTATTGGTTAATGTCATCAATAGCTATTAAAGCATTGTTTTAGGCTACTATTGTTGGTAATAGTTAATTTCTGAAATGTTGCCAAAGGTTATCAGTAATTTAATGCCTGGTTATGTAATATGGCAATAATAGCAAAAAACAATAGATTTGAAATCAAAGTACCACCATTTAGATGCATTTAGCGCAGCAGTCCACTGCCAACTTAAAAGTGCATTCACGCCCAGTCGTAATAACCGTTTCCAACTTGTAAAACTCGTAATTACAGCTTGTAAACTGGGAATTTTATGAAAGCTCCAACTTGTACCAAGTGCTGCAGATTCATTTGGCCGTTAATAGTGTTGCCATAGACAAAGATTTCCCAGTCTGAACACGTGAACGGCTACAAGTAGAACGCCACGTGTTGTTCTCTCGATATTACGGCACTCATGACATCACGTGAATTTAGCACAAGTTTAGATCTGACTATATTCTGATTTAAAGTGCCCACTTTTTCACTGTCTACCAGTTTTTATTTATTAAAATCTCCCAACGCAGATTTAAATGTTCCAGCGTGATATTTGTCAAAGATTTAATAGACGCAGGCGAATTGAGATTGCAATATTTTAATGATTAATCCTGCAGCTCTAATTTTAAGACCTATCATTTTTGTTACTTGTCATATTTTTATTGGTTGACTATAACCAAAATAACATTGTCTTTGTTACAAATTAACAGAATTTGCAACAGCAGTGCTGATTAACTTGAATTAAATAACACGTTATAATTAATAATGATTTATAGTATTGTATAATCATTATTAATTAATATTGTGTTATTAAATAACACATTATTAATTAATAATGATTCATACAACTACTATAAGTCAATCCAACATTACCTGGATATAAACAATACACTCATATAAAACGGTATGTTTATTACCAGATATCTATTAAGTTAGATATATGTAGTACATACTACTTTACCTGCATACATACAGTATACTCACTTAACGCGCTATATATATATATATTAGTATAAAGCAAATCACGCTGTGTTTATATTGTTGCAGAAATATAACTATTTTATTGCCCAGCTTTTTGTAAAGTTGGATATACAAGTAATGTCCAACTTTATCCACATACATACAGTATGAGTATACTAGTGTAGGGCAATAAATACTATTTTGCATATCTTAACTGACTGATTGCTTGTATATCGCTGCAAAATCTAAAGTATATTATTGCTCAGCTCTAATCTGCTAAATGCGACTAAGGCACGAAGATTTTAAGAGATTCTACATTAACACTGACCTCATGATTTTCTGTAAAGCTGCTTTGGCAGTGCTTCTCATTAAAAGCCCTACATAAATTTGACTTTGTCTTTATCTGTCTTCTAGTCGGGAGACCTACAATGCTCTGACTAACTGGCTGACGGACGCACGGACGCTGGCCAGCCCCAACATCGTCATCATCCTGTGCGGGAATAAGAAGGATCTGGACGCGGACCGTGAGGTCACCTTCCTCGAGGCGTCTCGTTTTGCCCAGGAGAACGGTTAGGGCTGCTCTTCACGCGTACCACTTTTGTAACTGGGACCCCACATTTACAAGTTACAAAATTTGCCTGTTTGTGCCTCTCAGTGTGACACAACATAATTTTTCACTTGCTTCTGGCATGTATCTAGAGAGATCTTTTTATATTCATAATTGTCCAAACAGATGTGTGCCGCTGCACTTCTCTTCCTCTCTGTTGGTGAGCGTGTTCGAACAGCAGGATTTTTATGAGCGGCTCATTTACAAGCCCTTATGTATTGGGCACAGGAGTGCTGTAGAGATGTCTAAAGACCATAAGTTGGTTCTTGCTGATGATGCTGTTTACACTAAAGCACCCTTAATGAAACCGATGCTTAGCAAGCTTGATAACAGCTGTCCAAATGGAACTTTTTACAACACTAAAGCTTTTGCCGCATGATCGGAGGGTTGATTTTGATGTGTCCTCCACCCAGAGCTGATGTTTTTGGAGACGAGCGCTTTGACCGGGGAGAACGTAGAGGAAGCCTTTCTCAAATGTGCTCGCAACATCCTCAACAAGATTGAGTCGGGTAAGACTTACTTGTGCTATTAATGTACTTTTTTCCTGACAGACGGAGCCTAAATGCTTTAGTAAAGCTTCAGTAGTCATAGTGAAAGAAATAGTTTAACTCTGCAAAGCCTGACATATGGAAAAATAATCAAAATATATATTTTTTAAATTGCATGCGTGTGCACTGCGGTTGAATCTCTCTCCTTGGAGGTCTTGATGATCCAGTAAATGGTTCTTTCAGGTGCAATTTTCTTTGCAGCAATTTGCTTTTGGCTACACATCTCTCTTTGGAGGGAACCATTGCTAACACAACTCAATGATTGGAAGCTCTTCTTCACTCATTTTATAGCAATCAGTCTGCGCTTCTAATCCAATCAATATGATTGAGTGATTTCACCTGACTAGTACTTGTTCACGCGTTCCCATGTGCTGATGATATGATTAGTGCAATGATGCAAGCTGGTCATTTTGTGTCTGAGCCCAAAAAAGTGAAATTTGGGGTTTTTGTGATTGTTCGTTTTTTTGGCCAATGAAGCTTTTTGCAATTACAAAGCATATAATCACTCTGAACAGTAATATAGAAACGATGTGAATCAACACCACAACAACTGAAGTAGCTTTATTCAGAGACCCAAATTAAGCACTAATATGCATTTTGGTGTAGGTGGTGATATTTATATGACCAAAAAGTTAATTCTGATAGATTGTAATGAAAATCAATAGCTGGGTTTCCATCCAAACGTGAAGTGAATCTTTTCAAAGCTTGTAAAAAAAAAAAAGCAAATTAAGTGTTTCCATCAAGTTGTTCGAGCAAATGATTGTGGTATTGGTAACCTAGTAACCAACAGTAAATAAAACACCATCGGAGGAAATTATTCGCATTAACTTTTTTTTTTTCGGTCAAAAACCACATCAAGCGAGCGTAAAACTTTTTTTAAAAAAGGGATCCCCCCACCCACCCAAAACGTTGGCATTTCCAAAACATAATGCAAATACAAAGATGACTGAGAGATGAACAGATAAAAGTTCCTCAAAGGCCTAATGTATTATATTGTATCTATTTTAACATGATTATTCTAAAAAAAATCAGTATGAATAATCAACCTAGTTGCTTCAGTGCTGTTTATCTTGAAATATTACTAACAATTTAAAAGTTATTACATTTACTTCATAAAAATTTCACAGCAAAAAGACCTGAAGGTGGGCGACTTTAGAATTATACTTAAATGCCTTAAAAATAGTTTATGAATCAAATGACAGAAGGCATGTACTAGGTTTTTTGGTCTGGTTTATAATTGGGAAGCCTTAGAAATGTGAGTATCGAATTTGACACAGTAGGCTTTAAAGGGTTAAATGTTGTGTTTGTGCCCGTCCAGGCGAGTTGGACCCGGAGCGGATGGGTTCTGGGATCCAGTACGGTGACGCGTCCCTGCGGCAGCTCAGACAGCCCCGGGGCTCTGCCGCACAGACCAAGCAGCAGTGTAACTGTTAGGGGCCTGGACACCCTGACCGATACCTGTCATCAGACCATACACACACAACCTCCCCCCTCAGGTCAGTTCAGGGCTTCTGGGATTGACAAAAAACATTTCGACATGTTCTGACATGCAGTAATCATATATACAGCAATGCACTTACAACGGAAGTCTATAGAGCAATACATTACACCAGGATAAATGTTAAAATACACACTCTTATGAAATTATTCTTTTAAGATGTAAACATAGATGTTCATCAAGATCATCTACCTTAGACAGCTGACCTACAGTTAAAAAGGACTATAATATAATAGAAGATAACGTATATATAATACTACAAACGTTATATGTATATAATACACTACCGTTCTAATGTTTGAGGTCAGTAAGATTCTTTTTCTCACCAATGTTGCAGATATATTTAATTAAAAATACAGTAAAAACCATTATAGTGTGAAATATTATTACAATTTAAAATAACTGTTCTCTATTGTAATATACTCTAAAATTTAATTTATTCCTGTGATCAAAACTGAATTTTCAGCATCATTACTCCAGTCTTCAGTGTCACATAATCCTTCAAAAATCATTATAATATATGATTTGCTGATCAACAGTTTATTTTTATTATTAATGATTTAAACAGTTTTGCTTCCAAATATTTATGTGGAAAATGTGAACTTTTCTATTACCGGTATTCTTTAATGAATAAAAAGTTCAAAAGTACAGCATTTATTTGTAATAAGTTTCTTTACTATAATTTTTTTGTCCTTGCTAAATAAAAGTATTAATTTCTTTAAAAAAAGATATCATATTTCATTCAAATGATAGTGTGTAGTAATTGAGCATATTTCATTATAGCTTAAAGGATTAGTTCACTTTAAAAAAAAACTTTTGCTGATAATTTACTCACCCCATGTCATCCAAGATGTCCATGTCTTTCTTTCTTCAGTGGAAAAGAAATGAAGGTTTTTGATGAAAACATTCCAGGATTTTTCTCCATATAATGGATTTTAATGGGACCCAAACAGTTCAAGGTCCAAAAGACAGTTTCAGTGCAGCTTCAAAGGGCTTTAAACGACACCAGACGATGAATAAGGGTCTTATCTAGCGAAACCATCGGTCATTTCAAAATAAATAAAAAAGTTAAAGTTTTATAAGCACAAATGCTCGCCTTACTCTGTTCTGTGATTTACATTCATGTGACGTCAAGTAATACGCAATTACGTTGAAAAGGTCACGCCTGACGAAAAGGCAGGGCGAAAAACTCCGTCTCATCTTCTCCTCTAAGTTCAAAATCGTCCGACATCGTCGTTTTACCTTTTAACTTCCTTTTTTGTAAACAGCGTTTGACTTTGTTTGCACATTCAACTTGTAAACACTGACTCAGTACTTCCGCCTACTTGACCTTTTCAACGTAATTGCGTATTACGTGACGTCACGAACGCTCATCACAGAACAGAGCAAGGCGAGCATTTGTGCTTATAAAACTTATACTTTTTTTATTTATTTTTGAAATGAGCGATGGTTTCACTAGATAAGACCCTTATTCATCGTCTGATATCGTTTAAAGCCCTTTGAAGCTGCACTGAAACTGTCATTTGGACCTTGAACCGTTTGGGTCCCAATGAAGTCCATTATATGGAGAAAAATCCTGGAATGTTTTCATCAAAAACCTTAATTTCTTTTCGACTGAAGAAAGAAAGACATGCACATCTTGGATGACATGGGGGTGAGTAAATTATCAGCAAAAGTTTTTTTTAAAAGTGAACTAATCCTTTTTAAGTTCTGTTGTTCTGTCAAATGTAATAATCAGTGTGGAATAGATTATACTGTTTTTAAACGTTGATTGACTCCTCCTTTCAGCTCCGGGTGTCTCTGGGTTTGTACGCCCCCGCTCCCAAATGTGACCCTTCCACACCCAGACACATCTGGATCATTTGTTATGAAGTCCATCTGCAACCTTTGACCTCTGACCTCAGAAAGCTCTTCACCTAGGACAGATCTCCCTGGCTGCCTAGCGAGGGCCACGGGCAGGAGAGGTGAATCCGTGTGTGTGTGTGTGTAACTCCTGTGATTCTTACACACACACTTCCATCTTGTGAAGTCAAACAGCAATCACGAGACTGGGATAAACCAATCAACAACAGAAAAAACATCCCAAGGTCTTAAACTAGATATCACTGAATCATTTTATACATTGTGACGTATCAGACCTTTGTTGGATTGGCTCAATTGAATGTCCCCTTTTTGGTTTAGTTTCAATGTTCCAAAAAATGACCATTTGATTGGTCCATGCATGTTAGGCTGCATTTTTACCCACAAAAAAAATATTTCTATAATAACTTAGAGCTAAATATTGGTCTTCTGTGAGAAAAAGTAAAACTCTTCATGCGCTCAGATATTTACCCTGTTGCATTGGCCATTGAGCTTCTGAAAGCTCAAAGAAGGTGAAACATCTGTTCAGATCTTGTCATTCGTCAACACTATCTGGCGCATATCAGATGTTTACCGCCACCCCGCTCTAGCTTGGGTCGGAGCTTATCGTCTAACTTAACCTCACCCGTCATTTGCACGGGCCGCTAATGGCTAAATCGTTTATTGAAATGTAGGACTATGATTCAATCAGGGTTTGTCCAAAAATTGCGTACAAATATCAATCATTAAAATGAACATTTTAGAGTCTGTATGGGTGAATCTCTCAAAGAACGTCTATGTCATATTTCACCCTGACGCAAAAATAAATCGATTAGAAATTGTTTCCTAAGGTTACTTTAGGACAATTAAGTGTGTGTGTCAATTAAGCACATTTTGTTCCCAAAATTCCCTTACTATAATGTGAAAAAATATATTATTAAATTATCAAATAAATGATGCTGATTTTAAACCTGAAAAACGATTTTTATTGCTGGATTATAGTAATGTGAATATGATTTTTAATGCTTAATTTTCAGATATAAAAAAAACATTTCTTGTGATTTTCCGAATGAAACCGCTCCCAGGTATTTCTTTGTGAGATTCATCCCTTTTACTGTTGCGTTCGAGTCGTGTAATAAGTGAAACAAGGTATATTATTAGAACGGAAGAATATTTCAGTGCAGCAACATAATTCATCTTACACTTGAACTAGTGTCCATATTTTGGGTTCGCTGTTTGCTCTGGTTACCCATGACAGGGAGATCTAGAGGTGATGACCGGCACAGTACCCCGTTCCCTCAGTGACATCATCATTATGCACCACAGACAGACCTGTTTTGATCTGTGTTTTAAGAACTGTCTATGTGATGTGTTTTACTTCCTTTCTTTCTTTTTCCCTCTGCAAGTGCACTTTTTTTGACTGTTTATATACTGTACCTATAGAATTGTAAAATTTATAGTAATTTAAGGATATTAAATGAGAGAATATTGTTTGAGGAGTGATCATTCCTTACTAAAGAACAACTCAGACGAGGAGTCGTCAGCTGTGGACAAGAACAGTTATGTGGAGTGGGTCATCGTATCTCTTCTAGTACAAACACAGCCTTAACTGACCAACCACATGATTGTTCTACACGATTCAAGAGGCACGTTTCATCATGGACGCCTCGCTCTCATAATTGTCCAAGCTCTTTAAAATGCACTTATTCTGTTACGTCCATCCCCCAAACACACTTTCACCAAATGTTTTGTCTGATTTAAACCACTTATATTCAACACAATTGACTCAAATTAAAGAAATATTCACAAGTTAAAAGTTAAAGAAATGTATTTCAATTCGGTTTGTAAAAAGTGGAAGTTTATGCACCTACAATGAAAGTCTATTTTCCCCTCCTCTAAATAATTTTCTGTGATAATCCACACAGGACACAGTGTTTAATGCGGTTCACTGAGCTCAATTTATTTATCCTGGAATATTCATTTTAATATGGCGCTGATATTAGGGAGTCCAAAACTGTTTCCTTGAAATTTGCATGCTTTGTATGGCCTCATTGAAATGTAGTACATGGTGTTTAGAAGGGGCGATCACAATTACTCTGTGAAATTTCGCGGGCAAAATCCAGCCTTTGCAATTGGAATCCTTGCGATCTGGAGTTTCATGTAGGGGTGGAAAAAAAGTTCCTCGCGCAGATTTCACTCGTGTTCAAGCTTGATACATTGACTAACAGAAACCCGCGTGTTTTGAACGCCACTTCTGTGAGAGCTCTGCTTCAAAAGTCGCTACACTGTTCAAAATTTTGCAACGTTTTCAAATCGATCACGAACATTTTTAACTGCAAAATTTTGCTAATGTGACCGAACATTTAAGCAGCTCTCTGTTGGTCATTGTGGCTATTTTTATTTTTTTTTTACCAAATTGAACGATAAAATCTGCGTGGTATGGAAGCTTGCTTCCGTCACTGAAAAATTAAAAAGGTAATTGCACATTTTTATCTCACAATTTTGACCTTTTTTTCTCACATTTGTATTTACATCTCGCAATTCTGACTTTTTTTCTCAAAATTTTGTGATATGAACTTGTAATCGCGAGTTATATAATCAAAATTGCGAGATATAAACTTGCAATTCTGACTTTTTTTTTTTAAATGTTTAAAAAAAATTGCAAAGAAAGTCAGAATTGTGAGATGAAAAATTTGTCGGAATTATCTTTTAAATTGTTTTGCGGCGGAAACAAGCTTCAATAGCGTGGCAAATTTTTTTGCCCTCGCACAAAATTCCAGACTGCAAATTCCTATTGGTCCTATTGGAAAATTTGTCAAGCATATGCAAATATGATCATGTTTAGTTATGTTCAGCATATTTTTGCAAGCAAAATCCAGTCATTTCAATAGGAATCCACACAATTTTTTTGTCAGGGCGAAAGATTTCACCATGCAGGTTTGACAGTCGATCATGTGAATTCGGCATGTTGACCAACAGAAAACTGTTTGGTTTAAGAGCTGTGCTTCATACATGCTACACTATTGACAATAGACCTTTTTTTGCCCACACAATTCTGCCCAAAATGTCACAAATGTGATGCACCTTTAGAACAACTTCACTGTCCGAGGCAGATGATATTCGATGGTTTATGTATTGGAATTTGGTAGCATTTTGTAACCAAATATCATTATGGAGTGCATTTGAAGAGTAGCTCAAAGTACTGCATATAACCAGTTGTTGCTTAGTAAATAGTGTGATTTGTTCATTCATAAATACTACTGTATATCTGGATCATGTATGCTGTAAATAAGATTGAATTTGTCTATCGGAGTGTTTGGGGGGAGGGGTGCTTGTTGGTTTTAAATATTAAGATTATAATTAAAGTTAGCTTGTTTTTTTATGTTGTGTAAGTTTTTTTTCTATTGTCTCTGTTTTGTGTGGGAGTGTGTGACAATGAGCAAGTTGTTAGTTCAAATTATCTCTATTTCTAAGGTGACCGATGCATAAAAAGTGACATTCATAGGGAAATAAAACACTTCCAATCTGATCTTGTAAGAAAATGTAATCATTTTATGAGGTGATTTCGTTTGAATTCATACAATGTGATTCGCACCACCACTAACCTAACAGTCAGAAACTTGTAAGATCGTACAAAAAATGTACATACAAATTTACCACCAATCCAAATAGTTATAAATTGTTATAAGAGTGCACTCTTAAAGTGATGATACACAGGGCAACTTTTTGAGCAATGTTGCTGGGCGATCTTGCAGAGTGAATGTTGCTTGGGCACTTTTCCATTGAAAATTGGCAATAAATTTCTATC
This sequence comes from Chrosomus eos, assembly GCA_036326025.1. Classification (NCBI taxonomy): domain Eukaryota; kingdom Metazoa; phylum Chordata; class Actinopteri; order Cypriniformes; family Leuciscidae; genus Chrosomus; species Chrosomus eos. Next base: position 34,932,191 of record CM070825.1, on the reverse strand, counting down.
TGGATAATTTAGGCTGGTTGTGGGCCCTGTCTCAGCTGGTCGTGGGCCCTCAGCTGGTTCCCTGTTGACAGCAACATTGCTCAAAAAGTTGTCCTGTGTATCATCACCTTTAGAAGAAAAGGTTCTATATAGACATTAGGGTTATTTCAGGTGCTTCATACAGTATATAAAACCTTTAGGGATCCCCATCATGGGACCATTTTATGGACTTATTTTTATATTTCATTTTAATAAAACAATTTATGAATTAAGCAGCTTGTAAAAATACTTTATCACTTAAGTAAAATTTGAAATAACCCATTCAACTTTATGCAATCATTTACAACATTTCTCCTTATAAAGAACCTTTCTGGTCTAAAAGGTTCTTTGAGAAAATGTGGAGAATGTGGAATTTCTCTCTTTTTTTTGTGAGTGTTGCATATTTCCGCAGTTGCACTTTAGAGCATTAAAGACTAGTAAACATCTGGTCCACAATCTAGTTTTGATCAAATTTAAAAGTAAGCTGAAAAAAATCCAATATTTAATAAAATAAATGTTTATTAGTGAATTATTTCTATCATATTTAAATTTAGATTTTTTTTATTTGTTGTACATTACAAATCAGTAGATAAAATAATCAATTGTCTTGTAATTATTCTTTTATTATATTCTTGATTTTCTTGGTTTTTAAATGTTACCATTATTAACTTGACAATTACATATTAATTTTACATTATTCATTATTTGGTCATTTTTATCAATCTCAAACCACTTGTATTTTATGGAGACACAAACTAAGGAATAAGCAAATAATTGAATAATTCAAAATGCATTATTTTAACAAATTAATGCATATAAATTAAAATTAATATAAATGATCATTATTACTTATTTATAATTATAGTATATATTATATTCTAGGGTTCCATCTCGTTGAAACTAAATTTGGTAACATAAAATGCTTCCATTTGTCAACATGAGTTAACAACATTAGTAAACATGAACGGCACAATACTTCTAAAGCATTTATTAATCGTAAAATAAAAGTTTGCATCCGTTTTAAAGGCCGGATATTGAATGGACCTGCGCTATCATGAACTAACAATGAACAGTTGCATTTTTATTAACTAACGGATAATAACGAATGCATTGGTCATTGTTAGTCAATGCATTAGCTAACATTAACTAATGGGACCTTATTGTAAAGTTGCAAACTTCATCTCGCTCTTTTGCTGTCTGGCCTTCTTCTCAACCGGAAGGATTGCACACGTCAGTCAAGCTTTTACCAACATACGCAGGTTTGAGCACGCGGTGATCAGTAACCTCGACTAATTACTGACCAATGCTCATAACTGTGCTAACTTTATCATTTATTTTATTATATTTATATTACCTGCACATATTCATGCAAGAACGATCTCAGTTCGCTTGAGGCAGAAATGCACCATTTCTGTTATCTGTAATGAGCGACGTCAAATATTTGCATAATCGTCAGTATCCGATAGATGGCAGTATAGTACATGCAAAAAAGGTCTGATCGGCGCTCACTACATATAATATACACATTTGAAGTAAATTTAAGTTGCTTTATTTCACCTTCATGGATATTTACACTGACAGAAACACACACGTGAGAGTAACACCAACTATCAGCTTTTCCACTCAGCAATCTCACAGGGACAAATCAGCAGATCTAGAATACTCTGGACTAAAGCAGAAGGGACAATCAAAGAAAGACGATATAAAACACAGGTACAAAATAAAGAGGATTCTCCAACTGTAATGGGACGTTTCGAGGCTGAGCAGTTGCCATAGAGCTCTTGGCGCGAGGGAACCGGCGCCACAAAAGAGGAAATTAAAAGTAGACCATCTTTTGTCATTTCCCCAGAGTCCCATTCTTCCACTCAGCCTTGTTCACTAATCGCTGGCTCGGGTTCCCACAAAACCAAAAGACTTCAATGCAATTACAAAGAGGGCGACTGAGACTTAAGATGCCTGGAATGATGGCTTAATTCATACAATTACACTTAAAATAGATGCATATATAATGTATATGTACACAATACAAACAACCTTCACAGATTTGGACTTGACACACAGGACATTTCATTAATGTTTGGAGAGGGGTTGTTTAATAAAATCTATTTTATCATTGCTAGTAGTGCAGCCCATGGATCTTGCAATTATAGAAGCGACGCTTCCGAGTTTTTGGCCAACATGATTATTTGTGTTAGTGTTAATGAACGGGCTTGGAGAGACACTGAGGTCTACTGTGCTATAAAATTGCTGAAGTATTCGATTCGGACTATGCCAAAGAATAATTAGGTCAAGAACCAGGGAGGTTTTACAAATGCATAGCTGCTTTAAAAGTCCTAGAACAGAATGGCCACATCCTTCATGGTGGATGTGAGTTGTTAGTGAGACAGATAATGTGGCTGGGCGATGAGCGAGGTCTTTACTCCAGAGACTGCAGCATGAGCAGCTGCTTCAGCACCTTCGTCTGGCTGGTCTCTCGGATCTCTCCTGCCAGGAACATCTCGTCCACCACCGTGTAGACCTGAAACACAACCGCAAAATTGAGTCAACATTTAGGCATTTGAAAATGTAACCCTAACCCTGCTAATGCCCGGTACACATAGTACGATTTTGGGCTGTCCCAGACGAAAGATGACCAATCGTGGCGATTTCTGTTGTACGGTGAAAAGACGGCCGTTGTCACAGTGTTGCGACCAAAGATAGCCTGCGATCATTTTCTGACAGTAGCTATGTTTCCATCCAATCCACACGTTTTTATCGCATTAAGTGATATCGAATGAAAAATGCCTTATGGAAACAGTAAAATTCGATTGAATTTCATGAATATCGACTCAAATGAAATCGTTCGGTCTCATCTGGATTTTATCTTGATCGATATACGGCTTTATGCGATAAACGCTGATGGAAACGTTATTATGGCGCAATCCATTTTGCCTTGTAAAACTTTGCAAGATAACCAAAACAACAACGGCGGACTACAGGACTGAGTTTGTCTAGCACTGTAGAAGAATGCATAGTGTTTAATTACATGACATCGCCAACTACTTAAGTTCAGTCATTTTCACAGATCCGTGTAATCAGGGATCGTTTTGACAACGCTGTATGCGAAACATCCATTTTTAGTACATCGTTGTTGTGACAAAGATAGATAAAAAGACTAAGATAAAGAGTGACATGAAATTTAGATGCATTTTATGCAAGATCTCATTGATTTACATTACAAGCAAATCAGATTCAGAATTTAATCTTATTGTTTGGCCATATACATATCAGCAATTGCAGCAAATTACATATTCTTGCTCAGTTTGGGCCTCTGAATAAACTTGAGGCTCCATATTCTCCTATATGAGCCATACAATTGTTCCATTCCTGATATTTCTAACTATTATTTAATATGTCAGGCTTTACAGGGTTAAAAAAAAATCTCACGAGCGTGCCTTTAGTGCGGGTCAAACCATTCATGCAGTAGGTGGAATTAAAAATACATCAGATAATTAGCTCCGCAGAAATCAAATGCAATTATCCAAGGCAACTTTTTTTTAAATAATTACTTCTACTCGTGCTGAATGGATGTGGATGTTCTTAATTGTATGACTCTTGTAATTATGCATCAAATAACTGTTGCCATGGAGCTGCATTGCTGCTGACACGGAGAGCTAATTACATATTTTTCTCACACTAGTTTTTTTCCTGCTTGGGCTGTTTTTCTGCCAGTAAAGCTTCTCTAAATGCTCCTCTTAAAGAAACACTACATGGATAGATGTAACCAAGCGTTTACCTTAATAAGGTCTCTGATTTGTTAAGGCAAGACATGCTGCATCATTTCAGTCAAATGCTTTTGAAAGAAATTAATACTTTCATCCACCAAGGATGCATTCAATTAATCAAAAGTGACTAAGACATTTATAATGTTACAAAAGATTTCTATTTCAAATAATGCGTTTTTTAAAAAACTTTTTATTAATAAAAAAAAAAAAATCAATCACCGTTTTCAGAAAAATAAGCAGCAGCACAACTGTTTTCAACATTGATAATAACAATGAATATTTATTGAGTGGCAAATCAACATATTATAATGATTTCTGAAGGATCATGTGACACTGAAGACTGGAGTAATATTGCTGTAAATTCAGCTTTGCATCACAGGAATAAATTACATTTAAAAATATATTGAAATAGTAAACATTTCTTTTAAATTGTAATAATATTTCACATTATTTATATTTTTCTCAAATAAATGCAGCCTTGGTGAGAATTAGAGACTTTCAAAAATATTTTAAAAAGCTAACTTTTGAACAGTAGTGAATAATAACATAACTATGTATTTAAGATGCATTGTTTACAATTTTTACTTCATTTTAAGCTGTATTAGCGTAGTATTGGAATATAAGTTTAATCCTACACTTACCTTGTAGAAATTGAAGACCAGGTCTAATTCACACACATTGTGGAAATACTCATTCAAAACCTGTGAAGGAAGAGAAATACAGATCAGTTCCAATCCAACCATGGCAGAATCTACTCAGGAAACAGGAAGCGATTTCTGAGAAACGCTGTTGAAAGTCGATAGGACTGGGCAGCACAACACACTTGTAGCCAATCAGCAGGAGGCGTGTCCATTCATGATTGGGGAAGAGAGAGAGAGAGAGAGAGAGAGAGAGAGAGAGAGAGAGAGAGAGAGAGAGAGAGAGAGAGAGAGAGAGAGAGAGAGAGAGAGAAGAGAGAGAGAGAGAGAGAGAGAGATTTGAAAAAAGACTGTAGAAAGAGAGATGGCAGAGAGACATTACAAAAGAGAAAAAGTCAAAGGAATATCACAGAAAAAGGAGGGTTATGATGAGCTTTAGGACGAGTGTTAATATTAGAAAAGCTTTCCAGCGCTGGAGAGACTGAAGCGGTAAGCCCTGAAAACGGACGCACAGGTCGAGTTGTTTCGGCTCCATACACGAGTAACATTGGTTTTGCTGTTTCACAGAACCAAGATATATGCTGCTGTTGTAATGTTAGCTGCTGTATAGTAACAGGACAGTTCTGAGTTCATTGTTTGTCTGGAGCTGCTGGTGACTAACAACCAACTCGTGCTTGTATATACTCTTCACTCGTTCATTCGCCATCTTCGCTTTATTTTTTGCTACGCTTCAGCTATAATATAGAGACATCCACTCTTGCATTGTGTTTGTTTTTGGGGGCGGAGCAATAAAGGGAGGGTTGTTTGATTGGGTTGATTTCAGATAATCGCTAAACCACAGCAGTCTCTCGTTCACCTCAATAAGTAGCAGCAAAACCAATGCCGAGTAGCTGTTGACTGTTTTAGGTTGGTGACCCAGGCGTTTGTTTGTTCTTAATCCAGTGTTATTCAGCAGAGTTGGGCAGAAGTGATGTGGGGATATGTTGGGGGAGTTGTTTACAGTGAGGGTCAGAGGAAGTCCTAGAATTCCATGTCACAATGTTCTTGAACTCCTGGCCGCTGGTTTCCCTCACGGACACATTCCTTTTGTCTCTCCGACATGGAAACTTGCACCCAAAGAAGTGCTCCTCCAGTGCTCCTTAATTTACCTGCTGAGAGGTCTCGCTAAAGCTCAGTGTGATTAGTCTAATTATGTGTTACATTAAATTGCATTTAGATTGGAAATGTTTAAGGTTAACAGATAAACGTACAATATATTGAATATTTCGTTGACTATATAAAATTACATAATACCAATGTTTTTAATGTGCTTTTTGAAGTTGCAGTACGAACTATTGACAGATAGCAGTTGAAATGGATACACATTTTGGAGAGTGTTTTTATTCACAAAGCTTTTTATCTCTGAGCCAGTTTGTTTGCATGCCTGCAATGCGCTTCGTTTTTCGCCAACTGGCAAATCGGGGTGTCGAAATGCTATTGGGTAAATTGGCAGTGGGCGGGATAACACAGATGAAAACAAAAACAGACATTCCAGCAAAAAATGCACATTTCAAAGTAGAATAACTGGCTGTAGAATTGTTTTTTTTTTTTCAGAGAAACAAGTCTGTGAAGTTAGCATGTTTCTTAAACATCTGCAAACAGTTCAGTTTCATGCCCACTTATGTCGCAAACTTGCAATTATGAGTGTTGAGATTTTTTTCTGATATAAATATCAACTACAAAAACTACCAAACTCAAACCGTGATGTGTGTCATCACTAGCATTTTAAATGCTTTGTAAAATAATACCACTTCTGTGTTTATGATGTATTTGGGCACATAATGATTGATTTTGTACCTGGTTTTCAATTAGTAAAAAAACTGTGTGGAAAACATCCTTGATTAGTTTTAACTCAATTTTTAATTCATTTTTCTGCTTGCATTAACCATTTCGAATTCGTTTGAGCAGTGTGGCTGTTTGGTCAAAATTATGGTTCTTGTGATTTAGGGGTAAAAAGCCATTTCAAAGCATATACATAAACATCAAGATTTTTTTTTTTTTTTTTTTTTAAGCTGCAACACCTTGACCTAAGTATTTCTTTGAAAGGGTCATGCATTATTATGAATTATGTGCAGCATAATCACTTTAATGCTCAGGAAATGTGCTGATTATACCATTTAGATGCTCAATTGAACAATTATTTATTTAAAATTTTCTATTTTATTTAGTGGGAGACGAAAAGGATCATTTAGGGTTCATTCAAAGATATATACAGAAGAAGCCAAAAAAAATTATGTCTGGAGGGGATATTTGTCTTTAATGACCCTACAATTCAATTAAACCATCAAAATATGAGGAAAATATTTTATATATTTTTTTAAAACATTTTAAATATTAGGAAAAACAAAACTAAAACTTGATTAAGGCGTTTATCCGACAAAATTGTTTGGCAAAAAAGGCAAACTACAGCTGCTGGGTTTTATTTTACTATGTCAAAAAATGCATAGAAAACCAAAAAGCTCACAGGAAAAAGCATATATTGACTACAACATATTCAGTTATTAATATTTTGTTGGTTCTCTCTTATTATTCATAATGTCTTTGTATGACAGCCTGGCCAAAAATGATGTCTGCACAATTTGGCACGTTTCATTGTGTTATCACAAATAAAACAATTGACTCCAAGCCAAGCACAACTATGCTATATGCTTACAAAATGACATTTTTAATAATGAAAAAAAAAAAACACATTTAACAATGTTTAAATTAAGAGTGAAGATGCCAATTTTTCTAGGCTGGGCATAACTTTTGGCCACTACTATACAAGTTTATTTATAGACCTTAAAATTAGCTTCAGTAAGATTTACCTCAACAAAGTTGTGAATAGCTTCCAGGTAAGCCAGGTTGTTGTCTGTCACATCCACACAGATGCAGAAGTACAGGCCGGCGTACCGCCTGTAAATGATCTTGAAGTTTCTGAACTGCGGAGGAAAACAATGTATTACAACTAAGGCCAATATATAAACACTTTTTGACTAATGATTTGAACATTTCCTGTCTAAAATCACATGTGATTATTTTTTTTTACACATTAACACTTTTTTATGCCCCTAAATATGATGATCACCTTGTGAGGAACTTCCTTTCTAAAGCATAAAGGCAACTATATATAGAAATGTAAAAAAATACTAGTAAGCATGGTATTATAAAAACATGTTATTTGCCAAATCAAATAATTGGCTTTTATACTGTTTTTTACAGATCTTTTCACAGTAAATATGGTCTCAATAAAGTCATTCTGAAACCCCCTGGATCAGATTAGTTCTTATCTAACTGTAATGGGCAGTACCTCATCTCTGAACCACAGCTAGTGTCAAAACGTTAAAAGTAAGTGTTGTACCTCTACAAAGTTGGTGTGTTTGGCATCACGGACTGTCACTACGGCGTGAACCTCTTCAATCAGCTTCTGCTTCTCATCATCATCAAACTGCATGTACCACTTGGCCAGCCTGGTCTTCCCTGCTCGATTCTGGATGAGGATAAAGCGGATCTGCAGAAGAAGAACTAGGAGAAAAGTTCAGACCTAATTCTCACAAATCCTCCAATATCATTCAATAGAGATGAATGAGTCATGAATCTGACATATCTGATGCTTGTTAGTATGTTTGTAGGCATAATGACCATGCATTTAAGAATATGAATAGCTTGAGATGCACGAGCCACCATTATAAACGTATTATGCATTATATTATTTAAAGGTATATGAGATGACATATATAATAGACAGGTTATAAAGAGTTTGCATCAAATAACTAACGTTAGGCATGAGCATTTCGCTTCATTCATTCGGCGTTATTTCTATTCTGACTCGGATTAGAGTAAAGGTTGGTTATTTTAGTCTCTTGGATATTATAGTTCATATGTTATGTCTATATAGTATGATTTATGACCTTGGTCGTGTTGTTATAATCGGTATATATACTAGCATGTTAGCCGGGAAGAACAGACACTAAAACTACTCAAAATAATGATTTAAACAAGCAAAAATAGGCATCTGCACTTACCATTGTGGTCTGTATTTATCGTTCACGGTGGCCTACGTAATTTTAATCAATGTTTAATTGATTTAATTACGAAATAAAGCAGCTTCAGTCTGGGTTATGTTCTGTAGCCGCCCGCTATCTTCACAAGACAGGATGCGAGCAGAGGGCCGTCGGTGCTAGGAATTATGGGTAATGTAGTTCTGTCTGTTGGCTGTAAACATACATCGATGTCAAGAGAATGTGCTTGTTATACTACAATTACAATCGTACACCGGGGTTGAACTCTCGATGATGGCACATGACTAAAATTAAACTATTTAAGATGTTTGATATGACTTTTGCTTTGGGATTAGTTACTAAATAGAGCCCAGGGTGCATGCGAATAATAATAGCGTGAAATAATGTTAATGACAGCTTTTATGAGACAGTTTTTATGAACATTAATCGAGGGGGGTTCAAACTTTACAGAACCAGGGGAACCCAATATAAACAGCTAGACCTAGGCTATACCTGTTATTAATGTAGACACACATTTCGACATTTGACATATTTCAAACATTTTTGTTTTTTATTATTCTTTTTTTAATGCTATATGTTTTTATACATCTATTCATGGACCCCACAGGACCATATTCTTGACCTTAGCAAATATTCTGGAATAAGTAGGCCTAGTACTCATTATAAATACTCATTTTGATAGAGATAATAGACTATAAGAATTGTTAATGTGAGATAAAAGAAAATTTTCCAAATTAACATTCAGGAAGATATTGTTCATCTAGATCTATTACAGGATTTTAGTAGATAGAGATTGATAGTAGATAGATAGATTAGATAGTATAGATGAGATAGATAGATAGATAGTAGATAGATAGATAGATAGATAGATAGATAGATAGATAGATAGATAGATAGATAGATATAGATAGACAGACATATTTTTAATGTAGCCCTAGTGCAGTAAAAATACATATTAAAAAAATATAATGATATAAATATAAATATATTTCATGTATTTTTTCTGCATTTCTGTTTTCAAAAGCAATTCCTTTTAAAGAAATATTTGGCTTTTAACATTTACTTTTTTTGTGTGAGTCTTACATGAAAAACAATAGCATCTGGACAATGGCCCCATGCAGTGTGAGTTCAGTCAGAACTGATTTGTCGTTACTCGTTTCTTGACATATTTTCTGGATACATATTTAAAAATGGAGAAATCATATCTGTGTTACATCACCACATTTGTGTTCTGTGCTTCAGCTTGTTAAGGATATAAGTTTGTCTACTACAGAACATTGTCCAGAAGACTTGGACAGGGTCTCGCACATATTCAGAGGGGGGTTGGGGCTCTGATTGTTCAGAGATTGCACAACTGAGAGCGAGGAATGCGGCGGCCCTTGGGATTTAGAAATATTTCAGCTGCAGTCTAGAGGTGGGAGCAGAGACCTTTCGCAGTTTCTTCACTTCACCAAAATCAGTTTGTTGTGAAAGGCTACTGATTTTGTTTTTAACTAATGAACTGTTTCATGATAATTATGAATAACTCCAACTGGATTTAGCTTCTGTTTCTGTCATTTTAGAACCACATTTAGTTTTGTATTTATTAACAACAGAAAACATGAGAGCTCTTTTTATTTAACTTTTTACCCTAAGTGACTCTCTCTGATTGGACTCACATAATCAATAAAATAATGACAATAATGACTATTTTCAGTGTAAAAACACATGTGACAAGCATTATTTATTACAGTTTTTGCTCAAATTTTGTTATGTTTTTTGTTACTTTTATTGTCTTTCTAAAACAATATTTCTTTTTAGGTTTAATTGTTTTCAGGTTTTAAGATTTAGTTTAGTTTCAGTTTTTTTATTTTATTTTTATTTATTTTAGTTTTAGTTTTAATTGCAGTGTTTTAACTTAAACTTATTTCAGTTAGTTATGAAGCCAACATTTTTTTGTGTGTTGTTGTTCATCTAATATTTTATTTTATTTCAGCATTATTTCAATTAACAAAAATGTTTTTAAAGTTTTATTTGTAGTTCAAATCGACAATAATAACCTTGGTGACAACTTGCTTGACTTTTATGAAAAATACTCTTGTCCTGGCAACATATTTCAATACATAGTGGAATTTAAGTTTTAATCTTTTATTTAACTATTTAATTATTCGTTTTTTAATAAACCAACATATAACCAAACAAATCACATATTTTTGTATTTGGACATTTGATTCAAAGTTTTATATTTGCTGAGATTGAGCCCTTTTGACAACTCTCCCCGTACTCTTTTATATAGGCCTATATATCGAGAAAATGTGTTACTGACTAGAATATTATTTGTTTAAAAATATAAAGCAATAATAACAGCATTCATAATTGCTCTGGACAAGAAAACCCAGGTTATGTGTGCTGCGCGTTATAATAGTGTGTGTGAGCGCGCGCGCGCACGCGTGTTCGGTAATTGTGTCCATGCGCGAGACTAGAGGAGGGAGGAGAGACCGAGAACGGGAGAAGGGCCGCCATTATTGGGAAGCTGAAAAAAACACATTAACCACACATTCACACACGCACCGTCACTGAATTTCGCCTTTATGCTGCGAGAAGTCCTTTTTTCCGCTGGAGACCTGCGCTATTCTCCAACGACCGCGTGTTGACGGCTAATAGGTGTGATAAACATGGACAACTCGAGATGTTTTGGACACAACAAAGGAAATTATAAGTGCTCAAAAACAACGTGGTGAACCCAAGGGAAGACACAACGATACAAAGCTGTTTTTCCCTCTCTCTAACTCCCTCTCTCCCCTTCAACGCCCCCATCCTTTCCAACAAGAAACAGTGATCTGATGGTTTCAGTCTGGATTTTCCTCGATGCTTTTTCTTGTCTTTTGTGCTGCATTTGGGAAGAGAAACGCAAATCAGATTGTTGAAAACTTTCAGAATACGATCAGTCATTGAAGGAAGAGATAGTGCTGCGATCGGACGGCTGAAGAAGGGAAACGCCGATGTTTACGGGACTACTGCTGGACTATTTTTATTGTTATTCCTCATCTTGATGAATTTCTGAGCCGGTGACTGCTGCAGATAAAGGAGTGAAAGAGAAGAGAGAGAGGGAGGCATGCTGTGGTATGTATGCGCCAGTCCTTTTCTTTCCCTTCATCTAGATTTCCTAATTCCAAGAGATCTTGTAAGCAAACTGGTTTGTGGCTATAAAAACTCCATTTTAATGTGTTTAGGGGAAACTAGAGGGCTGTATTTAGATTATTTTTTAACTAAAACGGTGATTTTGTGTGATCGATCCGGAGTTTGTATCTTTTCACTTGAACATGTTCTTATATCAGTGCTCAGATTCCAGTCTTACAGCTGTCAAGACCGTATGTGGCGTATGTCTTTATGTTTTACATCTTTTAAATTCATTTTAAAGATCCACGTTATGATGGATCCGAGTTATGATAAAGCCAATTTCATCATAATCGTTGCTGGGTTTAATGTAAATCCAGATTGAAATGGGTGAAAGACTGTCTGAATGATGTTTGGCTTTCAAATCTGATACACAACAATATTCTGATTTCATGATAACAGAGTTTGGTCTCATTCTGATTATGTAAGAATCATATAGCATGAATATATGGATTAAGCCAAAATTTAGTTTTTTTCGGTCACAAAATACCTATTCAGAGAATATCCAACATACGTTTATAAATTATTTAATTCCTCACATGCCCAAAAATATATAATTTCAGGTGCAACAATACATTTTGTTACGTTTTTTATTGTTAAGGAAGTAGAATTAATGAGTAGAATACAACGACTGGAATAGGAAATGGAATGTCCAGTATTTTTATTAAAAAATGCACATGATTGCATTATACGCACCCATTTCAGAAAAATTCTTAATTAAAATATTCATTTTTTTGACATAAGGCAGTATAGTTGAGTATATAGATGTTCTCTCATTTTAACATTTCCTTTTTTGCAAGTGCTGGTTCTAAATGATATTTTGTGAAATATACAGTTTGTTTAGGAATATTTGAGTTGGGTTGAATAAGCCTGTAGTTGGTGATGTTCCAAGAACAGCTGGTATTGACCAGGCTGGGGAACTGGTCGAGGTCTGACCCTGACCTATTGCACGGTAGTTCAGTATGACTAGGGTATGTACTGAAGTTTACATAACAGAATATCTGTTATATTCATCTATGTTATATATCTGCTGTAGTTACAGCAAATTGAGTGAGATATAACCCTGTCAGACCCCTGGGGTTTAAGCCCCCAGATGTTTGTGTTTTGTCATAGGAACAAGCAAATTCCAAATTGTTAGACATTAATCGGTCAAAATCTACTGCTTTTAGATTATTATAACAGAATCATATTTAATATTTAAAGTATTTATTTTAGTGATTTTGAGTTAGTATTGTCTGAAATAATCATTCAATTGCACAACATACACTTTTTTTAATCAGTTACTTTGTAACGGTTATTGGCAAATGCAAATTTCATAATAAATAATAAATTGGCCTGGCTGATATACTGAACTGTCAGTACTCATGATTAACTTATTTTAAGATTGCTCTTTATCTAACTTGAGTAAATTCCCCCGCCTAGACTTTATCTGGCACAGTCCACATTATTTGAAATATTCCAGATTGGTGTTTGTGTGCGTGATGATGTATTTGTTTTACTGCTCAACTGTCACATGTGTAATAGAATAATCTGTGGCTCCTAGCCGGAAACCATTTAGTGATGTGTTGCCTTGCATTCAGGGGCATCATTTTTTAAGCCCCCTTGACAATATAATATCAGTTGAATCGGATTGTTGTTATTTCTTCAGGGAAGACATGATGTAGCACGAAAGATGCACAAGAATATCAGCGAGTGCTCAAGTCAGACGGTGAGGAATTTGTTGACGATGCTTGATTGAGTAAAAATGTGTCGGTGTTCCTCAGATAAAGTCATGCAGATGAAAGTTCATCAAATCAGGAATGAACGATAAGGGTTGGAATGTCTGTTCAGTCAAACTGGGGGCGTTTCCCATCGGAGTATTAGCAGAAAGGCTTGTTTCACTTATTATTCTGCTCTTTAACAATATTTTTAAAGGGACAGTTCACTCTAAAATCAAAAAATCTGCCAATTTACTCGCACTCGTGTCATTCCAAACCTGTATGACTTACTTTCTTCTTTGGAACACAAAAGAATATATTTTTAGCACACAAATGGCAGTTCACTACTAATTTGGCAAATTAGTGGATAATTTGTGTGAAATCAAATTAGTGGATAATTTGTGTGAAATCGTATGATCTGTTTGTGCATTGCTAGGTTCAAGGGTGAACAGTCATTCTTTTTTTTTTTCTTTTTTTTACAAAAACCAATAGTTTCCGTATTAAAATAGTATACCTCCTTTTTTTGAAAATGTTTTTTTTTTTCCTGTCCATACAATGAAAGCCAATTGTATCCTAAATTGTTTGGACCCCAGCGCTCTATAAAATAGAATGACGAAATAGGCCTATTTATTTTTGGGTGAAATAGGCCTATCCCTTTAAGAACCACTTTATTAAACGGGGCAAAAATGTGTAAGAGCGCAAATCCAAAAAAGCACACATTAAAGAACACATTTCCATAATGACCAACACAATCTACCGAGAGAAGCAGAAATTAGCGTCTGGTTTAAGACATGCTTTTTTTGGGGCGGTAAATAGTGGCGCAAATACCAGTAAATTGACTAGCGCAAACCTTAGTAAATCACCTTGCGTGATTCATTTAAAAACTCTCCTCACATGAATTTTGCGTCTGAAATGGAAACTCCTACAAATGCATGTGCAATCCGCAAAATGTCTCCGTTTAGTAAATCCTGACAGTAGTTTTTTTAACACCAATCGAGGGTTTGCACTCGAGCAAGCTGTTAGTAGTGAATCTGGCCAAAATAGGTTTGTGCCAAATGATTTGTACTAATAGTAAGTGAACGAATCTGATCATTTGCTTGATCATTCTGGCCACTGTTGCCTGCGTGCCTTGTCCTAGCAACAGTGCTACTGTAAATGCTTAAAGCTCTTACCTGTTTTACTGCCTTCCTGTTACAAAGTCTGAACTTTAGAGACTCTAAATTGTTCAAAGTGAGTGAAGCATGCGTTTCTTCCTGTGATCTTTCATTTCTGAACGCAGACCCTGCGACCCCTCCGAGCCCCTTTGCTGAAATGTGAAGAATGCAGGAGGATTCAGTGTAATCAAACTCTTTTGGCTTCGAGCACAACTGCCATGTTTCTCCTCTCTAGCATGTGCTTCTGACTCTGAGTGAAGGCTAATAGTCGAGGTTGTGGATGGTTTCACACGTTTTTAAAGGGGTAGATCTCCCAAAAATTGTTCATTTGTCATAATTTTCTCACCCTGCCTCTGTTTCAAACCTGACTAAATGCTTTATTTTATTTTATGGTAAACAGCAGCGTGGACATTCTGCTAGATAGCTGCTTTTAAGCACCACACAAGAAAGTTTGAAACAACATGAGGGTGTGTAAATGATGACATTTTTGGGTATAAGAGTTTTGGAATTCAATGCAGAAAAACTGATTTGTTGTCATGTCTTGTCTCCGTAATGTTGAACAGGTAGACAGAACTCGATGCTGTAAAAAAAAAGAGATGCTGTAAATGCAATCTGTTGTAGTAGCGGCTTTGCTTTCCCCAAAATTCACAAACATTTTGAGCCGACCGATGGAAACGCTTGATAAACGTCATGGGCTTGTGAGAATTTAATCTCTCAGTTGTCTTGCATATATATTTCAGCTGATGTGATCCAGTCACCATGTATTCAGTCCAGTTCTGAGACCATATGTGCTATTTTGGCCTTTATAAGCATGATATTTAGACATTTGTAGTTTGACATTAGTATTAATAGGGGCATTTGCTGGACAAGCACACCTCTAAATGCTTTCCACCTTTGCTAATATAAGTGTGATTTGCACGAACAGAGGCGCCTGTGATCCATCTAAGCCCTTTCGCTGTGCCTTCAGCGCTAGCCACTGTTCATCTGCCAAGTGTCTGGCCTGTAAGACCCGTTCACTTGCCAAACGTTGCAGAAAGGGTGATTGGTAATTTAATCCTTCTCATTTATTTGTCCTGTTCCATTTTCTCCTTGAATTCAGCATGTCATGACTGAATAATTAGTTGTGCTTGCTAAGGCAAGCATCACTATCAGTATTGCTCATACTTAGGGTTGGGATTTAAACAAACCTCTAGCCTTAGCAACCACCCAAAACCGTTTTGGGTGTATAGCGTTGCTACAAATAGTGAAGCTACATTTCTCGGCAGTTGCATCATTAGTTTTGAAAGGATGCAGGTTTTTAGTAGAAACCCTATTTTAATAATTAAGTAGAGTGATAAGTTTTACAAACTAATTTTCTCCAACAGTTTTTCCAAAATCAAGCTGTTTATAATTAGAACAAAATAGTGTGATTCGAGAATGAATAATCTTTTTGGGTTCTTTCAGTTAGTTCTTTTCAACAAATCAAATGATTTTACATTCATGAACAAGATTAAATGTGCCCTTTTGTAACCAGCTACTTTAAAAGTTAAACTTTTAGCTTACCTTAGCTAATTTTCTAGTCCAACGCTGCCCAAAACATCTCAATAGCATAGCGACATGCTAACAATGATTCTGAAGGCCTTTGTAATCAAATACTAGCAACACCTTGGTGATACTGATGCACCAAAATAACTTTTATTTATCTGAAAACTGAAAATAACATTTTGGTAATTAAATTTAAATCATTGGGTAATTGAATACAGTATGATGTTCAGGTTGTTGTGATAAACCAGTCGTAGTAAATTTCTTAAACAACGTAAAAAATGTGCTGTATAGCTACAATTATTTTTGGTTGTGGTGAAGTGCATCCACACAGCTGGCATTTATACTGGTTGTACCTTATCAATTTTGTTTGACACAGACAAGTCAGTCAAATAGGCCCTCAAACTATTTAGGTTGAAGCAGAAAATTTAATTTTGGGGTTAAGTTTTGCATGGTCAAGTGCCTTTTTGTAATTTAAAGATGTAGTCATAATACCATTGATGTCCTTGTGTTACTTATATTCTTAAATTGTGTATCGTAACCGGTATTCGGTTCAGTCATCTGCTGTTTTACAGAGGAATCTGAGCTTTATTTAGTCTGCAGAGTCTTTGTGTTTGTATGGAAAAACAAGCGGATGGATTATATGCGGTCGCTACTAGCATTGACTAACTGTGGCACTGTGACACAGTCTTAGCTTCCACAGTATTATGTTTCCCAGAATGACTTAAAAGTCATATTAACGCAGACAGTCGTTTTGAGGCGATTTGCAGGGCCAGGCAAGAATTAAATGCTTTTGAGTAGCCTAGTTCTTTGTTTGATGTGGGGGGAAAAGTGAGCATGAAGTGAATTGAGAATTGGGTTGTGTTTGATAAAGTAAAGAGCTAATTATAGCTGGTTTAGCATGCATTCTCTAGATTACACCACTTCTCTGAATTGCTGCCTTGTTTGAGGCTGGATTACAAGGAAAGGAAACTGGCATTTTCTAATGAGTATCAGAATTTTCATGAGGAAATCTGCTCCTAACTCTCCCCCCCTTTGTTATTTTTCACTACATGAGGCATTTGATAGTGGACAAAAAACGAGGGAGTTTTCTTACCCAGAAAACCCCAGTCGAGTCTAGATGTGCTGGAATTGATAAGAAAATGACTCGCATTGGAAGCGAAATGAACACATTCTCATGGGTTTTGAGGGGGTGGGGACACTCGCATCTACTATGGGCAACTATCTATTGTCAGAGAGGTTTGAATCGCCCGCTATAACACTTTGTTTTAAAGAATAGTGTCCATGGCGATAAAGTTCCTGAATTTTTTTTGCCATGACCTTTGCAGGGCCTTCTACTGGGCCTGTGGTTCAAATATTTTACTAAATAGTTTATAAATAAATAAACTAAAATAGATTTTGTTGTTTTTCACCCATGCAACTTTGTATTATAATAAATCAGGTTATGAAACCACAATTTTAGATACCAGTGAAATTTCACAGTTAATAGTACCACACCAAAAAAAAAAAACAACTACTAGCCTAACTAATATAAAGTTTAAAACATTATTAAAGGTGGGGTATGTGATATGCAAAACAGCCGGCAGATTTTGAAAATACACAACTCATAAGGTCCTACCTTCTCTTCTCTCTCTCTCTCTCTCTCTCTCTCTCTCTCTCTCTCTCTCTCTCTCTCTGTCTGTACCGGGGCGACTTGCACTTCCTGTGACTGGGTCACGAGCTTTGAGTATGCGCATGAACGGGACACGCGCGGGGGAGGGGGTACACCGGGGGTACAACCGTTTGAGTGACGCATTATCTGTCCAATGATTCTAGACGGTCTTGAAAATGATTGGCTGGAGTTTTTCGAGTCCTGCCCGTTCCACAGATGATTAAATTGCTTAATTTTTATTTCAGTGCTTCTAATTTACAGCCAGTAAGTGGGTTAGGAATAGGATTTCAAGTGATTTTGAAAAAAATGGTAAAAAAAGAAAATCACATACCCCACCTTTAAAGACAAGTAACAAGTCAGAACAAATTGTTACAAATAGTTAAATTACAAGCAAGCGCTGACAAATACAATAGAACAAAGACACAAATTAAATATACAGTGCTTTGTTTTTCAGTAGTACTCGGGTGCAGAATTGTAATAAAGTAGGCCTAATTAAATATTAAATAACACTGCACAGTCATATAGATTAATCATAATGAAAGTTACAAAACTCATTAGGTCAAGAGCAGTGAGATTGTCTTTTGTTTGATTATCATTAATGACAGTCAGCGGCAGGTTTATTAGGCTGCTGTCACTTTAAGAGCAAATGCACAGATCTAATACACTGATACATATGCGTTTTCTTTCTCAGCTGTTTACATAACCGACTGTTCATTAGGGTTTATAATTAACATGATTTTGTCTGTATTTGTCCATTTGAGTGTAAGAAGACGTGAAAGAGAACTCAATTCGGTCCTGACGCTCTGAGATATGGCTTTCTGTGTGCGCGAAAAGAAAACCGTGTCAGACGAGTACCGAATTGAGTTCTCTTTTGCATCTTCATACACTTGAATGGTTTAAAATTGCCCGATCATGGCAGTGACAATTCTGTAAACTGTCCCGAGCGTCTTTCAC
Organism: Chrosomus eos; assembly: GCA_036326025.1. NCBI lineage: Eukaryota > Metazoa > Chordata > Actinopteri > Cypriniformes > Leuciscidae > Chrosomus > Chrosomus eos. The sequence continues at coordinate 34,913,598 of CM070825.1, read as the reverse complement.
GCTGACCCCGGGTCATCGAACGGTCGTTATTGTTCCTTGCTTTGCTATCCGTCTGCTTTTATTTCCTCACGTAGTCATCAAGAGTGTGCTGCAAATGTACAGAAGCTCTCAGGAAATTGTCTAGTAGCATTATACATTCATAAAGGAGCCTCCCAACCCTTTCCCCAGTGCCTGTTCCCAGAAACTGCATTGGCTCTTGCAGATCAGCATTGCACATTCTGTCAATAATCGGTCTCTCTGCGGTCTCCATCCACTCCTGTGGCCTTGAGTGCAGCTCTCAGTGACTCAGCAGTTTACCTACAGATGAGAGCATCTGGGAAACGAGAGAGAGATGAACAGAAACCGAGCAAAGATGGCCCACAGGAAGAACTTTCTGTAACATTCAGGAATTTCACCTCCCACAGACATGGCAGACTCCCGCCAAACTGAAGTTATTTCTCCTTGCGTCTGTATTTCTGGGGTTTGGGTATGTGAGCGTTTGGTAGTTTTCCTTCACACCAAGGCAGAGAAATACGAGTGGATCGCCGCCACGGCCTCCTCCAACTCGCCTCAGTTTTTTTTGCTTTGACATGTTTTAGTGTCTCTAGTGTTTGCTGTTGGTATTTTTGGGAAGAAAACATATCAGCATATGATTTCCAAAAGAAGACCTCTCCTTCAGTCTCCCTCCATTGTTTGATCATTTTTCAGCCTCCGTTTCCTCTGGAGTTGCCCTTGCAGTTTTTGTCGCTACGTTGTGATTCCCCGCTTTCCTTCAGCGGCGCTCCGTTTCCTGCAGGATGTCCACCAGAGATGCCCATGGTAGGGGGTAATTGAAAAAACAAGGAGAGGGCTAGTAGACTGCTGTATGAAGGGCTTAGCTGGATGTCAGGCCTCTCTGTGGGGGATGAACATTATTACATACCACCATTCCTTCGGCTACAATTTGCTACCGGTCAACGGATCATCAAAATTAAAAACGTGTGCTTCATTTGGCCACCGTTTAATGGCTCAGCGACGTGATGTTTGTCAGATCCATTCATTTATTCAAAAATATATAAACAATGCAATTCACACATACAATAACTTAATGTGTGGGACTTAAATAGACCTATGATGACCATGTCGTAGTTATTACTAGCCTATATTATATTTCATAAAATCAAAGTCATTGTGATACAACTGATTAAGACGTTTTTAAGATTTAGCGATGTCAACAAAAGAATATAATCTTGAAGAACACCAAAAGTAGTTTGGTGTAATGTAATCTTTTAAAAATCATTAAAAATAAAAACATTCATTTGGTTTGACCAACAAAGTCATATGGTCCAACCAACATGCAGAACAAATATAGAATATAAAAGAAAATAGTAACAAATACTACTTGCCTGGAAACACATTTTAAGTATACACAAAGTTCAGAATGTTCAACAGTCCAGGGTCAGTTTTATTATGGAAAAAAAAAACTTTTTTTTCAGCACGAATGTATTAAATTGATCAAAAGTGACAGTAAAGACATTTATAATCTTACAAAAGTTTTCCATTTCAAATAATTGCTGTTCTTTTGAACTTTCTATTCAACAAAGAATCCCCCAAAATCTATCACCATTTCCACTAAAATATTATACAGCACAACTGTTTTTAACATTGATAACAAACATAAAAGTTTCTTGAGGATCAAATCAGCATATTAGAATGATTTCTGAAGGATCATGTGACACCGCAGACTGGAGTAATGATGCTGAAAATTCAGATTTGCGTCACAAGAATAAACTACATTTTAAAGTCCCATAAAAACCCTATATTTTACATTATGATAATCTCACAATTTTACGGTATTTACTGTGTTTTTTAAATAAATGCAGCCTTAGTGAGAAAAAGATATATCATTCATAAACAATTTTTTTTGCTAACCCTAAACTTTTGAACAGTACTGTTCTTACTGTAAAACACACACACGCACACACACGCACGCGCGCACACACACACACACACACACACACACACTTACTTACATGTATTGCAGGTGTAATGAAAATGTTATTGCTTCCTCTCATAAACAACCAATATTAAGATTACATTTATAAGAACTTGTAAGAAAACTAGATTTTTAAACGATTTTTCCTCCAGTACTTAATCGATCCTCATGATGTGTGCTAGTAGTAGTGCTCCAAACAGCACAGCAGGTGTTTGCAAGCGAACCTTGCCTGATTGTGACTTCATCAGATAAAAAGAAATTACATTACATTGACCGTTTGGAAACTCTTTTATATCTTCAATTATGACTTGCATTTCCACCTGCCAGGCAGAAATGCAGGGAGAGAGTCGTTGCAGTGTAACGTATAATTAGATATAGCAGGTTTAATCCCTGGAAGATGAGCAGTCATGAGAGAAGGGGATTTAAAAATGCCCAAATGTGTGAACGAGTGAAGGCATGATGCTATCATGAGTTCCTGCACTGGCCTTCTAATCTCAGCCACCTCTTTACGTCTGTGCTTAAACATCGGCTGGCGCCCAGGGTGCCGGAAGGCCAGCACCTTGTCAGAAGCTGTTAGATGAGGCTGTCCGCTCGCAGAAACTTCGTTACCACTGCAGTGGCCTTTAACACTGCCCGGCGCTTACTGAGCGAATTCAGTCACCACAAGGGTGGAGTGAAGCAATTGGCCGTCTTGAAATGACCTCGGAGGCAGACAGTGTTTGAATGGAATTAGAGCTGGAAAGAGAAATGGCAGACACAACTGTTGCACACGCAAGTTACCAGTAACAACACTGGTGTACGATTATAAATAGTCAGCCCTTCATTAACTGACATATATTTACTGATGAAAATATCTAGATTTTACTGTGTAGAACTATTATATTCTTAACAAATCAATAAAGACCTATGAAAATTGAAATTAATTGGTTAAAGGATTAGTTCATTTTTAAAAAAACGTTTTGCTGATAATTTACTCACACCAATGTCATCCAAGATGTCCATGTCTTTCTTAAGTCGAAAAGAAATTAAGGTTTTTGATGAAAACATTCCAGGATTTTTCTCCATATAATGGACTTCAATGGGACCCAAACGGTTCAAGGTCCAAATGACAGTTTCTGTGCAGTGCATTTGTGCTGATAAAACAAACTTTTTTTATTTATTTTTGAAACGACTGATCGTTTCACTAGATGAGACACTTATTTATCGTCTGGTATCGTTTAAAGCCCTTTGAAGCTGCACTGAAACTGTCTTTTGGACCTTGAACCGTTTGGGTCCCATTGAAGTCCATTATATGGAGAAAATCCTGGAGTGTTTCATCAAAAACCTTAATTTCTTTTCGACTGAAGAAAGACATGGACATCTTGGATGACATGGGGGTGAGTAAATTATCAGCAAAAGTTTTTTTTTAAAGTGAACTAATTCTTTAATTTGTAACAATACTGGCTTCAGCTATGGTGCAATAAAGTAATAGTTCACACAAAAACAACATTTCTATCTCATTATGTACTTCCTCTCATGCCATTCCAAATCCAAAATGCTATTTTTTTTCACTGTAACTTAAACCTTTTGAGTGCTGAATCATAGTATCAATGAGTAATGTTTATATATATATATATATATATAGCAACACTAGTCAAATGACATGATGACAGTGTGGCAAAAGTTACTAGCTTTGGTCACTATCATTGGACATTCCTGTTTGAGGTGTGTCTTGCTGCGTCATGACAAACACATCTCCTTACATCATGCGATAAGAGAACCATCTGGGACTTTATTTCACTTGCCAGCTCTTTCCTTATCTGGCAACAGTGCCGGCCGCTCGCTCATGAGTAAGTGCTGCGATGCTTAAAGGTGCTGGGCCTGGTGTTATCGAGCGCCCCTGCAACGGCTTGTCATCTTGGTCACACTTAGCTAATGATGCCCGTGCTATCGCCGGCAAACGGGAAAGGAGCTATAAAACAAGCAGTGTCACGGCTGGGAAGATGGATGAGATTCATATGAGACAGCGAGTCAAGTGCTTCTCAGGCTGGCGGAAAAGGGCCTTCACTTTATTTCAGCTCTTCCATATGGCTTCTCACAAGAGGAAATAGATTTGTGTTTATTTAGTTCTACTTCCAGTTGCTAAATGGTAATCTGTGCAATCTGGCTAGAAATGAAACCCTCCAGAGCTGTCGTATCATTACACCAGCATAGTTTCTCGAAGTGTTAGATGTATTTGTACAGCAAAAGGTTGATTTGTTGACTTTTTGGGGATCCGTCCCTGATACTTTTATCTCTTGCTCCACGTATAGCATTTAAAAAACGATCGCAGTCGGCCTCGGTGTCAAGCAGATGGCTTGTCAGGATCCAAGGCGACGCACAGGAACGTCACGACCTTTGCTTCAGGGACTACTAGAGCTCGAAGAACAATTACTTCAAATGTCAGGAGCACTCTCAACCTCACTCCCACTGTAATAATAGTTATTAACTTTAAGGCATGTGACGAGAGAGTTATTGCAGCTTTTGTAAATCTATATGTAACTTGAATCAATTTTTAGGGCCTTGTTTTATGTTGGCTTGTAGGGATTGATCTTTATCTTGAGAATCAACTGAAGTGCGAGCAAAATTAAAAACGGTTCAGGGGGGAAATGAATGTCTATAAACCAAATAATTGCCCTAAGGCAAGAACCTGTTTTAGTGAAATCCAATATAAGGGGTTAATGATTTGACATCCTGATCTTATGTTTATTCGAAATATACATTGATTTGAATACACATTTTCTATGATTACTTCTTGTAATTTAACATTTATTTTTGGAGGGGCATAAGATCAAACATTTCAGGATGATATAAATGTCTTGATATAATGGAAAAAAAACAACCTAAAAATAGGAACAAAGGAATAATAGGAAATTATAAAAAAAATATGTAGGGTGTATGTCAATAAGTCTCTTAAAATATCACATAATTTGGTCTTTTTATGGCAAGGCGAGATTTATTCAGTTTTGAAATGTCATGTGGTGCAACTCCTTAGAAGCGTAATGATATTTATGAATGAATATTAATTTGAAAATAATGATAAACTTGTTTTCAAAGGGTAAGGAAAATGTTATTACTTTATTTGGTGGTTACTAAAGTTTTATTTAGCTTCAATTTGTTTATTTCAGTTTTAGTATAGTAATTTAACTTATTTTATTTGTTAGTTGCCAAGCCAGTTAGTTATTTTATTTCATGATCTACTTTTATTTCAGCTTTATTACACAATTAGTGAAAACTATATTTAATGGTTTTAGTTGTAGTTTATTTTAACTGGCGGTTACACCACATGACGTTAATAGTCATTTAATTGAAACTGATGTATGAAAATAGTTTTTTTTTTAACTATATGAATCCAACATGAATGTTGTAAGTTAGATTTCTAAGCATTGACGCTCTAATCTTTGACACTCATTAACCCTAGAACTCAAAAAATGGTAGGGTTTGTGTAGCATATACTAGTTTGGTTATATGCTGTTGTCAAGAGGCGCTATCTGGTTTTGATGGAACACCATGCTGAATTTCAGGGAAATGCAGGTACCATGTCAGGTTAAAGCGCATTAGCGGAGGAATGCTGTTGGTCCGGTACTGCCCTGCTCTTGTTTTTCTACGCTGCATGTTTGATATGAGAACTGAAATATGAGGGCACTGCAGAAGAGGGACGCCTGCTTTTTCTGTTGACATAACCGATCCAGATTGGATGAGTCACAATATGAACACTCTGAGACATGTTGTCAATATGCATTTCTCCTCATTACGTTTGTAACTAGCCTCCATGTAAGCCAAATAAACGAGGAAGTTTCAGAGAGAGAGCAAAAACACACTGTAATCTCGCATTTCCTGCAGTGTCCCATGGAGCTGGCTTTGTGTAAATCAACCCAAGTAAATCCAAGACCTCTCTCTCTCTCTCTCTCTCTCTCTCTCTCCTCCCTCCCCTCCCTCCTCCCCCCTCCCCCCCCACCCATAGGGTCAGGGGTGAGATGAACCCTGATCTGAGGGGTCCTTGGGAGAATTGAGTCCGCGTTGGGTTTTTGTCTTGGGTATTTGCAGTCCAGGAAGAAACTGGCCCTGGTGTTGTTTTTGTTTGTTGTTTTATAAAAAAGAAAGACAGACGTAGGATCTCTGCAGTTTTGCTTTGAGATCCTGTCTGGGCCCTGGGGGAGCGTGGGGCTTTTGTTTGTTAATCATTCCCTTTGGTGTGGGCAAAGCTTGCAAAAATGTACCTTTGGCTTTGCTGCGATGCCTTGACCTTTGGAATGTCGACTGTAGCCGTCGTGCCAGTTCTGGAAATCACCGCCCTGTGACGTCATCGCTCTGTTCCTCTGGCTGTGCAGCTGCTCTACACCCCACTTTGCCAATTATTAGTGGTGTTTGCTGAAGCCATTTCTGTTGCTCGTATGATTTTCATAACGCTAAGTGAAGATAAAAGCATTCAAAACGTACAGTCTCTAACTTCTGCCAATTTGAATCAATGATTCATGAGCTTCACATCAGATTTTCTGTCCATTCAAATCCAGATTCTCTAGAATCTGAAGCGTCCCGCCCCCTACATTATAAATAGACGCTGAAGCTGCAGCTAAAATCAGTCACTTATTCACACATACAATCACTAACATATTGAGAGTCTGATTAAACTCTGCCTCTTTCTAATTTATCTCTACTTATTTAGATATTCGTCCATGCAATCAACAGCCAATAGAACCAAGTCCCTTTTTTCCCCTTTTTTTTTCCTCAATAATCCGTTTTCTCAGATCGATGTACATCAAAATATGGATCTGTTGGTACTTGTTACATTGCGACTTTAATCATTAAAAACCTGAAAAAACAACATAATTTAAAAACTAGCAGAGCTAACATCTTGCTATTTGTTAATGTAATAAACTACTAGCTTTGAATTTTGCAGCACTACCAGCTAGCAATTTAGCAACACGCTAGCGATCACATAACACTGTAGCATCATTGCACTGAGCTGCGTGTGCAAGCGCCACACATTTACTTCAGAAAATGTCAAAATCTAGTTTGACTTATTGGAGAATATATCCAAAGGCCTGGTTTCTGGTCGTTTTTTTTTTGTTAGAAACGACATGTCCAGATCTGTTTGTCAATGAGAGACTCTCTGCCTCAGGAAGAATTTGACTTTGACTGGGGAAAAAAAAGAGAGGTAATCTTGTGTATGCAGCGAGACAGAAATCCTGCACGCAGAGAGGATTGTGGAGACAGTTTTGACGGGCATTATGGGTACTTGACTACCTGCAGGGTGGAACAAGGAAACCAATCAAAGCAACGAACGTAAATGGGATTGAAAGAGGAAGAGGTTGCGAGCGCAAGCGATTACAAACAGCAGATCTTCAGATCACACACTCAACAGTCTGGTGCTTTCCTGGAGGGAAACGCGAGATTAATGGTGTTCAGTTTAATCTCATCGTTTTTCTCTTTTTTTTTCTGTCTCGAGTTTGAATAGAAGAGGTAGGCTAGAGTCAGCGCAGAGAGGCGGCCTGCGATTGGCCGTGTAAAAGCCGGGCACTGTCTAATCTCGCACAGATCTGGACTGATGGGCTTCAGGAGAATCGGTTTGGTAAATTACTGTTGCAGGGTAGGATAAATCCCCTCTTATCTGATGTTCTCTCTCTCCTTCTGTTTGGTTCTCGTGTCGTCAGTGCTGTGTTTTGCAGATGTGCTGCTTTTTTTGAACAGGTTGACTAAAGGCCTGGCGGAGTGTGCGAGTCTATGATGGTCTTGCCTGGCGCTGCGAGCTGTGTCTTCATTGGCATTGGGCGAGGTTGATGAACTGTGCTCAGCGTCCTTCCAGTGATCTGACAAATTGGCATAAGCCCTGATGCATGAATGTGCAAATTATTACAGATCCTGTTTGCTTTCTCTTCTCCCCTCCCTTCCTCGATCTATTCCTACTCGCGTCCATCATCTCAAAAACTTGTTTGCTCAGTATCTGGTGTCTTGTGATTTGTTGAGGGAGTCAATGACATTAAGATAATTTATTTTTTGTCCCATTTAATTTATTCAAAATACATAAAAATGCGTTCAGTACAGACCTCTCCAAATGATTCACTCTGTGAGTAAGCTGTTTGACAGATGATTCAGAGGTAACCTGTTTGATTCAGTCATGTTTTTCATTTCTGAATGAAAAGAAGTAAAAATGTCAGGGTGTTAGTTTTAGCCTCAGGTGTGCTCTCGAAACGTTGGATGAAAGTCTGATGCACACAAAACACTTCGAGATTTTCTAAGTTGGGATCTTATTAGTTGAATTCGACAGGATTTCCGGGAGACGTGTGTCGCGTTCTTTAACGGTCCACCTGGAAACAAAGTCTTTGTTCAGCCAAACCCCCTAATTGAAGAAGAAATGTGACAATGTGTGCTTATCAGTATCAACTAAACGCTGAATTTTCAAAAGTATGTGAAGTTTGCGGAGCCATTGTTACAGTAAACATGCATGACGTTCTTAAATTAATAATTTATTAGCTGCATGCCGGTCTGTTATAGTAGGGTCATCAAATTTACATTTTCAGGCCCCTAAACATGTGATGGTTGTTTAACATGTCAGTCAGACATCTCCTTGGGTGGCCACTGAAAGCTGCCCGTCAGTCTGAAGGTCTGGCTATGCGAGACTAGGGTGTATTACTAGGGCTATTACTTTCCTGATATCATAATGAAGAATAAGTCAACATTAATAATAATTATTCATATTTTAGAAATATTTGTCTTCTAAAGTCATGTGGTGTGACCAATATGGACATCTAAGAAAGGCCCTCCTGACTGTGTCAAGGTTAACTGTCTTTTTAAAATATCAGGGGATTTTGATATTTGGACATTTGTCCATTCTTATGGGCAATACTCGTATATAGACACAGACGGTCAGTCATACACAGAAAACAAAACATGGTGACACACGACACTAAAATAATGCAATAAACATGAGCTAAATAACAGAAAAATGTAAGAAAAAAACACTCTAATATACTTAACGGATTACAAAAATGAGAAGAAACCCAATTATTCAGATAAAATATTTATTAATGTTGACTTATTCTTCATTATGATACCAGGACAGTCATATCACCCTAGTCTCGCATAGCCAGACCTTCAGACTGACGGACAGCTTTACAGAAATATGTGGATTTTTAACAGTTTTTCTGTAAGAATTACAAACATGTTTTTCATGTGTATGTTGTATATAAATGCTTTGACCACATGACATTTTATGAGCCATTCAATTTTAAATTTTCTTGAAATTGTCTTTAAAAACTATTAACACCAGCATAAACATTTTTAAGTACTACAGATTCAAAATAAAATTTAAAATTTTTCCTTTTCTTTATCATGGGCACTCTTGTATGGCGTTGACTTGAAAATGTTTTTAGCGTATTTTAGCTCACACTGTGGCTCCCCATCAGATTAAATGGGGGAAAACACGGAGTATAGGAAGTCTTTCAAATTTTTTGTGGATGAACCGGACAGACCGGTTTACAGGAAGCAGCTACTCCTGGTTTCAGCAGGGCTGGGTGATGTCAACAGTTATCGTCCAACTGTGAAACACTATGGGTTTTGCATTTGGGGGGGTCTCTGCATGCCTCGCCTCGCCTTGCCCCGCCTCAGAGCGAGGAATCTCACCTAGCGCTGCGAACGGACTCCAAACCGATGACGAAGCACTGTCAATGAACATCAGCCGAGGCATAAAAACGCCATGATTATGCGTCTGGGTAAGAGACGCCCCGTGCTTTCCCGCCTCTGCTGTCACAAGGTGCACCTTTTACTGCCTCCCATTTAATTGATCTAATTACAGACCTACTCTGCCTCGGGTCTTTTGAATTCACCTGTTGTTGTGTGTAAATACCACCTCTGTCTAGCGTTACCATTAGTGCTCTGTGACGTCTTTGAAATGTTAACTTCATTCAATGCTGAAATGGCTGTGCAGCGGGGCTCTATGATTTCCGCAATGCAGAAAACACTGACGTATTTGTGGAATCCAGTCATAAAAATGGTATTACTGTGTAATGCTGAGTCACTTCCCCAGTATTTCATTATTTAGTTTGAAAAAATCATCATATCAATCTGGTGCATTTTGAGAGTTTAAAATGAAGAGCTTCTCCAACCCATATTTAGTGTACAAATTGAACAGAGTACAAAGTCTTTGCATTGACTTTAAAGTGGACTTTTTGAAGCGTCAAAGTGGGAATGTGTAGCTGTCAATGGAGGGACAGAAATCTCTAACATTTCATCAAAAAGATCTTAATTTGTGTTTTTGAAGATGAACAAAAGACTTAAGGGTTTGGAATGACATGAGGGTGAGTAAATGACAGAATTTTCCATTTTTGGGTGAACAAACCCTTTCATTTCAAAATATATTACTATTGTACAGTAGAATATGCTTTTCTACGTAATAATAATACAGCTTTTTAAAACATTTTTTCCAGAGGAAATATTACCATTCCACTACTCAACAATTGGAACAACTCAAATTGGTAAACCATAAAATGGAATTTGGGGGATAATTGTATCTTATTTGTTAAATTTAATAAATGTTAGATTCAATTAAATGGTAAAATGGAATCCGACAAATTCAAATGGAAAACATGGAGTTTGGGTAAAAAAAAAAAAAACGATTCCTTAGGTCCCTACTAGTCTCTCAGCCAAGCGGCTTGATTCCTCATTTTCTTTCTTTCTTAACACGGCATATCATAGCACACAAGAGAACCTCCGGCACACAATGCGGCTCACATCTCCGCCTCGGAGGCGCAAGCGTTCAGCCAAGTCGCAGCGTCCATTCCAGCTGGTTGTGTTTGCTGTCGCTTGCGTGTGTCAAGCTAATCTTTGTGCAACAAAGGATGCGGAGAGGAGGAATTTGTGTCGTGCGCGTTAAGGGAAGAAAAGACGACGGGAGTGAAATCTTTTTAGCGTGTTGACAGATAAGGCTCATCCTTTCTGTGTAGTGGTGTTTAAGCCACTGTAAGCTGATTAATTAGTCATAATCTACGGGCCCCAGACTGAGGCGTAGCTAATGAAGTTAAGCGCTCAAATCACATCCCACTATTTCACTGCGTGGAATTGGATGATGATGATGGAAGCGATAGATGGACAGTCTTGAGAGTGTCTGCCCGATGGAGGAGAGGATGTGCAGAATGAACGGAGCATGTGGGTGAAGTGCAGGAAATTAGGAGGTTTTTGAGCTTTGTTTCAGAGAGGAGTGTAGGAGGTCTGTGATTTCTCCTCGTTTTGGAAGGCATTAGTGTTGTAGCTTTCACAGTGCGGGACTGTATGGCAATGGCAGGGCAGAGGGCCATGTTTTCCCAGACACTTCACCAGGGCTTTGCATGCATATTAACAATTTGTGTGTGAGAAGACAAATTTTAACCCTTAAAATGCACTGCTAGTTACTGGCATTTGGAAAATCAGCTGTCATCTACTGAGAGTGTTGGACCTGCAGAAGGACTGTGACGTCTATAAAAAAACGTCTATTCAATTTTTTATTTGTCTTAAAAAATGCGCCAGTGAGGTATCTTAAAATAAAGTTTAGAATTAGTTTGTAAATTAAACAATTAAATAAAATGAAATCTTAAACAATAGCATTCTTAAGTTTTTATTTGAAATTTCTTTAATTGATATTTTTTTTAATTTTTTATTTTAATTTCATAATTATTTACAAGCCCTCATCTATTAAAAACATTTATTTTCTTCTGTTACATGCTCAGTTTTTTTGGGTAACTGAATCTGAAAGCACTGTTTTCTACATAAAAACAGCCCTTTTAGGACTGACATGGCATTAATATTAATAATAATAGTACATTATATACATAAACATACATTGCTTAATAAAAGTAAAAGTAAATACCCCAAACTTGTCAGAAAGCTATGACAACAACAAAAAAAGTTCACCGCATTGTTCATTGGAAACATAATGGCCAGTATGCTGAATAAAGCAATATCAGTCAATTTCTAGACGCATTTTTCTAGCCGGAAAAGTTTTTCCCTGCAGCAAGTGTTCTGGAAGTGCTTCAAGAGCTTCTTCTTATACTGAATAAACTGCTAATAAACATTTACTGAATTACTGATAAACAAGTAGCCTATCTGTTAATCCGCTGAGCCTTTCACACCACCCTTAAGTTGCTGATCACAGTGAATAGATGTCTTTCTCAACGACCCCTGCGTGAACTGCAGCCAGTATCTGTTTCACCAGATTCCCTTCTTGGTTTCCTATTGTGCTTTTTATTCCTACTTTGCCTGTTCGTATCTCTCCCTCTCTATGTTCCTCTTTCGCTGACACACTATTGCTCCAGTTAGCTGCAGTTGACCCATCCCCCTCTGAATTTTACCCACATTCCTCAGTTCCTGCAGCCTGGAGCCATCCCAGTGCCCTTGTATGTGCATAACCCTAGACGATGTGCTCGCTCACTGAGCAGTGGGGTGTGTGTATATGTGTAGATGTTCCACCCCTGAGACCCCAGGGTGATTTTTGAGCTTCTGGAATGCTCAGTCTCATGTAATGACATTCACCAGGCCTATCAAATACTCTCCAGAACACTTAGAAAGTGTTATAGTGTGAATCCAGATTCTTCATTGGCTCACGCCTTTGCAAACACCCGTATTTAGGTGTGCTTGATAAGGCGAGCGTCACTACTTTTATTTTTGGTGGTTTAAAATAAAAAAGGTCAGGGTAAACCAACTTTTCAGATTTTATAATGAAGAAGAAATGTTTTTTTTTTATTCTCATTAATTCTTATTAATATTTGAAATACTATCTCCACTAAATCAATGTCATGTGGTACAACCAAAAAAAATAACGGAAATAATATCATTATAGACTGGGCTCATGATGACTCTCAGTAAATCTCTTAAAATATCAGATTATCTGACTTACCCAAACGCTTAATGATATTTCTGCATAATTCATGTTTTATATCATAAATAATATATATATATATTTTTAAATGTTAAATTGCTTTTTACCTTGAGAAAAAAATAATATAATATATATATTAATGATTTAGATGTGTGAACTCAAATGTATTCAAGTTGTAAGGAAAATATATACATTTTCACTTTTTAATAATAACACATGATTTTTTTTATTAAATATAGTCAATAAATATAATATTTATTTTTGTTAATCTTTGGAAAACAAAAGATGTGTATATTTTCCATTTTTATATATTTCCAAACCATTTTTAGGTTTACAATGTGTTTTTGTACTACTTGACGCGTGAAAGTTGCGTGGACTTTCAGCAGAACAAAAATAAGACTGAAATTATATAAAAAATATACACATCTTTTGTTTTCCAAAGATTAACAAAATTCGGTTACACTTTATTTTAAGGTTACCATGTTACAGTGTAATTATTATACATTTAAATTAGTACTGAGTAATAATCATCAATCATCAATCATCCCGTCCTTCGGATGAGACGTTAAACCGAGGCCCTGACTCTCTGTGGTCATTAAAAATCCCAGGATGTCTTTCGAAAGAGTAGGGGTGTAACCCCGGCATCCTAGCCAAATTTGCCCCTTGGCCTCTGTCCATCATGGCCTCCTAATCATCCCCGTGTATATGATTGGCTTCATCACTGTCTCCTCTCCACCATTAAGCTGGTGTGTGGTGAGCGTTCTGGCGCAATATGGCTGCCGTCGCATCATCCAGGTGGATGCTGCACATTGGTGGTGGTTGAGGAGATTCCCCCTTCTATGTGAAGCGCTTTGAGTGCCGAGAAAAGCGCTATATAAAATGTAATGAATTATTATTATTATTATTATTATTATCAACTGCATATGGTTTGGTTTAGGATTAGTTGCAAATAATTATGGACAATTTGTTTGTAATTACTATAGTAACTACATGTAACGTGTAACAAGGGCACTAAAATAAAGTGTTACCCAAAATTCTTAGTTTGTTAGGGCCGAGTAAGTGATGACTTTTTTTTGGGCTCACTATCCCTTTAATCTAAAAGAAGGTGTGTACACTAACATGTGTTCTAGGTAAATTAAACCTTTTTTTTTTCTTGGTTACACCACTTGACAGTTTTATTATTTCTTGAAAATAGTGTAAAATTTGTCACTTTTTCTAAATTAAGATATTTATTTTTCTTTATCGTAGACACTCTTCTTTACCATTGACCCACAAAACTTGTCTGTTTGGATGATACAACAGTTATTCGTCACAGTCATAAATATATTCATGATGCGTCATTACACACGCTTTGCATTTCTAAGTAATGGATAATTACATGCACCACAATTATGTTGTGCCATGTTAATCCCTGTACTGCGTTGTTTAATTATCTTACAACTCCTCTGTTATCAAGTTCATCTCCCTCAAGTTTCACAGGCAATTTAGTAGAAGCAACAGACAAAGAAATGGTCTTCGCAATCAGTGATGCTCAAAGTTCTTGTGTTATTGCAACCCTGGGTGGTTCAGTGAGGCAGGCATTGTGCTGCCGTTTAATCGATAGGCCGCTGTAGGTTAGATGATGCCTTAATTCAGAACATAAGTGGCCTTGGTTAATTGCAGCCATCCGTTTGGTTGTTACATCAGGGTCGTGCTCGGGCAAAGTGTTTGCGAAAGGTAAAATGAGCTCTTAATGTTAATGGCTGGCTCCTCTCTCTCCCACTACTTCTATCCTTTTCCTGAACCTCAAATCACCAGCTTCGCTCTCTTTAACGGTCTGTCTGCTTTCTGTTGTGCTCTTTCTCACCTGAAGCTTTTGTTTGCAAGCCTGTCTGTCTGTCTCTTCAACCTGTTTCTTCTCTTTCCTACCCAAAGTTTTCCGTGCCTGTTTTACTGCAGGGAGTCTGGAAGTGTGATGGCTGGGTGGAAGTTGTTGATTAGACTCCAGAGTGCTCAGGGGCTGTTTTTTTTGGCTGCGAATGGACTGCGGGCTTGGGAAGAGTCGTGGTTCAAAGAGAGCTTGGAGAAAGTGACCTCTTGTCTTGTCTCACAGAGCTTGAGGAATGAGCTGAATGTCCAAACGCCAAAACCGTATCATCCAGAAACAGAACACCACGGTTCAAAATAAAAATAAAATTGTGTAGCAAGTATGTTTCTAAAAAAATGGTTTTATGTTTTTCTCATAAAGAATTCTTCAAATGTTACAGTCTTATTATGCTGGAGGAGTCGGACCATGTGTGTTAGTTTTTGAAGTATTAATATAAAAAAATGTTCTATTGCGATTAGAGTCCAGTAGTCCTCTCAGCGGTGTTCATGACCCTGAATGCCCTGTTTAATCAGAATTACAACATGTTTACTTGCCGCTCTGACCGCCTGCTCAGGTTAATATGTATTAGCTGGATTAGTTATTATGTATTAGCTTGGATCTACCCGCATGTGTGTGTGGCCTTGACCAATTTGATCAAAATTTTCTCAGAGCAAACTTTGTGCAACACTGCAGCTCACATGCTAGTGCACTTTCATCTCAGCTGGGTTTTTAGAACGCGTGTCATGCTTGAGACAAAATAAATGCAAAGGACACGAGTGCAATGGTCAAACACGACCATATAGGGCAGGGGTGTCCAATTTTGTTCCTGGAGACATATCTATGTGCAGTTGAAATCCAATCCTGATCCAACACAGCTGTTTTTAATTATCAAGTGCTCCTGTAGATCTTAATTAGCTGCTTCAGTTGTGTTTGATCAGGGTTGGAGCAGGAAAGTAGATCTCCAGGGTTAGGATTGGGCACCCCTGATCTAGAGCATGCTTACATAGAAAAACAACGCAAAAGCAGTGCAATATAATGCAAGACGCTAGGCAGTGAAATTGATTTTTTTTTTAAACAGAGACGCTTCGCTTTTAGAATGCTGTGTCACTCCTGAGACGCTACAGAAGAAACGAGACAAACACAATGGTCAAACATATCCACCTAGAGCATGCTTGCATTAAAAACTATGGAAATGCAGTGCAGTGGAATGCAACAGAATGGGATGGAAAAAGCGCAAGGTGAAGAGACGCTGCACTTTAAAAACGCTGTGTCACTCCTGAAATGCTACAAAAGATGCGAACACAATTTGTAGAGAGACGACGCACTTTTAGAACGGCATGTAACCCCCCGAGATGCTACAAAAGACACAAGACATGAGCGCAAGGGTCAAACAAGAACATCTAGAGTAGACCATGCTTACTTAGAAAACATGGGAATTTCAGTGCGGTGGAATGTAACAACCCAAGACACAGGACAGTAGAAAAAAAAACTTGCAAGGTGTAGAGACGCTGCACTCCTAGAATGGCATCACGCCCAAAACTCGTCCCATTAAAGCCTGTTTTCTGCTTTTGCGTCGAATCGACGGCGAATCAGACCCCTCTGCGTCGCCGTGAACCCCTCTCCGACCCCTCCGCCGTAGCTCGACGTGCACCTCCAAAAATTTTTAACTACGCATCAAGGCGACGCAGACAGCAAGGGCTGTGATTGGTCAGATGCACCGCGATGCAACGCAACCTGACGCAGAACCATAAAACGGCCACAACGCCGTAGGAGTGACGGCGTAGCTACGCCGTGGAGTTGACGCAGAAGCATAATGAGGCCTTAAGATTGGGCTTACATGGAAAAGCATGGCAAGTGCAACAACACGACACCTAGAGCAATGGGATTCAAAAACCAAGGATGCTACAAAAAAACAAACTGGAGCACTGGAATGGAAGAAACGCAAGGTGTAAAGACGCTGTGCTTGTAGAACGTTGTGTCGTGCAAAAGATGCGAGACGTGAGTGCAACAGTCAAACACGTCAGTCTAGTGCACGTTTAAAAAGAAAAAGTTTAATGCACCCTCAGAATGCCCAACGCTCAAGACGTTCTGTGCATTGTTTCCCTGTGTTGATTTAATTGGGCTTCGAGTTACCAATAATAGTGTATCATGCTCTGCTCCATCTATTTTAGAAGGTTTAAATCAATAATTTCGCCTTCAAAATCAGCATTTCTGGACCTGGACAATGAACGTTGGAGGACCAGCATTCAGACACTGTATCAGAATGGGACAGATCTACCAAAGTTGTGTAGGCCTAAAAGTATGCATAATGACTCGTTTTTGAGCTTCCCTTGGCCTAGAGGCACCGCTAGCTCCTCTACCTTTTCTTCAATCCTCCCTTAACGTATCCCATCATCCCCTGGATTACTGTCCCTCGCCCAGACTCACTTAAAGACCACTACAAATCCTGCTAGCTCTGCTAAGCTCTACTTACCGTCTCTAGATTGTTTTTGCCCCACAGAACCTTCCCTGAACCGAGCCAAGATCAGCGCGGCCTCTTAGTCTGTACTCCTCCTCTATCCTCCCTAGATCTCCAGCTCTGTCCCAGAAATTGAATGGTGCTGCCGTTCATCGTTGCCGAGAACGATACGATGAATTGCCGTTTTGTCCCTGCTACTCTCAATAGCTGTTGGCTCTAGCAGCAGACTTGGCAGACTATTTTGATTATGGATGACAGTAAAATGACAAGCATTATTCATTAGTGCAGTTCCTTAAGATCCCTTGAGCTCTCTTTTGCAGTTTTTTGTGCAGTTCATTTCCTGTTGAAATTAGAAGCGAGGTAGTTTTTTTGTTTTAAATTGATAATAGGCTTTAGTTGTGCACAACATTATATTACTAAAGCTAAAATGGTCAAATTAAACATTCTCCTTGTATTAAGCGGACTAGCATAGGTTAACTGGTTTAGAAAAGCTCTTTTTATTAAGTAGAACACAATTTTTTTGAAATGACAAAAAACATCACATTATATTACCAAAGCTAAATGTTCTTATTATACGTTTCCCTTTTTGTTTTCAGTTGGCCTTTGATTAGCAGGCTAACAACTTAGACTACTAGCATAACATAGTGTTAACAGTTTCTAAAAATCTCTTTTGAAAATTAAATATCACATTATATTACCAAAGCCCTAATGGTCAATTTAAATATTTGCCTTTTGTATTTTCAATTGGCCTTCGGTTAGCAAGCTCACAGCTTAGCTTAAAGGTACAATATGTAGGATGTTTGCAGTAAAATATCCAAAAAGCACTAGGCCAATGTTATATATTTTGTTTAGTTGATTACTTACAATATACCAAATGTTTCCAACTATTTGTAAATCGCGAAACAGGGGTGAGGAGTCGCCAGTCAACGGCATCATATCCGCGTTACCCTCGGTTTCCGCCAGGTTTGCGCTAGTACTGCCATAGAAACCATGGCAACAGACGTTGACAACTGGGTTATGCCTAGCAGGACGCTCACGCTGTTGTTGTTTTGTTCAAACATATGGACCATGGCAAGCAGACTTTGAGACAAAAAGACGACTAAAATGAAGATCAACATCTTTCGAGATGCCGAGAGCTCCACGTCCGCGACTAACTTCGACTTGACAGAGACGCGAGTGTTGCATGTTACTTTATTAGACAGGGGAGCAAATGTACATAAAACTAATCAATGTTATTTAGTTCAACATGATGAAATGTTGAACAACATGATGTAATCTAGCTTACTGCTAGTCTCATACAGCCAACAAACAACCTAACTTAAAGGGTACCTATTATGGATTTTTGAAAATTGCCCTTCATGTAGTGTGTAACATAGATCTAAGTGAACAAAAACATCCTGCAAAAGTTTTAAACATGAAAGTTCACCGTATACAAAGTAGGGGTGTCCATGGTTTACCGATTAACCGTTAAAAATTGCGTAACCGAGTGAAACATTTTGCTCGGTTAAGTGGCGTCAATGGCGTGAATTGTTGCATCACCAGAGACCGCCAGAGCGCTCACAGACATTTGTAATGTCCACAAGAAGTTCACTTTTCATAATTTTAAGGCCGTAAATAGGCTTTTATTTCTCAAATAGTGTAATGTCTTAATATTAGTTTGCATAGGTCTTAAATTAAGGAAAGACGAGGTAAGGAAAAACGAGGTGGTAGCCTATTCACCGTACTGAGGGGGATGTGATCAAAGCCTGGAGTGGAGCGAAAGCACGTTCCTCTCTCCACTCTAAGCATTCTGTAATCACTTCGCTCATAGTCCACTTCTGGTTTTCAATTCCGGCTCACGGAAAAACTAACATGTAAAAAGACCGCTTACAAGTAAACATTTTTTAATAGTTGGTTCGGATGAGTAGCCTAGCTGAGTAGCCTATTTAATTGGAAATATCAAATAGGTTGTGCGATTATTAAAAAAAAAATAAATTTCACATGTTTTCGGTGCTGACGCGTTCAATGTAGCCTGGGTGGCGCTGCCAATAACCTATAAGCTGTCAAAAAGAACAGGCAAAAGTAATGATTATGAATATGTCAAATATAGCAAGGAGACATTTTAATTGTTTATTAATAAATAAGTGTTTTCTGTCAGTGTCGGCTCACACGGCTGGAAAGATGAAGTTGACGACGCTGACTCGCGATCTTCACAGTGAACGCGCCAGAGAGAAATGCACTTTTCATACGGATTACATAAGAGCAGTCTGTTTTCTTTCGTTTTGAATTGTTCTGTTTAAAAGTAGACATTTCAATATAGATATATTTCTCAGGTGTGTTAAGTAGTCTACCTTATACACAGAGTTTCGGTTCGTTTATGAGATGCGCTCAGTTCACGCACTGGGTCTCCGCGTTGTGATTATCTAATGTCTGCTGTATTTACTTCTATTTATTAAATCCAGTTATATATTCGGTTGATGAAACATTGATTAAAATTAAGATACAATTGATACAAAACGAAATTCACTTTAAAGAAAGGCTTTGTGCTTTCTGTTTGAGGTCTCTGGAAGTTTTTGTGCCGCTTCAACTGTCACGTCCCATTGTTTGTTCCATATAAATGCGAACACGAAAAATAAAATAAAATGAATATTTTATGTTCTGGGGAGAACTAACCCTTCTTCATTCGGCAGTAGCCTAGTACTTTTGGTTTGTGCAGTGCAATTCACAGAATTAGGTAGCCTAAAACAATATTTTGCCACCTAAAAGTTAAAGATGTTTTGTGCAGTTATTAAATGTGTTAAAATGAACTACCCCTTTCTCGTGTGTCTGTATCTCGGGGTTGCGGCGCGCACACTATGGTTAACCGAGTATTAACCGCTAAGGGCATCGGTTAACGGTTAATGAAAAACTTGAAAACGTGCAGCCCTAATACAAAGTTATTGTCTCTCAAAAGTAAGAGTCGACTCTGAGTCGCTTATATGAATCGTTCAACGAACGATGCTTTTTCTCTAACTTTATGACGTCACTTGTACAAGTTATTTGAATAAGATACGCCCACTCATTGCGTTCGGAGACGGCAGGGAAAACTAACATGTCGACGAGACGCTGTGTTTTGAAGTGCGACGCAAAAGCAAACTTTTTTCATCTGCCCAGTGAGGAGCATTTGAAGACTAAGTGGCTACAGTTCATATATACAACTATACCACAGAAGCCGAACCTGCCTAAAAGGACTTTGACCTTGTTCTGTGTTCGCATCATTTTGAAGATGATTGCTTCACAAACCTAAATGCTATAAAGTAGCCTATGGATTTGCGAGCTGGCAGATACTGAATGAAGGTTCTTGTCATTGTATGCATGTACAACTGTTGTTGGGGACTCCCAGAACAATATTAGGAACATTTTAAATGCCACTATAGGTACCCTTTAACAACATTCAACATTCAAGTGCGCCATTTAGGACAGGACCTTGCTAGAGCAAGATATCACAATAGTGTAGGCTACTATGTTTTTTATCAGGCATTGAGGAAGTGACATGATCTTGCCATGATGCATCACATCCTTATAATTTGTTACATGCTAGTCAGTATTCTCAGGAATTACCAGGAGGGCCTTTTTCAATCTAGAGAGCATTTGACTGGACAAATATTTGTGCAGTGCAGAATGAGTCTTCAATATTTTTGTTTTTTTTCCTGAAAGAAAGAAAAAACGGTTTACTGAAGCGTTTAGTTGTTAAATGCAAATTTTGTCAACTTTTAGATGTATACCTATAGCATATGGATGTTTTCAAACTATCCACTATACGTCTGTGTCGAGAGCTTGCGTTCTTCAAGAAAATGTATGTCTTGCATTCACTTTGGTCACTTAGCCGCAGAGCACAGCTTTGATATTTACGCTGCTTAGCTTTTGTTCGCGTCAGTCGCAGAACTGCTTTGTGCGTCCTAGCTCCTGACGCGCACACACACACTTACACGTCCAATGATTGCCTACAGCGACGCGTCCTTTGCTAGGCACGAAACGCATCTCTCTTCTCTCATTCTGTCTCTTTTTCTGTCACTCACATACACATAGTTGAAAGAAAGAAGCCCTTATCTTCCTCACCAGAGACACTTCGTTCATGTGCCTGCATGCAAATGAATATATATTCAGTGTCCGCTCCGCTCACTTCCTCTCGCGTCGCACACACACTCAGCCGGATAGAAAAGCATTAATGTCTGTGTGTGAGGAGGGAGGTGCTGTCAGGCAGACATGCCATGGCTGATAAATGCCGCGGCTGTGTTGTCACTGCAGTCAGGTTTGAGTTCTTTTGTGCTCGGCATGTAGCGCCCGCACCTCGCACAAAGCAGACGCCCAGAACGCCATGTGGGTGTGTTTGCGTTTTCTTCCACACGTTTTTGTTTATTTATGCCTTTGCAAGTCCGTTTAGATAGAGCAGTCATTCCATCCTCCACTTGTAGCCACATTTCGTTCGATCAGATAAGACGTAAGGTTCATTTGCCTGTGAAAGTTTTTCCTTCCTCCACTTCCCTCGCTTTTCTTACTTCACACAACATTGAGATGTGAGTGCTCAGTTGTTCATAAAGCATGAAACATATTGTCTGCCTGTATTGTTCGGCGTTCTGTTTCACTAGGCGATTTTTGTGATTATCTTTGGATGGGGTTATGAATCTGTAATTATTTTGAGGCTTGCAATATGGGAGTTTTGCACGTTAACGCAAGCACTTGCTGAATGCTTATTATTTTACTTTATGGAGAAAAAAAGTGAGTCAATAAACAATTTTGCTGTTGCAAGAAGCTGTAGCTGAAGTATAGAAGGCTTTTGAATGTAAAGATTAAGTGTTTTGCTGTGACCAACAGCAAAGCTGCAGATGGATCTGTTTGGTGTTATGAGCGTTGCTATAGAAACAAATAATTTCTGAGTCTTGAGGACGTGATCAGCTCAGTCGAATCTCCGTTCTGTCATCTTATGATTTTGGTAATTCTCTGTAGTGAGCCTTGTTTTTATGTGTGTGTATAAATAAATATACAGTGCAAAAGTTCAGAGTTCAAAAGTTTGAGGTCAGTACTTTTAAAAAATAATAATACTTTTATTATTACTTTAAAGGAACATTCCACCGTTTTTTCATATTAAACTGGTATTCCCTTAACTAAGACGAGTTGGTACCTACCTCTCTCGTCTCAGTGCGTGCACTCAATCGCTCTGGCGCACGACGACACTTTGAACTATAATGCATGGCGGAATAGCACTCTGAGAACACTTTGACTCAACGCAGTAATATCATCCAGGATCATTACTGCGCCGAGTCGAAGTGCTCCCAAGTGCTATTCCGCCACGCATTATAGTTATCCATTTAACTACTCGTGTATTTAAATAGGGAAAACCTGGAGGTGTTTGGTCGCTTCTAACTTCATCTCTGTTTGGATCCTAATGAATGAACTGGACTATCAAAGGCCTCGTTCACACTGCAGGGCTTAATGCTCAATTTCGATTTTTTGAAAAAATCAGATTTTTTTGCAAGGCCGTTCACATTTCCAATTAACGATAGCTAACTTGTTTATCTTCTCATTCCCCCTACTTCAACGCAGAATTATGACGTTTGTCGCATATCAATGGCGTGCGGGTCGGATACATGTGTCCTGGCCGTTCAGATTGAGGTCGCATTTCAAAAGATCGGATACGTATCGGATTTGGACCACATACCCAAGTGGCCTGGGTCGCATTTGAAAAGATCGGATCTGTGTCGTTCAGACTGTCATGAAAAGATCGGATACAGGTCGCATAGGGGCAAAAAAATCGGAATTGGGTCGGTCCTGCAGTGTGAACGTAGCCAAAGTGTCGCCGCGCGCCAGAGCGATTGAGGTGTGTATATCAGCTCGTCTTAGTTAAGGGAATAACATAGTTTAATATGAAAAAAACGGTGGAGTGTTCCTTTAAGAAAAGTATAATGTTAACTGTATAATCTTTCATTTCCATTTAAAATAAATGCTGTCCTTTTGAACTTTCGATTTATCAAAGAATCCTGAAAAAATTATCACTGTTTCCACAAAAATATTAAGCAGCACAACTGTTTTCAACATTGATAATAATAAGAAATGTGTTATGAGTAAACAACATATTAGAATGATTTCTGAAAGATCACGTGACACTGAAGACTGGAGTAATGATGCTGAAAATCCTGCTTTGACATCACTCAGGAAAGTTCAGGAAAGGTCCACAAGCTGGGACTAAAACTTTAAGCACAACAGTGCTATATGTTAGCCCACTAGGCTATCAGCGCCAACATATTTTTATTTTACTTTGTATTTTTTCAATTTTATTAATTTTTTATTTTATTTGTCTGACAGACAAAAGTCTGATCACTTAAAAGCAAAGCTTGCTTTTCCATTTATGTTTTTACGTTTTATAACGTAGTCTTACAGGTTAACGTATGGTCATCAACAGTATTTTAACAGTGATGCTTTCCTTGGCAATCCGCATGTTTTGTCATTTTGTACAAAATTTGTTTTTGAAAGTTTATATCTTGAAAATATAGATTTCGGTGTAATTCACCCTGGAAATGTAATATTTAACTCAGGATTTCAGAAGAAGCTGTGTTTTTACCATAATATTGTAATTGATATAGCTCTCAAAAAATCCATATTGGTCGGACCTGTTTACATGTGTAGTTAAGATTGATATGTGCCAACAACCACCATGATGGCGAAATAGGAGCAGGTATGTACACGCACATTTGAGTTGAGCGGTCGAACAGGATCAGCTGTATGAAAATGGAGAAGCCCCTGAGGTATTCCTTACGTCTCTCAGGAACACAGCAATGCTTGTGCTTTAGCCTTACAACCAGAGAGTCCTCTAGTTCAGCTTCACTAAACCACAAACACTGCAGAACACTGATAATGATAAACGATTGGCGGACGGTTAAGAGGACTATTTCGGCGGATGCTGTTGTCGGTCTCACACAATTAGCTGAGTAATAGGGTGTGTTCTTGGGGCACGATTGGGTCACCTGAGTCAGATTAAGCTTGCACTGCAGCAGCAGAATCTGTAATGTGAATTTACTGATTCATAATGAAAAATAACAGGCCGCCTTTTTTTTAAAGCGAACATATGCAGTCACGTTTTTTATGGCGATTGTATGAATTCCGGACCAGTTACCTGTTTGCTGCATACCGTCTACTAAAGTTTCAGTACCTATTTTCAAAACCGTCTAGTCGGTGAGTTGTATGAACGACTAGTTGACTAATCGGCCTTAAAGGCGTCCTGTATAATCAGACTGTTTTTAGGTTGACCTTATCGTGATCAGACACGTTTTTAGGGTGTGTTCACATACACTACCTTTGTGTAGGAATGGCCTCATGTTCATTAAGGCTTCATTTAGTTGATCAAAAATACAGTAAAAACAATACAATTGTGTATATTTTAAAATGTAATTTATTCCTGAAGGTAAAGCTGAATTTTCAGCATTACTCCAGTCTTCAGTGTCACATGATCCTTCAGAAATTGTCCTAAATATGCTGATTTGCTGCTCAAGAAAGATTTCTTATTATTATTATCAATGTTGAAAACAGTTGTGCTGCTTCATATTTTTGTGGAAATCAAGACACTTTTCCAAGATAATTTGGTTAATAGAAAAAAAAGCATGTATTTGAAATAGAAACTTTTGCAACAATGTAAGTCTTTACGGTTACTTTTGAGCAATTTGCTAAATAAAAATATTAATTTGTTAAAAAAAAAAGAAATCTTACTGATCCCAAACTTGTGATGTTTTCAAAAAAAGCTAGACATCTTGCAATGAAAAATTAAAATTAAAAATGTAGAGATGGACCGATGTATCGGCCAACAATCGGTATCGGCTGATAAAAGCAATTATTTTAACTATCGGCCATTGGGCGATTTGTTTAAAAACAGCCGATGATCAGTGCTGATTATATCCTCCTGTCAATCAAAAGGGTGCAGTAAACATGACGACTGCAAACCACACTGTGTGTGAAGAAAATCTCTTGTGTTGAGTTAGTTAAGGCAAGTTAATGCGACGACAACGCAGCTAAAAACATAAAAACAAGCTCTATTTGACCCTATGACTCACCGTAGTTCAAGCCAGGGTTGCCAGATCTTGAGTTTTTCTTTTGACTACTACTAAACATTTCTCTCACCCAATAATCGCAAATAGATCTGTTTTGATACTTCTAAAAAGAAACAAAGTGTCATCTTCAAATTCTGTGCATTTAATCATGAAATTCAAACAATAAATGGCGTTTTGACACTCTTAAATGTGACGTAAAAGATCACTGTAGCGCTAATGCAGAATGCTAATTAAAATAATGGTAAAAATATTTTTTAAAAAAACAATGAATAGAACACAAATGTTTTAGTAGAAAAGGAGCTTATTTTAATCAATGCATCTGAATGATATCATTTTTATATTCTGTATTTCACAGATCTTCCTCCATCTTGTTTTTTT
The DNA here is from genome assembly GCA_036326025.1 of Chrosomus eos. NCBI lineage: Eukaryota > Metazoa > Chordata > Actinopteri > Cypriniformes > Leuciscidae > Chrosomus > Chrosomus eos. Next base: position 34,888,038 of record CM070825.1, on the reverse strand, counting down.
TAATATGAGCTCATTATAATGCATTATTGGTATACTGTACAGTAATGCTATTGCGTATTATTTTGGCCAAACAATTTACTTATCCTAAAAGGCAGTATAAGAGGGTCGCTTACTTTCTAGAACAGCTCATCAAAAGCGTGCTAACCTAAAATGTCTTCTGTTTCCTTTAATTTAACCTTTGACTTCCTCAGTAGAAAGTGTCTTGCCTACCAAGCAGAGCCATAAATGATAAGTGAGGCATTCGTGATTTAATTGCATTTGTAAAACCTGTGTAAAAATGTCCTTGGCTTGTACCCTGAAATGCTACAGGCCAGGGTGATGGAAAACCCTCCTCCTGCTTTACTGTAGTTTTATGGCATGAGTCAGTGTGCAGTCTTTTCAGACCACCAGTTTTTTAGTAAAGTAAGTAAAGTGATGTTGAATAGAGTAATTACAGTTTGCTTGAGAAGCAAAAAGAAGCTTATTAGAGTATGTGGAGGAGTAGAATTGTTAATCAAGATTGAGTCTGCTCTGCTGCTATATTCATAGAGCGTCTGAGTGGATAAATTGGACAAGCTCATAGGGGATAGATGGGCATTTAGCTCAAAGAGATGTCTAACATCAAGTGCTGCGTATTTAGTGGTGCTTTATAAATGCAAACATCATTCATTTCCTCAAAGCCCTTAATCTTAAGTATTAATCTTCGGAGCGTAGCTTGTCCCACACAGTTTGCGCTATTAATACATCAAGTCGTCCGACTTGTTGAAAAGAGCTGTGATGTTACTTGTGACCAGGTGATAAAACAATGCAGAATATTGAATAACTGTATTAACTCATGGTAAAGACTTTAGCGACTGCATAGCCCACCCAAAACACTTAGCATATTTTGCATAGCCAAACACTACTCTCATTTTCTTTTGGTAAATTTAATATAGTGAAGTTTTCTGTTTGTCTGATTAATTATGTGAAAAAAACACTGGAAAAAGTTGATGTAGGATTTAGTTTCATTTTTCTTTTCAAGTTAGAATTTTCCTTCAGAAATTGCTAGTAAATTTCGCAAATAATTACATAGAAACTGTGAGAAAAATTTAAAAAACAGTGAAATTTGGGAAGTAGAGAGACTAAATTTGTATTTTCTTGTAATATGCACTTTTTGTTCTATTTACAACTTTGAAAAATATTTTTTTTACAGTGTGTCTGGCTATGGGAGAAATATTGTCAGTTATAAATCACTCATTGATCATAATAAGGGTTTTTCATCATACATACTTCATGGGTCTGAGAAAACGTCATTAATTCACTGCTTCTTGTAGTCTTTTTCTGTTTTTTATTCTTCCGGTGTAGCTTATTGATCTGATGCTCTGCTCTTTTAAAAACCTGACTCAAGCTAGTGTTTTTTCTGAATTTGAGACTCATGGATCGAACCACTGAGAACAATTTCTGACGTATATTTAACTGTGCATTTGGAGTTGTAAAAGATTTGGTTCTGAGAAATTCCTCTCTGTGCAAGCTTATATTTTGTCCATTTCCTTTAACCTTCACATTATTGTTGTGCCGTTTCTCTAAAGTTCCTCATTTGTGCAGCTGGATGCAGTAATGGATGAAAGTGCACTTAGGGCTCTGCTGCTCTTGTTCTCTACCTATTTCTGACATGGCGTTTGCTCACAAAGTGCAGTCCGAGCGGTGGGTTATCTGGCCTAATTCGTTTATTCCTTTCGCTCCAGCCCTTTCTTTTTTTCTCCCTGGTCTGAGAGTTGATTTTTATCCAAGTCCACTCCATTCCTCTCTGGTGTACTGGGCATTATGAATTAACCCAGTTGAAGGTCGTTTAGTCAGCTTGCCTTCCCGAGTCTCAAGAGCTTGAGTCTAATTTACGTTATCTCGCTGGAAAATCTAAGACCTGTCAAGTCGCCCTTTTGCCTCTTGTCAAAGCTTGTGTTAAATGCTTATATAGCACTCAAATATACCTCCACGATGAAAAAACTCAGCTAAATCAGTCAACAGATCACAGGTGGGAATCGATGTTAGGCGGGCTGAGGGAGAGGAAGACGGGGTAGTGTTGGTTAACAAAGGAAACCAGATTAATAGATATGAGGATTATAGGGTGTTATCCAACAACAATGTTGGGCTGTCTTAACATTGGAATTTTAACAGTTGGTCAGTAATAAAGAACAAACATACAAAATACTAACAATAGATCAAACAAATAGAATAGTGATTATTCAAGACAAGTAAACAGTCTGTAATAAAATACAGGGAAAAGAGTAAGATACAAATAAAGTAGGGATGCACCGAAATGAAAATTCTTGGCCGAAGCCGAATAATAATGAAACGCTTGGCCGAAGGCCGAATACCGAATACCGAATGCGGTATTTCACATTTTTTCCATTTATTTTGGCAATTTTTTCACCATTGCATTTAATTAAATAGTAAAAATATGCTTTTTTTACTATTTTGTCTTGAGAAAAACATCAAATTGCAAAAATACAATTTGTTTAACACTGAATTTTTTTTTTTAACATTCCAGCAGATATTATTTAAACAAAGCACAATATAACTTAAAATAAATAAATTAGTAAAATAAAAACTATTTTTATTTGGCCATCTTTGAAGCCCCCCTTCTTGAATAGCCTATGTTAGGCCTATAACTGACTGCTGAAAGAATATAACTAAAAAAGTGCATTGAAAAGTGCAAAAGTGGATGAACCCACAACAAATGAATAACTGTCCTAGACATAAGCCTACTTTTGAGGTTTACATAAACTTTATCGTTTAAACCTGGGCGTTGACAGGTTTGCATGGATTGCCTGGATCACTTGGGTTTCAATATAGCGCGCGCTCTCCGTGGCGATTAGCAGATAAGGAGTTGCCATGAGAACGACTCTTTTCATCTCTCTCTTTTCATAAAGATTACATAAACAGAGAATATTTGTTTTCGTTTTGAATTAGATCGTTTAAAAGTAGACAATTAAATGATTATAAAGATATGCCTTTGCCTGTGTGACTAGTATTGTATTGGCTGAGTTTTTTAGAGACGTGCTCCAGAAAAAAAAGTTAACGGAGACAGAGGCAGAAAGCACACCCTGTTTGTTTTCTTTATTTTACAAAAGCACAGTTTTGTTTCGATTGTAAGTGGACACAAGTAGTCATTTAACAGTTTATTTTTTCATATTTCTTAAGTCTGCATTTAAGTGACCATAAATGACGGAGTATTTAAGTCTATTTTGCTGCAGTGCTATGTGAAAAGGGGCGGCGCGTTTCTCAACTAGAGGGTTAAAAGACGCTTTAGTGCTGCAAGTAACAACGTCTGCCACAGACGCATCAGATGAGCTTCTCTTTTGTCTTCTCCTCAAAGGGGGCATGTTGGCTGCATTTATAAAGCGCGTGCCTCTCACTCTACGCTGGTTACTATTTGATCGCGTCATCAAAAACGTCATTGTTCGGTCAAATTTATTTGGCCTTTTTACTTGTTCGGCCGAACACCGAAAGTGCTTTTTTTTGCTATTTTCGGCCGAATAATTTCGGTTGCCGAACATTCGGTGCATCCCTAAAATAAAGTAAACAGTTCTTGAAGTTTTTGCAGGTATCTAACAGCAGTATTGGATGAAAGCAGTGTCTGTTTTTCAATGAAATTACTGTAATTTTTGTAATAAGCACTAATAATTTCATTGTGGCTTGCTTGACCTAAGTGACCACATTCGGGTATCTGATTCGGTTCTTCTGTTACTATATTTACAGTAGCCTACTACACTCTTAAAACTAAAGCTTCTTTATTTCCATTAATGGTTCTATGATTTTTAATCATAAAATTACTATTCTTTTACATTAATAAGAGCATTAACTAATATTATTACATGTTTATTTCTTTGAAATGCGCATTTGACCGTAAAGCACTGAGCTTGAGTTGAGATGCAGATCAAATTAACGTTTAAAACCCTAATTTTTAAAGGGAAAAATTGTAATATTTTATTTACCTTTTTTTCGGATACCTAACATTAAAAATAACATTTAAACTGGATACTATTTCGAAAAATGTAAAACACTGGAAAGTCCTTAAAGTGCTTGAAAGAAACCTGAAATTAATAATATAAAAACATTCAACTATTTCTGCTACACTAGCTTTGTTATAACTAGCGTTACTACATTAAATCCAAAGTGAATGTTGGTGATTTGTAGACTGAAAAAAGCCTTGTATAGCTTCATCATGGCACAATGCTTCTCTTTTCCACTTCAGCGCTGTTATCTATGGTTTATAACCGAGAATTCTGCACTGAATTTGAATGCTTTGCACTAGATCTTGCAGAGATGATATTAATACAAACGCTTTCTCAGTGGATCTCCCACCGCTGTGTAGTAACATGTCGCGTGATCGAGACCAACCTGTTCTGAGCTCGCTCTGTGCTGTCTATTACATCTCTGAGCTGATAAACTCTCCGCACAGCTCGTTTTTTCACGCTTTCGTTTAGTTTGCAGTTTCTATGTTTTTCATATGCAACAGAAATGACAGCTCTATCAGTTGCGCCAGTGCGACCTCTAACAAAAAGTAGTCGTACCGGCAAGAAAAAAGGTTGCAAATGCGACCATGTGGTCCTGTGATCCTCTGTGGAGAGGGCGGAAAAGATGTCACAGTGTCACAATTTCTCGTTGAATGAAGATTGGTTGTAAAGTGGCTGGAGGTGTGGTCAAGCTCGAGCCTGAGAGAGCCTGGGGAAAAGTGGTGGCAGTGAGAGGCTGTGCCAGTCATGCACATTGCGTGGGGGTGGAGATCAGGAGCATGTTGAAGCAGAGCGAAGAAATTCAAACAGGAGGGCATCAGATTAACACAAGCTAAAGGTTTTCATTCGCCTTTTTCGAACAAAGTCACATATGCATGTGTGTTTGACGACGACTCGTAGAACTACTATGACAGACGCCTCCGAGGTCCCTTCACAATCTGGCCAGCGGAGCCCGCGCTAACACTTTCAGCCTCCGTAGCCCTTCAAGCTGCTGTTTATTCTTCTGCTTGGCCGCACTGTTGGCAGAGGGTACCACTGTGCTGTGAATGTGTGAGGTTTTCTTGCGTACAGATAGTTTATTCTGCTGCTTTCACGCTGTTTGGGACTGGAACAGAACATTGGAGACATGTGGCCGTGTCCCCACCACCTGCAGTGAATCGGATGGTGATAGTCCACTACCTTCTGAGGGTAGATGAGGGATCGTGGGGTGCTTTAGTTTCTCTCAGAGTGTCTTAAATTGAACTATAGTGGATTTTGACACCTGATGGTCGTGTAAACACTTCAGCACTTGTCACTCATTTAGCCTACTGAAAATCTTGACATATCCACCCTAGATCTCTTTTGTAAAACATACAACTTTGTAAAATAATTTTTTTGAGTCAAATCTTTTCAAATGAATTCCACTGACTCAATGATTAAGGTATAGGCTAGTTATCACCCACATGTCGATTCAAATCCATAAGTGCATATTTAGGCCTAGTTCACTTGTTTAACCAATGAGACAACCATTGAGGTTTCTTTTTGCGTGTCACGCAAGCGCATTTGATCTTCTATTAAAACCAATGAGGTTTATTCTTGTGTGTCAAACAGCTAATGTTTAACAACTCCTTATATCAGATGGTTATCAGTTTAAAGGGGGTAAAGTTTAGTATTTTTAGGTTGTTTTATGGTACATTTTTTTTCTTTTGAAACTTACAATCTACCATTTCCATTTTTTTGGGGGAATCTGTTCCCTAAATCTGCACAGTATCATCAGAACCAAACTGAACTTGTCAGTGCTAAATTATATTTTCAGCTTATGTGATTGGCTGTAAATATTTTAGTAGTTCTGTGATACTTAATGCGAAAGTGATGGATTTCAGAGGAACTACTCTTAAGATCCCTGGGAATGCTAACAGATAGCCACGTGTGGTTTCGTGTTGCTAGTGGCACTCTAAATTTAAATGTGTTGGTGTAAATAGGCGTTTGGCTCTTCAGGTAGATCCGATAGGCCCTTCGCATTAAGTGCAAGGTTGGACATCTGCTGATCTGCTGTTCTGAGGAGTCTGAGGTTACTGCCGCCCATGGCTGAGTCAGTGCAGGCAGGATGGGGCTAATGGCATTCCCCATCTGAATGCCCATTTAAAATGGACGAGCAAGCACAAAACCCTCCAACCTCTGGCTGCCTCAGGGCTGTTTTTGCAACTGCCAAAGCCAGAGGCAAGTCTGACCAAGGAAGAAAAACACACATATTCCCTTTCTTGTTTGTGCGAACACTCTCCTCTCGCCTCTCTCTCTCTCTCTCTCTCCAACTGTTTCCTTGGGTATCTGGTTTTGGCAAAACAGAAAGTGATGTATTACAGAAATGAATGAAGTTAAAAGCATGTTCCAAACGTGTGAATTTCTCTCTTCTGTCTAACACAAAAGGAGAACTTTTGAATACTGTGCTGGTCGCTCTTTTCAATGCTATACTAATTTTGGATCAGAGCTTTCAAGCTTCAGAAAGGATGCAAAAAAATATTTTTGGAATCTACTGAATTCATACAATAGGTTTTTGATGAACAGACTGAAACTTGAAGGGTTAGTTCACCCAAAAAAGAAAATTCTCTCATTAATTACTCAGTCTCATGTCGTTCCAAACCCGTGAGACATTCGTTCATCTTCGGAACACAAATTAAGATATTTTTGATGAAATCGGAGAGCTTTCTGGCCCCTCCATAGACTGCAATGTTATTACCACTTTCAAGGCTCAGAAAGGAAGTAAAGACATTGTTAAAATAGTCCATAGGACTACAGTGGTTCAACCTGAATGTTATGAAGCGATAAATACTTTTTGTGCGCAAAACTAACGACTTTATTCAACAATTGAAACTATTTATTCTCTTCCGTGTCAGTCTCTGATGCTGTTCACATGGTAAACACAGTGCAGCGCTTCCAGGTTCTACATCAGAACGCCGGCTCAGTATTGCACCACGTGACTAACCCCCTAAATCGTTATTTTGACCTTGAAATTTGTAATAAAAAAAAATGCATAACCCAATCTTCCAATGAAACAACAGACTTCTTTCTGGTGACATATGCCAGACTTCTCCAATCATTAAGTCTGCTTAAACTCCGAACATCTCTTCGATTGCAAGCTCGCATTTAGATCTACCTTATCCGTTCAACAACTGATGCAGAGAACCAAGTCTCCACACTTATTTTTATTTCTATAATCCACTCCACTTGGATGTACGTCGCAATACTGCAGAAAAGATCAATCGCTTCTTCATTTTCATCGCAACTTGTTACTTTTCAATCTGTTCCTCACACTATGCTGACATAAAGCTTCAGAAGACTTTGTTGCACATCAGCTTTTGGAGCTTGAAATCCTTGTAATTGATGTAAAAGAATTACCAGTGCGTTCTTCAGTATTTTTCCTTTTTTGTTCCACAAAGGAAAGTCAGTCATATGGAATTTGAAACAACATGAGAATGAAATAGAATTTTCATTTTATAATGAACTAATCCTTAAAGAAGCATTAAAGTATTTGATTATTATTTTATTTTTTGTTGCCCTTTCTGAAGAAAAGAAGCAGAACATTTTTTTCACATCCATCCGCCACTGCTGCAAGCGCTAGTTACTGTGGCAACAAGTAAAAAGTCATTATCTCTAATTGACACCATGGCAGGTTCAGGTGTTTTCATAGTTTGCTTTCACTCTCTAGAGACTGAGTCAGATGTCTTGTGTTCGCTTAGCATTTGGTTTCCTTTTCTCTCCCTTCTACTTACTCTTATCCTCTGCCTTGAGTTGTTTGTTAGTTTTGAATGATTTTTTCTGTCCTGTCTTTCTCATGGGGAACTTCCGCCCCGTTTTCCACAGTGTAATTAACCAGAAGGGGAAAGTGCACCATCATCTCCTGCTTTAGGAGCTAGCAGCATGTCTGGGCTTATATGAGAATTTTACAATGCTCCATGTGAAGTGAACATGCCCTATGAGTGAACTACTGTTGCTACCAAGCCCAGTTAAGTCCCTGTCAGATCATTGTATTGTTCTTTTGTATAGTCCTCCTTTCTCTCTTATTTGTCTTGTTGGTTCACGTTGGTTGTATCAGGATTGGAATTTATAGGTTTATTGCAATGCCATTAAAATGTAGATTACAATTTTTAAGGCTCCTCTCTCTCTGGTTATCAGCAGAACTGCCAACTGACAGGAAGTACAAACTAAAACTGTAGCTTGAAAATGTGGCTGCTTAACAGGGCCATATCAGTCAGGGAAATAACAAGAAAACAATTGTTTTTTTTGGCAGGAATAATTAAGAAATATTTCACACACACACAAAATGACAATATTAGCTATCCATCCAAAGGTTTTAGATCCAGTTACTGTCGTCAACAAAAGCTGCTCAGTTTTGTGGTCTGTGCGTGACTCAAATGCTGCTGTTTGCTATATATATAGTTATAAGACTATCCAGTCTCCGTGTTTATTAACTTTAGTCAGTCATCAAGGTTACAGGCATTATTCATGACTATCGTGAGAAGAATAGAAGAGATGCTTGGTTATTCATTCATACAGATTATATTCTGTTCCTATAAAATATTATATAAGAGTCACACCTGTTATTAAATACAGTTGTAAATCACAAACACTTGCTGCATTTACATGGACCTAATAATCCGATTGTTATGATACAAATAGCACACTCAGAATAAAAATGTCAATGTAACCACGTCAATCGGAATAAATTGGCTAAATCCGATTAAATGTCATTCAGGTTGTAAGGGGTGATTTAAACCTTTTCTAATCCGATCGAGAGGACATGTAAACACTTGATCGGATTGAAAACCGAAAATCGAAAGTACTGTGCATGTGCAATGATGTAGAAATGTTGTAATGGTGTAATTACATATGACGTGTGGAACAAGCTTGTTGTTTTTGAATGAAGTGTGATAAATGACTGTCGTGTCATTCTAAAATTCTTCTTCCGCTCATCGTCTGTGAAGTGGAGCATGCAGGACAACGTCCCACCAATCCTGGTTTCGGACTCTCATCCACAGACACCTTGTTTTGGGCGCGAAAGGGGCATTTTACTGCTTTATTAATATAAGCAGCACAACACAAAGCTTCATGTGCTTGTTTCCAATTTAAAGCTTGTTACATAACGCACACATCATCCCGAGCACATTATTTAGCGTTCATGTAAACACTTTGTTCAGATTCATCAATCAGAATTAATTCATTCCGATTGAAACAAAAGCTGACCATGTAAACGTAGCTATTGGCTGTGAATGTAGCCATAGAAATGTAGTCTTGTCATTTGTTTTAATTGGTGTCATAATCCAGCAGTGCAAGAACATAATTCTCGCCTACATCAAAGAAGAAAGTGTTTTAATGTTATAGATTCATTTGAAGAGACCAGACTGGTTAATGAGTGAGTGCATATGTGTGTGTGTGTGTGTGTATTAGAGACTTTGACACTCACTATCATTGCAAGAGCAGATGGTACATTATAAGTGTAGCGTATGTGTGTAAGAACCATCTGTTTGAAATGGAGTAACCCTTCTGTGCTGGTGTCCCATAGGTTATGGTGTTTACATATAACACATACTTGCATAACACATATACAATATATCATTACACATGAACCAACAGGGTTCCCTTGGTTATGGACAACCTTAATATCAGGGACTTTCAAGGCCTGGAAAAGTCATGGAATTAATTTCTTAGAGTATTAGAAGTTATGGAAACTCTAGACATTTCAATTAATCAGTCAAACCGGTTGACAAATCAGACTAGATTCAGCTAATCACTCTTAATTGGAATGATTCTCAAAATCCTTATCTAGGAATCACGAACAACTAGAAAGGTCATGGAGAAGTCATAGAAATTCATTAGTCAAAAAATGTGAACCAGGGTGCTACAACATAGATTCAGGTTTGACAGAGATTTTATCTACTCTCTAGTTATGTAACATTAGATTTTTAACAAAACTAGTTTCACTCAAGCAAAGTATCTGTCTTTGGTTCATGGTTTGAGAGTGATCTAAGGACTTTCAAGGCTTGTTGACTCTTTTTGTAGCACTAGCCCCCAACACCTGTGCCTTAGCACAATTAACTAGCCAATTAGCCTGTAAATCTCTGCTGTTAGTGGGATAGATTGGCAGCTGGGAAGGGAGTGTTCAGCCCTGAAGGAAGGAGGCATTGTGTAATTACAATTGCCTCTTTGTGTGATAGCGTTATGTACATTTGCACCTGCCTGTTTATGCGAGTGCTGAGGGTGTGTCTGTACACATTTTAGTGTTTGAATGGATACAGTATAGTGTATATATTTTATTAGTCTTGGGGTATTAAATCCTGCTCTTGAAGGGTAACCTTTCTGTACACTTCAGGCCATCCTTAAAAATATTCTTGTTTGCCGTAACCCGACCGACCCTGTCAATTTAGGACCGACCCAATAATTAATTTTTTTCCCTTTTAGTCCGACCGACTTGCCGATTGTTAACTTGCGTTAAGACCGACCAAAATGTTTTTTTTTACTCTTCAAACAACTAATGCAAATGCAATAATATAATAAGTATTGTGAATATAAAAAGCCTACATAGGCTACATTCTTTCTTTTAGATATAAACCCGCGGCGTCTATGATTGTTTACACCATGGTATACGTCACATATGGCCTAGACACGTTCGCTCAGTGGTTCGCGCTTGGTAATGATGGCTGCGGGTGTTGTTTTCCGAGAATTTTGTAGTCCTGTTTGTCATTGTGCACGAAACTTCACGCCAATAAATCATCAGAAATATTGCTGACTTGTGTGCGTCTCGTGCGCGTCTCACGCGCTCTCTTTATGTTCGTCCTAATCTGGTCCTAATGCCTGTTAGTTGTCCATGGATTTGCCTATTATATGTGGCGTTGAAAATGGAAACGTCTTTAGACATGAAAACTTGATTTTACAATCGATTTAAATGAACACTTTTGTCTCAAAAAACAAACAGGATTTTTTTCACAAAAGTGACAAGTTCTGACAACCGAAAGCAACGTAACTGGTATCTGATTTGTTGGTTGCATTGACACCTAGCGGTGGATGCAACTAGTAACCAGTAACACAATTGAAATTATGTTTTATGGATGTAAACATCCTAAATGTAACATTAACATGTTTTCTCATAGGTATTACATTGCATGCTAATCTAATTAACTGTTATTTTGTGAATTCTAAAGTCATTTTAATTTAATTTTAATTTTTACCTCTGAAAATCCACTTTCATTGAACTCTAGTGGCTTCTTTTTTCTTGATTTTGCCACAAAAAAATCAAATAAATGCAGCTGGAATTAATGTAATACAAATGTTTTTGACATATCTATATAACCTGCATCAGAATGAGGTTTGCAAAGGTGCGCCAGAAGACACGGTTTAAAGACACAGTCAGTGACGTCACAATATGCAAATTTGTTTAAATTCATACCATGACCAAAATTGTACATTTTTTTTTTACATTGAATCTTGAAAAAAAAAAAAATAGGCCTACCTACCGACCCTCTTTTTTTTTTTTTTTTGCTGTTACTGCAAACCAAAATATTTTTAAGGATGGCCTCAGCTGCAACCTGCTTTTTAGTAATCCTGAAGACCTTGATTAGCTGGTTCAGGTATGTTTGATAAACGTAGGAGATTCTGCAGATTTATTACTCCTGGCCTTAAGGGGGCATTCACACTGCCAGAAGTGATACAAGTGACTGGAAGTCATTCATTTTCATTTGAGAGGTGGTGACAGCAGATTTAGATAAAGGTTTCCAAAATAAAGCCATACAAATATACCCAAAAAGAACCAATCCCCAACCAACACCGTCCATCTTAAATACCTGCTTCAGCATCCTCAAGTTCAGATTTGGTCTTGCCAGAGTTTTTTGGCCTGTTGTCCACTGTCCCAAAATGTAGGAAGAGAAGGCAAGAGTAAAATCATATTTAAAAGAGTGACTCCATGAGGGACTTTCAAATGAAGGTCGTCTGTTTTTGCATTGGCTGCACAGTAGTGGAGGTTGGCGTGGACTGCAGTGTTTGTGTGTGGCTGAAAAGTGGGAGCCCCTATCGCTGTCAAACCTGCCACCATGCCTGCTGGTGTGAGGAATTAATAGCTGTCATCACGCGCGGCTCCCTGATGAGAAATATTTAGTCTTTATCGTGAGAGAGTCATGGTGTTTGAAAAGAGTTACAGCAGCTAACCTCAACTATTTCTCATTGCTCTACACTTTTTCTGTTTTGTTGTTTTCCTTTCTCTTCAACCCTTCCTTTCTGATACTCAGACACATTCTTTCTTTCTTTCTTCTCCCTACTTAGGGAAGCTGTGATTGGACACAATCACAATCTAGCTTCAATAAGAAATCCCCTGCTCACCTTGCCATTACACGATTCTAGCACAAACAAAACTCTGCAGCCAAAAGGTCATTTTTTAAAAGTTGAGCACAGGATGATGATATTTGATGTGGTTAAACATGTCAATAACGAATTTTGACAGCGAAACCAGGCAGTAAGAGGATCTAGGTCAGGGGTTTTATGGTTTCAATGGTTGCTTTTTGTGTGTGTATATGTGGATGTGGTAAACTGCATTAAATCCCATGCCTGAAAAGCTAGCAGTCCTGGAAATGTGAAGATGCAAAGAGTGCTCTATTAATCCAGAGTAATCCAGTGTGCTTTGCATCCAAAACCTTTCCAGCCACGGTGAGATTTTGGGTAGTGGCCTGGCTGTTTATGCTGTACTAGTTTTGAGTCATGGGCTTTTCTGCCTTTCTGTTACTATAGTAGTGGTCAAGTACTGACACAAAGGTGAACTGCCACGTTTGTTAATCAACAAAGTCGGTATAGTTTCAGACAAGAGGTTTTCAAACTGTCCCATGAGCCTCCTCTGCACTGCACGTTTTGGATGTCCCTCTTATTTAACCATCTGAATTAGCTCATCTGCTGACATATAGTAGAGTTTCATGACCTGAGCTGCCTGTGTCCAAAAAAGTTAATGCTGTGGAGCCTCTAAGTTTGAAAGACCAGCCTCTCTGATTAAACCAGATGTCGCTAACCCTGCTCCTGAAGAGCTAACTTCCTGCAGACTTCAGTTCCAACACATCTGGCCATCATTTTCAAATAATCCCGAAGACCTTGATTATCTACTTCTGACGTGTTTGATAAGGTTGGCAAATGATCAAATATTAAATTTCCTTAGGGGTGTATTGGTGTAACTAATGCACTGTGTATGTGATTGAAGCTAATGGGATTCATATGTATGACATGTCTTCTGCTTTCTGACATCCTGATTGGTGTGCCTTATGCCTATTGGATCACCTATTTTATAGCAGCAGAGCAACATTTATTTTAGTCTCTCTGTTCTGGAGACGGAGAATACAGTCTCTCCCTGGCCATTCTAGCTTAATATTTTATATTTTACACATCTTCATTCCCCTTTGTTCATCCTCCCACCCTTGTACGAATCTCTCTCTTGCTCTCTCCACTGCAGCATTAGACTCTCTCCCCAAGCTGGAAGTGTTGTCCGTGCAAAGGCTCTGTTCCTCAGCGCCCCAGGCATTGCTCTAATGGAGTCCAGGTCTCGAGAGGGATCAGGGTGGGGGGGGAGGGAATGGATGAGTAGACTATCTGCTCTTACGACCATATTAGTGGCGATTCGGTTGGAGGAATGAGTTTGCGAGGTGCATCAGTCAAACTAAAATGGGTTTACTCTGCTCTCGCCTTGCCTTGTCACTATTGCCAGCTCTGTCGGCTATAATTCTTTTATGAAATGTGGCATTGACGAGGACATGCTGGAAATGGAAAGGACCTATGCACCAGCCCTGTGGGATACCGTATGAATGACCTCTCATTTTCTATGCTGCGTGGCTACAGTAAAGAGAACACGCTAGAGAAGTGGAATGCTTTTTCATACAAATCTGATGCTGGACCAATATTTCTCCTTATAAATTAAGCACTACAGTACGTCATTAGGAATAATACAAACACCAGGACATTATTTTTCTATGGTAATACTCTCTCAACAATAACCATGTCTTCAATACCCAAACAATACATATCTCTGATTTACTGATGTTCAAAAACGTTTTCAATCTTCGCTTCTTTTGAAGGGAATATAAAAGTCCAATTGATCCGTGAGAGTGTGTAAGTGGATGTTTACAGCTTGTCGTCCTGATTATGTGTGTGACTGTCTGTTTAGACAGGCTTCTTCAAAGTAGTTTGACAGGGAACAAATTGTAGTTTTCATTTCGGTTGGTATTAATTATAGTCTTCGAAATGGCTTTTGTCTGCTGTATTTTACTGCCCTAAGACACATTCAGAAGGGCTGTATTGTTCTCGAGTTTGATTGTGTTGACTGGAGTTTTTCATTACTGGAGGCTGATGGGACTTAAACAATCAGTTAACAATGGGCTTTTTTTCAGAAAGAGATGCTCTGGCTTCATCCAACACTCTAGCCTGTATTTTCATTGTCTTTTTAGTCTGGCTTACGTATCAAAAGTCAGGGGGCCTTTGTAGCACTCAAAAAATCTAAAAGGTGTACTAAAAAATGTCTTGTCACTTCTCTTAAAACAGCAAGTTCTTATCTGATGCAACCATAACCTTAAGATCGGAAAGAAACAGTCAGGCAAAGCTTTACAGTACATCTATTAGACCTTATTGAATGGATTCCTCCCTGTGATCAGTTTGGCTCCTGCTGTTTTAACAGGATTCTTAGCTTATGTGCAGGTCAGGCCAGAGGAATGTGATCTATTTTTAACAGTAGCCTAAAGCTCAGAAAACTTGTGGGGTTTAAACCTTAACTGTCCCTTAAAAGACTAAACTACTCTTTAAACAAGCTTTGGAATGACCTGATCCCTTATTGTTGCCCCCTGTCCTTTAGTTAGCGGAAACCCTGTCGTTAAGAGCAAGTGCGAACTTTGCACCCTTTTTACCCTACATGCTGTTTTTAGTTTAGTTAATGACCATCTCTCAGATGATCTTTCTTAGCCTGCCAGCCAGACCCCCTTCTCCCTTTTTCACACTTCTACTCTTTTATAGGTCATGTTTGAGGACAAGTCCAGGCATATCCTCATCTATTAGTGACTGTGTCCCAACATGAAAGATGGGGTGAAGTCCTCAAGCCTGCAGGCTACATGCTAGCCAAGCTTTGGCTTGATGGACCAAATCATGTCTTATCCAAACATGGCGATGGATATGATTGTATCTAACCTCTGAGTGGTGGATTCAGGAACATCTGTCTTTGCCTTCTGCTAGATGATACTTTAGCATAGTGGTTCCCAATTTAATGCAGACTTGCTATGGTTGTCTACAAGATTTTAGGATGTTCCATTTGATAATTTTTTTCAGAAGGCACTCCTAGCCACTATGTGCCCTCGATGCACACTTTTTTGAATTCACACTGATGCAGACTCATAGCGAGCAAAGGTGCAAGTATAATACATTTTGATTAGACTTTTAAGATGTTTGTAGGATAAGCCTGCAAAATTATATGAGTGATACCATAATATTAGGCCTCTGTGATTCACACTCGGTCTCATTAATTTCAGCTGAACTTGCCATGAGCTTGCACCTGCATAATAATAAAATGTTTCTTTATAAAAATAGACCAACTTGGTGGCACACCACCTATTAAACAGAAGCCAAAAAAGATAAGGACTTAATTAAACCAGACAAATGAGGATGGATTAATAAAAATGAAAGATAAGCTGATGAATGTTTAAGAAATGCTTAGACTGTATAAGAATGATAATTTTGAACAAGAAGGTTAGATGTTCTGCATGCGTCTTTGTTGTCTCCTCCAATAAAGTCTAAACTTTGGCATCTGGAACTCTGTGATTCGAGTGACTTTCTTTTAAAGAAGAGACTTTTTCCCGACGCAGGTAGCAGGAGCATTATCACATTTTTATTGCTATGGTAGCCAAATCCAACTTGAACTTGAACATTTTCACTTTTGTTTCCTTTCTATTAAAAGTTGGAATTATTGCCAAATTTGAAGACCAGAGCAAATGTTCGACAACTGTGCATTGACAGGAACAGTTATTTAGTGCTTGAGTGTCTGCTTGAAGTGCTTATATTTTTATTAGTTGATTTTGTATCAACTATACTAGCCATCTGTTTTCATGTTTATGATTATCTATGATTTGTTTGTTGCTGCATTAGCCCATCAGTGGAAACACACAGGCTGATTTGTCTCTCATCTTTAGTTGTTGTTTTTAGTTGTATCTCGTTCACAGCACTAATAGCATGCTAAACATGGAAAGACAAAGCAATGCACAGAATTACAGAGCTGGGACAGATCAGATGTAGCTCTTGTGCTGGCGGCAAAGTGAGTGTTTCAGAGAGCCAGGTCCTGAAGAGCTGAGGAATAATGAGCAATTCCTTAATTAGACTAATTACTTTTACAATTGGTCTTGAACCAGCAAGCATGGCATCACTTGTCATGTTGGTGACCCAACAGAATAGATGCACTGATTTTTTTTCTTTTGGTCCCAGAAGCCAGGAGTCAGCACCTGGTTATGTATGTGAGTCTGTCAATGACACATGGGTCATTGCTGTTCTGTATCCAGACAGCTGTCATTGTTTTGTACTTGAGAGCTCTCAAGTGTTCCTCTGGTAAAATGAATTTTCAAGCCACTAAATGCTTTCTCGTATATCTTCCTCGTTGTTACATCTTGGATGTTTAATTTGGAAAGCATTACCATGGGTCCCACTTATGGCAACCTGTTCTTAAGCATGATTACCTGTCCTCTATCAGCATGGATGATATAATTATATGATATAATTACTCCCTCATAGCTTACTAACTGATAACTACGTTTGATGGTCTTAGCGATGTCCTCATGATTGTGATTGGCTACAGAAATCTAAAAAAATAGAACTATTAAAATCACATTGCATTGGATGAATATAATGACTAAAATCTAAAGACTATACAGTATACATTGTCAATGGTGATTTTCATTACTGTACTGCAGTGTATTTTTTTATTTATTTTTTTATACATTATTGCACTGTTTTTATGTAAGTTGTATAATTTAATGGCAGTATACGATTGTTTTCAGGAAATGGAAAAAACTATTTTTTAATAATTAAACTATTGTAAAAGTTGATACTGTGGCTTTATATTTGGTCAGACACTTGTATGTGCCATTAATATATTAACGTTTTACCAAAATCAAGCTTAAATGGAGTTAAGAGGTTTTTGACCAGTAGATGTCATACATATTTTGTCTGTCATTTAAAATTGTTGTATTTGAGGCAGTAAGTGCATCGCATAACATTTTCATCATCTTACAGGTTATTAAGTTTATTGTAGCCAAGTGGGTGCTCAGTTTTTTCAGTCATTTGGCAAAAATGTTAGGCTATGTTATAAAAGATGAAGTGTATGCACATGCTATTTATGACAGTACTGGCTATGACCTGACAACATGTTTAGTCACAAACTCTCTTTTTTAATAATTTTATATTTATTAAATATATTCTATATAGCAAAGAAGTGAAATATTTTGAATTAATTATTTTTCGTGAATGATCTTTTAGGGTTCTGTGAGATTCTTGGTTCTTCCTCTGAGATACCTGGGTCCTCAGCAGTGCAAGTGTAATATTTAACATATAGCCTAGCCTAAAATTGAGATGATGTTTCCAAGCTGTTATGTTAGGGGATCTGGTCAATGTTTAAACAAATGTTACACTGCCACACCCACAGCACTGCATTGCTCTCCACCTTGTTTTTACTGGTGGAATACAATGACAAATCCATTCTTGACATTTCAGACCTTTTTCTCTGGGTAAGCCAACATACCTCACTTTTGTGTTTGTTCTGTTGCAAGTGTCTATTGATTGCTGGCTAATCGTACTGCAGCAAAAGCTGAAAATGTTTCTGAGAGAGTGATATGATCATGATTTCACTGGTCTTATCACCAATCCTACATTGAACGACATGCTATGGCTCAAACTTTGATACTTTTTTCCACTCTGATATGAAATGTCAGAAATTCAAATGCAGTGTTATAACGGTTGCATGTTTTGTGATTTCAAGAATGCTGGGCCAGTATACAGAAGCTATTTTGCCAGAGCAAATTCACCACAGCAGAATCATTACATTTGGCCCAGACTGTGACAGTGACATCTGCAACTGCAATCATGTGTCGCTTGTGATCACTAGATGTAGTGCTTGAAGAGCTGTGGTCAGCACATTTACCTAGTCTTGCCTCCCAGGTGCTGCTGTTGATCTGGGAGATGGAGGTCTGTGGCACCTCTTCTGTAATGCCTGTCCTTGGTGTAGACCCAAACAATTCTTTGTTCAGATGACTCCCACTATGACAATCCGGTTATGTCCCAACTAAAGTGCCTTGATCTAAAAGGACATATATATATATATATATTATATATATATATATATATATATATATATATATATATATATATATATATATATATATATATATATATATATATATATATATATATATATATATTAACTATTAATAATGATTGTATTTCCTAAACAAAAAGAAAAATAACTAACAGATTGAGGATGCTTTTTACACTGAACTCCATTTTGTGGAGTTTATAGCCATGTATTTTTTGTTTTGTCTCTGCAGTTGGCAGGTTATTGGGGCTCTGAATTTCAAGAACAGTGCAAGTGCTCCTCTTGTCATCAATTGTCTAGAGGGTGCTGTTCTCTTTCATAGACTTCTACAGGCCTTGACTTAATTTGTTTTGGTATACACAATATTTCACCCTGTTAATGTTAATGGAGTTGTTAGTCTTTGTGAAAATAATTTTTGGAGACTTTTTGAGATGATTTGTGTAAAGCAGCCAATATCCAGTGCTTCCTATTAAGGGTGATTTTGTGTTTCCCTGGTTGCCTAATTAAAACTGTATCTCTGAAGCACTTATCACAGCTTTCATCTGTGTGTGTATGTTGAGGGATTAGAATGTGATGCCTTATAGGGTTGAATCAATGCAAAAAGTTTGACTTTGATATGATACCAGCCTCTCTTATTTCTTGGAATTGATACCTTTTAGGTTACAACCCTCGGCAACTTATGAAATGAAATGTAGACAGGGTGTGCCATATTAATCAAATACTTTGTAACTTTTGCAGTCACACATCCCTTACTGTACTGTTTTAAATTTCAACAGCCAATACAGAGTCATTCATTTTGATGCAAAGACATATAGTAGCTTTATAGTCATATTTGATCTTGAACTTGAACAATTCTTATTCTTAGATGTATTATAGATGCAATTGTAGCCTAGTAGATTCATTATTTTACGTTTTTCTTTATTTTAAATTATTTATATTGTAGTTTATTTTTTCGAATTTTAATTGTTATGTGTTTTTTCTTTTTTGCAGGGTCAGATCCAGGCTGGGCAAACCTGAAACCTACAATATTTCTGTGTAAAATTGCCCCTGAAGAGAGGAGATGGGCTGGAATATTACCACCTGCAGCACACCCGCCTAAGTCTGATGGGACTACTCTCCCCCACCCTCAAACCCCAAGCCTCTACCAAAATCATGAATGGCCAGATGACTGTGGATTTATAATTTGATCAAGGGATTTGACATACTTGACCCTACATGGAAAAAAAAACCTAAAACAACTTTCAGGATTGTTAGAAATAAATTATTTTCCAGGCCTGAAATCATTTGGATGGAACCTCAGCCCAGCAGCTTTCAAACTAGAGCTTTTGGGAATGGCAAGATGAGTGCTATCTTTCGATGATGATGGCAAAAAAACAAGATGCCCGGGCACCAACCTACAACCTTGTTGTGGTAGGTTTGTCCGGAACTGAAAAGGAGAAGGGGCAATGTGGGGTAGGCAAGTCCTGCCTTTGTAATCGCTTTGTTCGCCCCAGTGCTGATGACTTTTATTTGGACCACACATCTGTTTTAAGCACAAGTGACTTTGGTGGTAGAGTGGTAAACAATGACCACTTTCTGTTTTGGGGCGAGGCGGTACGAATGTTGGAGGAGGGCGCTGAGTGTCGAATGCATGTGGTGGAACAGACCGAGTTTATTGATGACCAAACGTTCCAGCCACATCGAAGTACTGCCTTACAGCCCTATATCAAGCGGGCAGCTTCCAACAAACTGGCCTCTGCTGAGAAGCTTATGTATTTCTGCACAGATCAGCTTGGACTAGAGCAAGACTTTGAGCAAAAGCAAATGCCTGAAGGCAAGCTTTTAGTGGATGGATTCTTACTCTGTGTAGATGTGAGCAGGGGTATGAACCGAAACTTTGATGACCAGATGAAGTTTGTCAGCAATCTATACAACCAGCTAGCTAAGACCAAGAAGCCAGTTGTACTTGTGTTGAGCAAGTGTGATGAAGGGGTTGAGCGGTACATTAAAGACTCTCACACCTTTGCCTTGACCAAGAAGAATTTGCAGGTTGTTGAGACTTCAGCACGTTCAAACGTCAATGTTGACCTTGCTTTCCTTACCTTGGTGCAGTTGATAGATAAGAGTAGAGGGAAGCCCAAGATCATTCCTTACTTTGAAGCCCTCAAGCAGCAGAGTCAGCAAATAGCATCCGCTAAGGACCGCTATGAGTGGCTGGTTAGCCGCATTGTGAAGAACCATAATGAAACATGGCCCAACACCAATCGTAGAATGCAGACATCACCTGAATACAAAGAGTATGTTTTCCTTGAGGGTACTTCCAAGGCCAAGAAACTATTCCAGCAACATGTACACAGACTCAAGCAAGAGCACATAGAAAAGCGGCGTAAAATGTATCTTAGCACACTCCCACAGGCTCTCAACTCATTGGTTTCATGCCTGGAGGAGATTGATCACCTAAGCTGGTCAGGAGTACAGAAAGTTCTCGAGAATAAGCGGGAATTCTCTCACTGGTTTGTCATATTGGATGACACACCATGGGAAACAACACCACACATTGACAACATGGAGGATGACCGCATTCCCCAGGACCTTTTGGAAACCCCTGCAGCAGAGGCAATCTATGAGAGTCACTTAGAACACCTGCGCAATGAGCGAAAGAAAGCAGAAATGCGTTGGGAGTTCAAAGAGAAACTTGCGTCTTCACTATTTGTTACACCTGGCAAACCCTGGGAGGAAGCTCGTAGCTTTATCATGAACGAGGAGTTTTATCATTGGCTGGAGGAGCCAGAGTACCTTGATATCTATAACAAATACCAGAAGATTATTATTGACCAAGCCAAAGAGGACTTCCAAGAACTTTTACTGGAGTATTCTGAATTGTTCTATGAGCTTGAAGTTGATGCTAAGCCCAGTAAAGAAAAAATGGGTGCCATCCAAGAGGTTCTTGGAGAGGAGCAGAGGTTCAAGGCCCTCCAAAAGCTTCAGGCTGAGAGAGATGCCCTGGTGCTCAAGCATATCCATTTCGTATACCACCCAACTAAGGAAACCTGTCCTTGTAGTCTACATTGTGTGGATGGCAAAATTGAGCAACTCTTAGCCCTTCGTTTTCCCACTCGATATTCCTTTGATGGGAGCTCAAAATCCCAGTTTGGTGAGGGAAAGGTAGATAGAATTAATCTTGTAATTCTCGGCAAAGATGGACTTGCAAGAGAGTTAGCTAATGAGATCAGAGCACTGTGCATCAACGATGAACGGTACGTTCTAGATGGAAGGACATATGATCTGGCTCTTCGACCTATAGAAGGAAATGTACGCCTGCCAGTAAACTCCTTCCATACCCCCACTTTTACCCCACATGGTTGCATCTGCCTCTACAACTCAAAAGAATCCTTAACCTATGTTGTTGACAGTATTGAAAAATTACGAGAATCAACCATAGGCAGAAGGGACACTAATCTAGGTCAGCTTCCCTTGTCTCTCCTGTTGGTCACCAAAAGAGGCGTTGGTTCCATTTCTGACATTGGGGGTGAAACAGCACAAAGCCTCATCCAACATGGTCAACACGTGGCTAGCAAATTTCAGTGCAGTTATTTAGAGCCTGCTTCCCCAGGTGTGGGCTATAGTCGGAATATAAATGAAAAACATTTAAACCAGATCCTCAAAGGTCTGTTAGACACACGAAGACCATCGTTAGTCTTGGCAGTAGCTCCCCACCCTTGTTGCCTGCACTTGCAGGTTTCAGAGACTCTCAGCAGAGCACAGAGGCTGACTTACGAATTGTAATGTGTCTAATGTGTGGAGATCCTTATGATGTTGACCAGCTTCTTTCCCCATTCTTGCTGCCCCAGCACTGTCGGCCCTCTTCCAATTTATCCAGTGGAACATCAGTTTTGTTGGATTTATCTATTGGTGGCCAAAGGCAAAGCATTGATCTTGCTGTTCTATCTTACCACTCATCTTTTTCCTTGCGTAAAAGCAGATTGGTGCATGGTTACATAGCAGTGTACTCAGCCAAACGGAAGGCTTCCATGGAAACCCTTTGTGCCTTCCTCTGTGAGGTCCAAGACATTATTCCAGTGCAGTTGCTTGCTGTTGCAGAGACTCAATCAGATCTCACAGACTCTGAGGTTGTCCGAGAGCAGCTTGCCCAAGGGGAGGACCTGGCCCATGAAATTGATGCACGTTTCATCTCTGTGATCTGTGGACCTGGTGGTGTGGTGGGAGGCTTGCATCGGATAGACCAATTCCAGACATTCTTTAAGGAGATATTGGAGAAAAAAACCATTGTAGAGGCAACACATATGTATGAAAATGTTGCAGAGAATGTCACCAATGAAAATGTTTCTTCACCTCGCTGTGGCTCTCCAAGCACCACGTTGCAGGATTCAGAGGATGACATTGAGCCATCCCCACCTTATCCCACATTACGGGATGATGGCACCTTGACCTATGGTGGAGGTTTCAAGCTCCCTGATTTGGAGGGTGATGCCTTCTCGCTCATCTCTGACATCAACACTTTTGAAAACAAGCTTAACAACAAAGTCCCACCTCAGGTGCGGCCAAAGCCCAATGTCACCTTTGACATTCCCAAAACCCAAAACATCAGTTCATACATGGACCTGGGCCTACATGGACCTAACAGGCGCTCATTAGTCACCTGGCCACCAGGAACTGAAGGTGGTTATGATCCATCTGACTATGCTGAGCCCATGGATGCAGTATCAAAGCCTCGTCCCACAGAGGAGGAGAATATTTATTCTGTACCACATGACAGCACACAGGGTAAGATCATCACTATTCGCAATGCAAACAAGAGTCATTCTAATGGTGCAGGAAATGGATCAGACAGCGAGGCTGATAGCAGTTCATTAGAGCGTAGACGAAAGCTGTCTGCTCTTGGAGTTAAACCTAGGCTGTATCGTGATCGCTCCAAACGACTTGGAAAGTTTAGCAGCTTCCGCACAAGCTTTATTGGCAGTGATGATGAGCTTGGAGGTCTCCCCAAGACTAAAGAGGATGAGCTCGCTGCACAGAAAGGGGACAGTTCCTTAAATGAAGAAGGCGAGGACCCAAAGAAGAGGAATATCTTGAGAAGTCTTGGTAGAAGAACTACAAAGGTAAATTTTATGGTATCATTTTAAAACATATATATTTTGGAATTATGCTTCATGGTCTCATACATAAATGTACAGGCTAACTTTATACTTTAAGATGATCTTAATTGATTTAATTGATTCAAACTATCTGTTTATTAAATGCATCATATATTTAAAAAGTCAGTTTGGGCCCAACTATACTTTACACTGAATGTGAGCTCAAGTATTGTGAGTGATTATCATAGCGATTGGTATTTTTAACTCCACTTTATTTCAGAGGTTGTTTTTCCACTTGTTTAGTAGAAACCGTGTGTGTTTAGATGTAAAAACACAGTGGCAACTCTATTTACTTTAGATGAACAGAAAAATGTGCACCTTGATTTAAGCTGAAATATACAAAATCAATGTCTTAAAAAAAGCACCAGTCGCATGTGAGAGACAACTAACACGGAGTTCAAATATGTAAATCTAACCTATCTTTGTCACATCTTTGTAACGTTCACTTGATTTTGAACCTTGAAGAAAATGGCCCAAATCCAGATACTTCCATATGAAATTAAAATGAACTCAACACATACTTTAAAGGGCATATTGCATGTTAGAGTACCCATTGAGTCAATGTAAAGAAAAATAATGTAGGAGCTAGTTTTAAATATAGATATTATAAAATGCTATTAAGGCTTCGAGAGTCGTTTCTGTGAGAACATTTTACTTCCGCATCTGAAAACCACCAAACCGGAAGTGGCATAATGGGAGGGAGTGCGGTCAAAGTAAACAATAGGAAAGTAATGGATCGCAATGACGGTTCAGACACTGAGGATATTGTATACGTTTACTCGTATGTAGGTCCTCAGCCATATATGTTAATTAGAAACTGCTATGCAGCCAAGAGAGCAGGGACAGGCCAGGGTTAGACAGAACAACAGTCAGTGGAGACAAATTGAGTTGTGGTGCGAGGAGAACAGGGCATCAGTGTTAGCTTATAGATATATCCACGTTAACCAACGATATGTATAACACTATACTCAGATCACAATATTGTAGGCTACAGATTATTATCATGTATCAGGCAATAAGTATTGGACTTTTACCTGCATGTGTTGTCAGCCATTAGGAGACAGTTTCTAGAGAAAGAGGGACTTTATAAAAGCTTTGAATGCCCCAATTTGGGCGACAATGAATAAAAAAATAATCACAATCACAACTGTCTTACTGCATAAAAACGTTATATGTAGAAACAGCCAACACAAACGTTAAAGTGGTTTTGTACAGATTGAAAATTAATTATAGAACTATTTATGATAATAATAAGTTTCGGCTGCAGACTAATAACAAACACATAAATGCATTACATTACAAGTTTATGTAGGATATGTTTATGAGTTAAATTAAGACAAGGCACATTTTGTAAAACAGATGTACAATGAGTGATCTCTGACGGATCCGTGACCATGTTCACTGCCGGCGGCCGAACCACATGCTGACGACGGGCCGGGCGACCCGATGAAGATGCTGTGACAGTGTGCACATATCGCCGTCATCATATAACTCCCATCATATCTCAGGGATTATAATTATCGGTCTATAGTGAACGCTACACACTACCGCGTTTTTCAAAGCAGATGCTGAAGTGAAATCTTTTCACCTGCACATATCACACCCAGGCACAGAAGATAGCACCGTCCTTATTCTTGTTCGGAAACTTGTGGACTCGAAGTCCTGACAGGCCATAATTCACAATAATTTACCACGACGATGATAAATTGAAATACAATAACCACCGAAAACACACTGAATCACGACTGCTCACTGAATACCAACCTACTCCATCTCGTGACGTAATGACAAGATGATGAAAAAAAGGAAACTGCCACATTGTCTACTAAATTGTCTTGCAAAACAATTTTAAATCCTGCATCAACTTTTCACATGGTATTTTCAAACAAGTTTATATATTAATAAAAAAAAACTTGCAATATGTCCTTTAACTCTTAATGTCTTGAGAAATGCATTTTTGTGTTCACAACCCTTTACATTTATTGTCCAGGTACGATATTGTCTTTTGTCTTGACCGATGCTCTAAATGCAAATTACAGACTTGGTGTAGTAGCCTGACAGGCTGTGTTTTACTTAATTTTCAAAAAGTAAATCCACAGAGAGAAGATCCAGTTGTTTTATTTAATGTTTCATGGTTGCACAGACTTTGATCCTATAGTTTATCTGGATGCCTGTGTGCTAAGCTTTGGTCAAGGTTGAATTTTGTTCAATTAATAGTGGTTTCTTTTAAAGAGTTTAAGACAAAGAAAAGAAATTAAGTCAAGTCTAACTCTTTTTTTTATGGCGGTTGAGTGCTGTTCACTTGATAGTTCCTTCTACAGCATGGCCTTAAAGATACCTTGTAGGTTGCTTTCATTTTTATTTTAAATTTTTTGCTGGGAATACTACTATAGCCGTCACCCCCATAATACACTGTATTCACACAAGCAGAAATTTTAGTGACTACTGTTCTCTTTGAGCATGTGACAGCCTAAGGGCATATGAAAGCATTGAGCCACCAGTTCTTCTCATTGAACAGCAGTGTCTTTATTATTTCGGTAGGGTTAGAATGAGGCCATTGGGTTAAATCACCTTGCTTGCATTAATTGCCTTATGGGACTGATCCATAAAGGAACCCATAAAAAAGCAGCAGCCTAGTAGCCCCTGGGATCTGAACTGGTTTAAGCTCTGTTCAACAAAGACTGTCCCTTTTTTGATGTTAAAGGAGTTAGAATAAGCCTTTCCTGTTTTTGTCCCCTATGCCGTCCGCACTTTTTCTCTCTTTCTTAGTATGTTGGACTGCGAGGCCGGAAATGTTAACTCAGCCTTTTAAAATCTCCTCACCCAACAAGTGGAATGTTTTAAATTCCAGCATCACCTAGTTTCATTTCTAATGCCCCGTGACTTTGCACCAGCATTTACAAAGCAAATGGTTACATGGTAGAGATACCAGGGACTGGTTGCAATGAAAAGTTTCCCAAAACTGAGTACTTTATGCTCAGGTTAGTGAGGCATAAAACATACCTAAACATTGTATTCATTCAAATTGTAACACTAAAGTATCCTGTCATGTCTGAAGTTGCAAATGGGTGGAGTAGCAGTTATTAACATGATGTAACTGGTTTGCTTTGTGTGCCTTAGTCTGGGTTGCTGTGTGACCTGCATTGCAGGGTGAGCGCATTACTTTTGCATAACATTGCCATCCCAGTAATACTCTCTGTGAACTGTAATTGGAGCACAGATTCTTTACAGAGAGCTTGGAGAGGGGAGGGTAGTAATTATGTAAACGTCTATTGAGAGGAGCCAGTAGGGATTTAGGTGAAATCTGAAAATGAGGAGAGGAGTGGGGAGAGGGGGGCAAATGTGGCATGGTTTCATGAATGTGTGAAAAGAAGAGCTTTGACCTGCGGATGTACCAGGAAGCTGGGATGCCTTTTAGCTATGGAGCAGACAGACTTGGGCCTAATAATCATCATGGCTTTTTCTCTTGTCTGACAGTACTGCAGACACACTGGCCAACGAGCCATGATGCCCTGCTGCAGAGCATTATGGGAAGGCAGGAATCGGGGAGGGAGGAATGAGCAGTGTGTTCTCCTGCAGAACTCTAAACTCAAAAGTCAAACTCAATGTACCTCAATATACAATGTCACATTGCTGGAATAACGTGAATGATTTGACCATGTCTAGGGTGGTCTTATGCACGCTGTCCCCAGTTAATATTTGGACACTTAAAAACAAATGAATTTCATGGCATGAGATACAAAATATAAAACCAAGTGGCAACTAATGATGGTAAACCTTTTCTCAAAACTAGTCATTTCACTTTTAATGAACTGGTATCAAGGTGATTTTAGTGGATATATGAAGTCAGTTTTCCTCAAGTTCAGAGTAAATGCGTGTAGTTCTATGAACTATGAACATGTTCCACTAACATTTTACAACCATGTTAAGTTGTTAAAATACATTTTGTCTTTTAATTTGAACAATAGCTATAACTATTGTTTTTTAAAGCCTGTTGTGCTTTTGTATGCAATTACGTGTGGCTCAAGTATGCGTGCATTGCACCTAGCTTAGCTCTTGTCATTTTACCACAAAACAAAATGTGTTCCTCTCCTGTCTTGCAGAAAACGCGGCCAAAGGGTCGTCAGTCATCACTGTCCAAACCTCCTGAGAGTAACTACTTTGGAGTTCCCTTGGCCAATGTTGTCTCGGCTGAGCGGCCCATTCCACTCTTCATCGAAAAGTGTATCCGTTACATTGAGATTACAGGTAAGTGGCACATAGGCAACATTTTGATGTTTTATCTTTACATCGGAGTGAGGTATTGGAATTTGCTAGATGCAAACATAAACCGTGTGACCACTTTTTATGAAATGGTTGTTGTGAACTGTCTTCAAATCAAAATAATGTGCTTTCCCATTAAAGGTGCTCTAAGCGATGTTGAGTGATGTCACTTCTTGTTGACGTTTAAAGTATTGTCAAACAAAACGGAGGCTAGCTAGACCCTCCCTCCTCCTCATCCGCGCACTAACTCCCCAAACCCTTCTTGTCGGTTATTGGCTGGAACAGTTTGTTTCGTGGTGCGGGTTAGCCCTGTTTGTTTTTGTTGCCGTTTGTGGAGCCTGGGGTATCTGGAGAGACCGCGTCTTTTTACAGTGTGTTCAGGGGACAGGCAACTAGCGGATAGTGAGGAGATGTTTGCTGTATGTGACAAAAAAATGTTTTGGCCTAAAAAACATGTGACATCGCTTAGAGCACCTTTAATAGTGGACTTACATACATTTTACATTTGCACAAAATGTGTACAGATAGATAAACCTACTGATGAGTAATAGTAACAACAAAGTATGTACATGTCTGAAGCTAGTGGCTGTGGTCTTTAGCCTGCTTGTTAGTGTGCCTGCCTCCCATGCCTGTTGACGCTGGTTCAAATCCCACTCGGCATCCGGGTCAAGGCACCACTGCAAGTGATCCTAATAGCACAATTGCAATGGTGCCATGACCTGGATGGGAGTGTGGTTTACTGAGTTGAGTGTAATGAAGGCAAGGTAGTATGAGCTATGTGAATAAACCTCACTCCCCTGTCCTCAAGAGGTGTACTAGTAACTGATGCTGATGCAGTGTAAGTAGACATCTTAGCTGATTATTTTGATCTAGCTGGTTTCCCAGCTTGATCAGAAACCCCTCTAAAACCAGCAAACCAAACCAGTCTGGCCAGATTGGGAGACCTACTAAGTCCAATCTTAGGCTGGTTTGATGTTTTGTCAACAGGGTTTTGATTGATTGATTTATTAGACAGTAAAAATAAAATAAATGCATAACAAGATGCCATTACAATGACACTATACATTTATCAGATCTGTCGAGGATAACACAAGAAAGTTACAAAACTTATTTCCATTGTGGTCCTCGTTGAAGTCCGATAAAGATGGCAAGCAAGCCACAGATGACTAGAGAGCACCTTGTACACTCAACCACACAAATACATACACATCAATAATAAATATTCCTAAGACTACATAAAAACTAAATCTAATTAGCATTTAGCAACCATTCGCCACATGCTTGATTAAAACAGCGATCTGACTGGCTTAACTTAATCTCAACTGGGAGTTTGTTCCATTCAATTGCTGCCATGTACAAAAAGGTGTTTTGCCCAGAACAACTCTTAAATCTACAAGGTACTATGTCTGTGGCACTGCCTCTAGTTGAGTAGCTATGAGAGTTCCTAATAAGCTTAAAATAATCTTTAAAATACCTTGGCTCATTTCTTTGCAAAATCTTTCTTGTTAATCTCAGTTTCAACTGTCTCACCCTATTTTCGACTGTCAGCCACTTTAAATTCTTAAGTTCAAAAGAGCCAACATGGTTCCTATTGTTAATGTTTAAAATCAACCTGACTAATTTATTCTGTGCTGTTTGGAGTTGAATTTTTATCCTCTTGGGGGTACTACTGTACCATGTAGTACTGGCATAATCGAAGAGTGGCTGAATTAGAGCATTTGCTAACATTAGTAAAGTTTCTTTATTTAAAAAATGAGCCTTACGTGCCAGAAATTTAATTCTTTGGTTCACTTTTATAATAACCCTTTGACCCATACTTTCGCCACTCAAAGAACGATCTAAGTCACAGCCTAAATATTTAACACAATTTTTAACTTCAATCTGGGTACCACCCACAGAAATTCTAAGCTCAGGAGTCCTACTCAACCTTTTTTTTGAACCAAATAAAATAGATTCAGTTTTCCCTAGATGCAAAGACAGTTTATTCTCAATCAGCCATTCGCTTATATTATTTAACTCATCACTTAAATGGTTCTCAATAACTTTTATGTCCTTATGGGAGAACACCAAGGCTGAATCATCCGCATAGAGAAAAAGATTACAATTGCAAACTGATTTCAAATCATTTATATACAAAAGAAACAACAATGGACCCAGTACACTACCCTGTGGCACCCCACATGTTATTTCTCTAGCCTCAGACAGAGTGCTGTTAATATCAACTCTTTGATACCTCTCAGTCAAGTATGATCCAATCCATTCAAATGCCATACTGTTAAACCCTAGGGCTTTTAGTTTAATCAGCAAAATCTGGTGGTCTGGTGGTCAAAAAACACAGGGTGTATACCTAACCTGTATGTTAAAATGAATTAATTTTAACATATTAAATGATCCCACAGAGCTTAGTATGTGAATAAGAGCCTCTTATATCTAGCATTTTGGGAATACAATGCATGTATGGAAGTATGTGCGCTCGTTAAGCGTGTATCTACGCAGCTGTGATTTGGGTCGGTAGCATTAGCGCCATTAGCTTACAGGGATTAAGCTCATCAACTGAGAGCAAGTGCATGTTCTCCGGCCGGTGTTTTCTGTAATGCTGAGTGTTGGGGAACAATCAGTATTCCCTCTGGGATGCATCAGTCCATCTGTAGTTTACATAAACTCAACACTGCGCAACCTAGAAAACGTGACAAAAATGTGTTTCCTATCATTCTCTGTGGTAGCCAAAAAAAAAACGTAGCTAAAGGATCCACTACATGCTCTTATGTATTATTACATACATACTACATACTTGAAGTGTATGCATTTCATAGCCCTGACCCTTGAAGAGAGCACTCGACCCCACCCTTTGGATCGTGTTTGTGAACCACTAGGGGCAGAGTGGAGTCAATGGACCTGTCATTACTAGTTTTCTCAAGTCAGCTCCAGATCTTTGTTCCTCGTTTCCTTTTCACCCCACCCCTCTCCCACCTTTTTCATGTTCTGTTGTGTATGTGTGTAAGTTGCCAAGCCCCTTGCGGTAATTTTCTGCCTGATAACTCCCTCATTGAGATCGATATCACATAGCAGAAATGGTGAACAATCTTTCAGGCTCAGCTCTTTTTTGCTCTGTGGGTGGAACTGCCTTCTACAACAGCCTACAGCGTGATTTGCTGATAGTACTCTCAGTGTGAACACTAGAGAATATGCACTCGCTCACTCAAAGTACCTTACCCATCAAAACAATACAACCTCACAACCTTATCAGATTTACACTGACTTGCTTTTACAAAGATATTTGTAGAAAAATGTCAGTTTGACAAGTCAAGCAAGTCCCTGCTAACAGCAACTGTTAAGATGTGCTTAGTCATGCCGGCTCAGTCTTGTACATATAGCAACTAGGGCTGGGAGAAAAAGTCGATTCACCTAGCTATCACGATTTTATTTATTTTTTTCGTAATCGATATTAATTAAAATTCAATTGCTTTATTTTTGTCATTGCTTGTAGATGAGGTTGACAGAAGTTAGCCACTTTCGTTCCAATAGAGGATGAATTGTCGTTATCTTTGAGTGTTGAGTGGTGTAAAATCCCAAGTGGACGCGTGGAAAAGACTTAATAATAATAATAATAATAATACATTTTATTTGTGGGCGCCTTTCATGGCACTCAAGGACACCTTACAGATTAAAACTATTCGAATACAATTTAAGAAGACAATAAAAAGCAGAACTAGACAATGAAAAAATACAATAAAAAGATTTTTTAAAGAATAAAAGAAAACAATTAAATCTGGAGGCGGTGGAAGGCAGAGTTATGTGGGGTATGCCTTTCTAAATAAGTGTGTTTTGAGCGAAGTTTTAAAGGAGGATAGGGACTCAGTCGTACGGATGAATAGAGGGAGGGAATTCCAAAGGTGAGGTGCACAATAGCTGAAGGCTCTGAACCCCATAGTGGCCATGCGGGCAAAAGGAATGGACAGTAATGAGGACGAAGAGGATCGGAGAGTTCGGGATGGTGTGTAGGGCTGAAGGAGTTCAGAGAGATAAGGAGGAGCAAGATTATGGAGAGCTTTGAAGGTAAGGAGTAGAATTTTAAAGTCAATACGGTATTTGACAGGGAGCCAGTGCAATTGTTTCAAAAGTGGAGTGATGTGTTCAGAGACTGGGGTTCTGGTGATAATACGGGCAGCAGAGTTTTGGACCAGTTGGAGTTTTTGAATAGACTTGTGAGATAGACCAGAGAGAAG
The DNA here is from genome assembly GCA_036326025.1 of Chrosomus eos. Lineage (NCBI taxonomy): Eukaryota > Metazoa > Chordata > Actinopteri > Cypriniformes > Leuciscidae > Chrosomus > Chrosomus eos. The sequence continues at coordinate 34,856,102 of CM070825.1, read as the reverse complement.
GGAGTTACAATAATCAATACGGGAAATGACAAGAGCGTGGATGAGAGTAGCAGTGTTATGGTTTGTAAGTGAAGGACGAAGGCGGTTGATGGTGCGTAAGTGGAAATAAGCAGACCGGGTAAGATTATTAATGTGTTTTTCAAAAGAAAGTGTGCTATCGAGGATGACACCAAGACTCTTGACATGGGGAGTGGAGGGAACAGTGGAATTATCAATGTTGAGAGCTAAGTTTGGACATCTTGCTAGGGTGGATTTGGAGCCAACAAGTAGAATTTCAGTTTTATCACTGTTTAGTTTGAGGAAGTTTTGAGTGAACCAGGTTTTAACTTCATCTAAGCAGTCAGTTAGAGAAGATGGAGGGAGCAAAGATGTTGGTTTGGTAGATAAGTAGAGCTGGGTGTCATCGGCGTAGCAGTGAAATTTGATATTATATTTCCTGAGAATAGAACCAAGGGGAAGTAGGTAAATTATAAAAAGGAGGGACCAAGGACTGATCCCTGGGGAACACCACTGGTGACTGGGGAGGCTTGTGATCGAACATTTTTAAGTTGTACAAACTGAGTGCGGCCAGACAGGTATGACGCAAACCAGTTTAGTGATGTGTTGATGATACCAATGGAGGCTAGACGGTCCAGAAGGATATTGTGAGAGACTGTATCAAAGGCAGCAGTCAAATCGAGAAAGATGAGTATGGTAAGGAGACCTGAGTCAGCAGCCATTAGTACGTCATTGGTGACCTTGATTAGGGCTGTTTCTGTGCTGTGGAGAGGCCGAAAACCAGATTGAAACTGTTCATAGATGTTATTGTTGATGAGATGTTTATGGACCTGCGCAGCAACAGTTTTTTCTAAGATTTTGGAGATAAATGGCAGGTTTGAGATTGGTCTGAAGTTATTTAGGTCGTTGGGATTTGCACCAGGTTTCTTCAGCACAGGGGTAATAGCAGCAGTTTTGAGAGATGAGGGAACATGAGCAGAAGTAAGAGAGGAGTGGATAATGTTAGTTATAAAAGAGGAGACGGAGGGTAAGCAGATTTTAACTAGGTGGGTAGGGAGAGGGTCAAGTTGACAGGTGGTTGGCTTAGATTTCCGGACAAGGTCAGATATTTCAGTAACAGTTGGGAGTATGAAACTAGATAATAAAGTAGTGGGGGGAGGGGCAGAGGCAGTTGGATAAAGTGCACTGTTATGTGAGGTGAGTAGCTGTTGATGAATATTGTCGATTTTGGTTTTGAAAAATGACATAAAATTATCACATTGTGAGATTGAATACAGATGATGTGGAAGATTATTCGGGGGACGTGAAATTGTATTAATTATGGAAAACAGGGCCCTAGTGTTACCTTCATCAGATGATATCAAATGAGTGTAATATTCGGTTTTTGCTGCAGAGAGGGAATCCTTGTAGTGGAGCATGTGGTTGTCATAAATGTCCTTGTGTATAGTTAATTTACTTTTTTTGTAGAGACGTTCCAGACGGCGTCCTTTTGCTTTTAGCTGACGTAGAACCGATGTGTACCATGGGGCAGAATAAGTAAATGACACTGTCCGGGTTTTCAGAGGAGCATGAATATTGAGAAGATTTTGCAGTCCATCATTATACTGTGAGACCAGTTCATCAGTGTTGGCTGATGTTTCTAAGGTGAGATTGTTAATTCCAGTGGAGAGGGCAGTTAAGTCAATATTCCTGATATTTCGAAATGAGATGGAGCGGAGTGGATTCGTTTTTGGCAATGGTAAGTTGACATTAAAAGAAATTAGCTTATGGTCAGAGATGGACAAATCAGATGCAGTGCAATTAAAAGGGGTTAGACCAGAGAAGCAGATGAGGTCTAAGATGTGTCCTTTGTTATGAGTAGGAAAATCAACATACTGTTGTAGTCCAAAGCTGTCCAGTGCTGAGGAGAAGTCCTTTGTGAGAGTGTTGCTACTATTATCCATGTGAATATTAAAATCACCCAGAATAATAACATTGGGGGTCATGGAGCAAATGGATGTTAAAAAGGAATTAAATTCAATTAAAAAAGTATTATTGCAAGACTTGGGTGGGCGATAGATAGAGGCTAGTATGGTAGGGACTGGCCCATTGATTTGCAGAACTATGGATTCAAACGATTTGAAGGTAGAGATGTTGACAGGGGACACTTTCCATTTGTCACTGTAAAGGATTGCAACCCCGCCTCCTCGACCTGACGCGCGTGATTGACAGGTGTAAACAAACCCAGGCGGTACAGCCTCGTTTAGTTGTACGTAATCATTCTGCCGCTGCCAAGTTTCAGTCAGACACAAGAAGTCAAATTTCTTTTCCTGCAAAAGATCGTAGATCAGGAGACCCTTGTTCGTGAGCGAGCGGATGTTAAACAGTCCGACAGAGACTGGGCTGCAGCCAGGATTTGCCCTAGCTGACCTGGCTAAGTCAGCCAGTACTCCACGATCAACTGCACGGTGATATTTTCTTGGTGGACGAGGTAATGATGACCAGAAGGATTTTATTGGTTTTGTGTCATCAATGTTAAATCTCCGTCCGGATCCACGGTGGACATATTTATGCCGTCGATGACGAACCAGATCCGGATATAAGTGAAAGACGGAGGGTGAGTCAGGTGAGCGGAGTTGCAGCTGGAGAAGTTCATCCACTGAGTAACGGAGAATTGATGAAACAGGATCAAGTAAAAGTGAAAGAATGATCCAGACAAAGACAGTCCATAGGAACAATCTGTTGATCACCATCGTGGATTTTCGAACGATAGCAGCCGGAAACATCAACAGGTAGGTTAATGACCGGAGTCCGCGAACCACAACAGCCAAGAAAGTAGACTTCAACGAATCAACAGGTCCTTCAGAGATTAGTTGTCAAATTGCTGAGTACGTTACCATATATATCTTCCTGCTGTGGTTACGAATGTAAACAGCAGGCAATGCACAATTTTACGGAGAAAGCAGCGGCGACCAAACGTGCCAGCGTTCACTTCCGCCCGAAGCCCATGTCTGAAATGACTTCAGACTTAAGACTGAAAGCACTGAAAGCCCTCGCGCTACCCATATGCTGAGAGAGAGATAAGACAATAGAGCTGCACGATTCATCTTTAAAAGGCTGATCTCGATTTAAACACCCACGTGATCTTTCGATTCGTCTTTTTATTAAACTTTGACAAAATCATATCGCAACATTAAAAAGCTGTGTTGGCGCTGCCGCTGACCTGGAGAGAGTCGTCATGAAACGGCTTCACAAACTAGTCTTTTTTCAGTTCTGTTATCCAATAGTTACAATTATCATAGAAGTACTTGGATAAAATTTTAAAGTTCAAATATGAACACTGATGTCTACGATAGCGATCAAAATAAGCTTTTGATAGAAACTTGGTGCTTAAAATAACGCATTTATCGATTACATTGTTAAAAAATTTATTTATTGAATAATTTTTTCAAGAGAATGTAGTATTGTATGATGCTTCTGAAACAAAATTCAGAAAGATGTGATTATTTTTTGTAAATATGACTCATCTTAAACATCATGTACAGTCTGTATAAGTGTATGATTTTACTTTTCCCGATGGTCTAGTTTAAAAGAAATTGCTATATCGAATCGCAATATTTGTAGAATCGCAATTCTTAAAAAAATCGCATTACATATTGTATCGGCACCCAAGTATCGTGATCGTATCGAATTGTGAGAGAGGTGTATAGCAACACTGTGTCTTTCACTGCCTCGTAATATCTAAAATTACTTTTAGCTTTATAAATTATGAATGGTCACTGTGGTCATGTAAAAACCAACTAGTTGGTTTATAAGGTCAGCTATTTAGATTTAATTGATATATTAGTTTATAAACTGTATTAGTTTATTATTACTATTCATATTAGTATACTTCAAGCATTATCAAATAAGTAAAAATATGAATTAAATAACAAGTGGAAGGCTATGTGAAGATGAGTTATGTGAATGACATATGAATTCTGAAGAGCTTTTTGTGGATGTCTGTTAGTTCAGATTGCCTGGGAGCCTAGACTTGCCTAAAACAACATGCCTAATTATATAGGTTTCCTTAAGGGATAGTTCACCCAAAATGAACATTTTGTCATCATTTACTCGCCCTCAAGTTGTTCCAAACCTGTTTGAATTTCTTCTGCTGAACACAAAATAAGATATTTTGAAAATGTTTGTAACTAATCCGTTGTGGCGCACCATTGACTTCCATAGTATTGAAAAAAAAAAATCTGTGGTGCCCCACAACTGTTCAGTTAGTTACTGGCATTCTTCAAAATATCTTATTTTGTGTTCAGCAGACGAAACCAAGTATATATACAGGCTTGAACATACAAGTTTGGAACAATTTGAGGCTGAGTAAATGACAGAATTTTAATTTTTGGACGAACTATCCCTTTAAGATCGACTAGTTGTTCAAACCAATGTTGACTAACCAATTATCAAAGTCAGAATTTTGGGGTTGGTTGTCTCTTGGTTTAACCAAAGTCACAGTCAAATTTTAAATAACTCTGTTAATATATTTTAAAATGTTATTTATTCCTGTTATCAAAGCTGAATTTCGAGCATCTTTACTCCAATCTTCATTTTCACATGATCCTTCAGAAATTATAATAATATGCTAATTTGCTTCTCAAGAAACACTTGTTAATATCAATGTTGACAACAGTTGTGCTGCTTAATATTTTTTTGTGGAAACGTTAATACTCTTTATTTTCATGGTTTCTTTGATGAATAGAAAGTACAAAAGAACAGCATTTTTTTATGGAAATCTTTTATAATATTATCAATGTTTTTACTGTCACTTTTGATCAATTCAATGCATCCTTTCTGAATAAAAGAAACAACGTCTTTGGAAAAACTAGTGCATGCCTAGTCTAAATCACTTGATATTTTTAAAGCATAGTTCATCCAAAAACCCAATCCAATATTTCTGCATTATTTATTCACCCTCATATCGTTTCAAACCTGTTTTCATTCTTTGTAACAAAGAAGGGGAGTTTTCGAAGAATATCCCACCCACTCTTTTCAGTATAATAAAGTGAACGGCTGGGTTGTCAGGTTCTAAAATGACCAAGGTATTTATTTATTTATGGAGAAGGATTCACATCATTTTCTCCTATGTCTTCTTGTGTTTGATGGGGCAGAAATGAAGCACAGTCACAGCCTGTTACGTAACCTCACTTTTATAGTTTCTATAGGGATCCAATTTCTGTTCTTTCCGTTCTGTTCTCTGGACCAAAAATACTTGCATTCCTCTATTGTTCCTCTCATTTCCTGTTCATTCTTCTAGCTAAATCTGCCTCCCACTTACATCTCAACATTTAACTTCTCTTTTCTTTTTATCTCTTCTATCCTTCTCTTATCTGTCAGTCCTTTTCATACTGTTGCAATGGAAATGAGCACTATGAGTGTTGGGTGTTTTAGGGCCGTGAGGTTAACCACACTCACCTCAGCGTTGACGGCACCAGTTCCAGAATTAGTCCAGATAGAGTATGGGAACAGGAAATACAGTATTTAGTCTCACCCCACAGGTAACTTAGGAAACCCTATTTTAATATAATTCTCATTATGAAATGTACAGTAGAAATAGTTGTAGTTATATAGAGAGGGAATATAGCAGGGTATGTGACAGCTGTTGGAGGAGAAATGCTGAATTGGCTGAAACTGGCCCCCGGAGGATATGCTGAAGATGATGACAGGAAGCGGCAGGAGTTGTTTGGACATGTTGCGGGGTTAGCTGTGCATTAGTAGGGCTTTAAGCAAAAAGGTCATGGTGAGTCTCAGATAGAGAAGCCCATGAGGCTCAAAGTGCTCTCTGTTTCTTAAAATGTCTTAACATGATGCTCTCTTGACTTTGCTAATGGACTGGATGTTCAGTATGACGGCCAAAAGATTGAGAGGGACGGACATTTACAGGCATGAGAAAAATTATATAATAAACTGGGAATATGGTGACTTCCTTGTATTGTCCTTGACTGTCCTTCAGAGGTTGTTTCCTTTTCTCCCTCAAATATTTCTATCAATTGGAAAGCTCATCTGAATGTAGTTTGGTCATTTTGATCAACTTGACCTTAAAATGAGCATCAAAACATGCAAGTTCCTATACAAGTTGTGTAGCATATAGATACACTAGCCTACTGGTAATAAAAAGCACATTCAGAGCTTTTCAATAAGGTTGATCTTGTAGCCTGGGGACAGAGAGAGAATTTCAGACCAGATAATGAAACTCACTTGCCATTAATGGGCCACTTTTATGTTTTATTTAACTTTGGTGATCTTGTACGTGTGCTTCAAGCCTTGTGAATGCCCGCCATCCGCTGATTGTTTTAAGGTCTATGGGTGATGCAAGGCGAGGCCAGAAAGCTCTTGGCTGTCCTAGAAAGGAGTCTGATCCAATGCAGCAAAGATATTTAAAGGCTAAAGTCCCTACTAGCCTATTGGCTATGTTGTATCCCCAGAATTCAGATCGGCGCACAGGGACAAAAATAAAAAAATAGCCTAAATAAAACACACATCGGCAAACCTGACCTTACCTGACTAGGCTACTGTACAATTTTATCTTTGTAATAAAAAACGCAATTAGTCACATCATTTCAACATGCTGCTATTTAGCCTACTGATTAATGCCTATTACACCATTATTTTTGCAAAAAGAAAGAAAGCCTGAATAAAATAAGTCATTCATATTATACACTAATTAACTCTACGCATTGTCATGTCAGGGTGACGACTAGGACGAGCCTATTCTGAAGACTTCTGTGAATTATCTCTATATCTTGACACTTTAAAGGGATACTTCACCTCTGGGAAGATGAATGTGTATTTAATATTGGTCATTTATATAGTAGAAATGTGAAATTATTTTTGAAATTGAAGCATTCTAGACTGAGAAAAGGCAGAAAATGTATTTTTTACTCATGTGGCTGAAAGACAACAACTCCCAGAATGCCCTTGCTTTGCTGCTTACGAGGCCACTCCCAAACCACGCCTACCGGTTACAGACGGCAGAATCCGAAAAATGGATACAAATATGCTTGCTTTGATACATCTTGAGTTATTTTATAAATTTCCATCGAAATGGTGCTGAATTGCGTTGTACCGGGATGTACTAGCCTAATGTATATAACACAACTTACACTTTCACATTAAAAATATGATGCAAGGCATGACCATGTCAACAGAGTAACGTTAGCTTAGTAGCTCTGCATATGAACTGTTTTCCTCCTATTGAAATCACAATTTCTCTAAGCTAATACATTCTCTAAGCTAATACATTCTCTAGGCTAATACAAACTCTAGTAAAACTAAAGGTTTATAAAAATAACCACAACCATATGTGAGTTATAACTTTTAATTAAAATTTTTAATATTAACATTTTTACACAAAGTTCTGTGGATTCAGCGATCACCTCCAGAAGAAAATGGCATCACTGAGATTCGTGACAGCAATATAATAGGACTCTATACCACACAGCGAGAGCACTGACACCGCCAGTCCGCCCCAGCTCGAGTGTGGCCGGGCTCACGTCTCGCTCCGGCCGCGGGCTCACGTCTCGCTCCGGCCGCGGGCTCACGCTCCGGCCGCGGGCTCACTCTCAGGCCGCGGGCTCAGGTCTCGCTCCGGCCGCCTCAGGTCGCCGCTAGCATCAGATTCTCGCAACAGATCTTCGAAATCCCCTTCTGCCATTTCAACTTCAAAACTATCTTCCGCCGTCGTGATTAGCCTACTATACAAACTTTTTACACAGCCCAAGAGGCAAGAGCCTGTTAGCATAGCTTCTACAGAAAAATGGCCGACATTCTCTTTACAGTCTGTGAGTGAGATCCCGCCCCATATGGGCGTGGTGAAAACATGCGGAACACTGGCTGTAGTCTTTAGGCTCTGTCACAAAAATCCTCCGATGACGCAAAATGACGATTTTTGCGTCATCGGAGGATTTTTTTCCAGACTAAAAATTAATTTTTCTCTCATATCAGGGGGATATGAGGGGGGGGGGAAGCACGGTAATTCGAAAATACTACTGGTTTTCTACTAATACAAAGCTTAATGCTAAATCCTGAAGTAACCCTTTAAGATTAGTCGCACACTTCACTTAAATTACAACTGAAATGCTTAACTAACTTTTAAGTCAATTCTTATTTTAATTTCCTATTTAAAGCGGTTTACTGCTACACCTGCAGGAATTTTTTTCTTTTCAACTCCCGTTAGAAAAAATCCATACCGTCCCAGGCTCCAGCCCTATTGAAGAGCCACTAACAAAGTAATATATTCACATGATATTCTCCCTCTTAAAATGTGAGCGAGTGTAAATGTCAGCAGCATTATCATACATGTCTAAATTATTGAAGTCTTGTCAGGTAAAACGAGAGCTTATTGATTCAGTTCAGTCAGTCTGCTATTTTATTCCAACCGTTACTCCTGATCGGAGGCTTTCGTAAATATTTAGTTTATACGCAAAATGCTTCAACTAAGTTTAATGGTGCAAAAAACGGTGCAATGTTTATTAGTGTGTAAGTTGTAACTTAGTGCCCATTTTCGTCGAAACTAGGCTACTTACGCACAGCTGGTGCAACCGGTCCCAGGTGCATTGTGGGATCCTTAGATGTCAAAAGTAGAATTTTGTGATCAGCAAAATCTATAACATAGTATGAAAGTTGATCTTTCATGAGTTTTACAGCCCTTTTCTCTCCTTTTTTCTTTTCCCTCATGTTCTCACATTCCAGCGTAAACACACCCTTCCCTCTTTACACACATTTCCCTTCTTGCAGCTCTACAGAAAAGCTTTTATGGATAATTGATCGGAGAGGTGAGGCAATCAATGCGGTCTGCCTCGGCAACGCGCCGACTCATTTCCGAGAGTGTCTCTCTGCGTCTCGAGCTGTCTTACTCTTTATCGATGTACTTGTTTTCTCTCTGCTTGTGTGAGATGGGCCAAGCTGAGCCGTCCTCTGGCTCTGTCTGCATCTGCGGGGCACAAGACACAAGCTCCTCTCTGCCCGTGGCAGCGCTCATTCTTTATGAATGACCGATAAGTCAAAGAGTGAAGATCTGACAGTCGGAGTGTGGTTGCACAATTAGCGACCTCAGATATAAATTAAATATGTGAAATTCATTGTACATTCTAAACTGGAGATAACACCATTGTGGCTCTTATCAAACTCTGAGACTGTGTAAATTGAATGGAGTGCAAAACTCATTTATTAATGTCAACTCTCTCTCTCTCTCTCTCTCAGGGTTGAGCACTGAGGGAATCTACAGGGTGAGTGGAAATAAGGCGGAGATGGAAAGCATGCAGCGGCAGTTTGACCAGGGTGAGTCACATGACTTCTTTAACTTTCTTTTTTCTTTCAATCTTATTTAAGTTCTGTTTAGTGTGCTTTGTTGGCATGACACATATATTTAAATAGCACAAAACTTAATGCTTTAAAAAAAAAAAAAGTTACTAGCCACGTCCAGCAATTTTGATAATTTTCACAAAAATGTCATGGGCCCCCTGAATATTTTGTATGAATATCTGAATATGCATAATATCAAAAGAAAGAACAGGCCCTCTGCTTTTACACAACAAAAGCAAAATACATTTTATTCTAGCTTAATGCATTCTTGTTTTATCAATACTTGAATGTGGGCATGTTTCATAAAAAAAAAAAACATTTTAAGCAAAAAGCTGAGAAAAACACGTTTTTTTTGTCAAAGACTACGTCTGGATGGGATTCAGAAATCAAAATATAGATGGAGTTAGATCGAGTCCATCAACACCTCCAAAGCTTGAACAGTCCTATAGCTTGTCCTGGGTCGACATTTCATTCAGTAACATTAGACAGTTTTGATTTAAATGTGGTTTAATGTTGATGATCTCGTGATTTTACATATGCATCTGCTTATATATGTTTTAGCTTGTTTCTGCTTCTTCGCCTGTCTTTTAATTGGGAGATTCTGTACTCTTTCAGAAGATGTGTAATAGCGTTCCCTATCGTACAACAATGAAAACACAAAGCTGCAAATTTTCGTCAATGGCGGGGAAAGAGTTAATACTGTATGCGATAACATCGTAAATAATCCAGCACCAGTAACTATGTGGTTGAAACTCCAAAACAGTAGATGGCAGTGTTGTACCTTAATGCTGGTTGATACCCGCCATAAAACAGAAAAAAGAAAAATGTCTACTTCCATACTATATAGTAGGTGAAACTCAGTATGTGAGATGAGTATGTCAGAATTTTGAAGCATTCGATGAAGTCTTTACGTGGAGATGAGTTGTGAATAGAAAAGCGACACAACTGATGCAGGGTTCTCAAGTTTTATCAAAACCTTGGAGTGAGATCACATGCGGTTAGGGGAGGAGTCAAAGGGGAGGAGCCCCAGTGGAGCCCCGCCCATCCCCGCCCCCCAAATTTACCCATTGCTAATAATTAACCAGCACAAATTGAAACTATAACAATTGGTAAATCTGATAAATGACAGAGCAATTCATCACATCAAATATGCTCTTTAATGTTATATTTCAAAATTACAAAAATATAACAAATTGCTCCAAACAGTTTGGAAAAACACATCTTTTTGCATTTTCCCCTGACATCATTGAAAAATACAAATGCAATGGCAATGATTAATGTATGTTTGGACCGGATATAAAATATTACCCAGAGCACTCTGCTTTAATACATGTAGCCTTAATGTAACTACTAAAGACTATTAATACAGTATAATATATCATTTAAAATAAAATTTAGAAATGCATCTTCATTCCTTCCCATAGCCACTAACATTTCCCTTAGCCAAAGCTTCTGACCTGGTTGCAAAGTAGTTGTAGAGTTTTTGACTCCATCAATAATAATGTATACGATATATTAAATGTTCTAGCCTAAAAATGTTAGACGAGCTTTTTTCCAACTTACCTTCTCCATCACGACCTATGATCACGACGTGTGTTCGTTTTTACCTAATTTTTGGTTATTTGGTATTGTTGGTTACCTAACGAACGTAATGTGGCCGAGAATGTGTGTGCGTGTGTTCGCGCCATGTCTATGGTTAGCGCGACGTCGACTTTCGTGTGTTCGCGCATCTATGTTGCCTAGTAACGAACGCAATCTGGCCGAGATACGGACGCACTGGCGGCAGGAAACTTCACTTTTGTGTGCCTCGTATACAGTGTTGGGGGTAACTCATTACAAGTAACTTGAGTTACGTAATCAGATTACTTTTGCAAGTAACTAGTAAAGTAACGCATTACTTTTTCAATTTCCAACAAAATATCTGAGTTACTTTTTCAAATAAGTAATGCTAGTTACTTTTTCACATGTATTGACTGACAACTCTCCTGTCCTCATATTGATAGAAACAAAGTGAGGAGGTGGTGTGTGCGTGTGTGCGTGTGTGTGCGTGTGTGTGCGCATGCAGAGTAAACATGATGCTTATTGTAGTTCTAGACTAAATATGAACATGCATTTACTCATCTCACTTGCACGAAAAACATTCAGCATTCCTCAAAATGAATAAAAACAGTAAAATGCAATCTCAGAATTTTATGCAAAACTTTTATAATTAACTATATTAAATTACACAAATATATTTTATGTATTTAATCTCAATTTATTAACCAATGCTACCTTCAATTATCTAATTCAACTATACTAATAGGCAAAAATTACTCAAGATTAGATGTAGAAATAAGCGTGTTGAACTTCCTTCTCCTGTATCCTATTGTTCTGTAATCCAGAATGGCTGAGCAGTTTGTTTGAGCGGCGCCCTCTACTGTACAGGAGTAAACATGCATTTCCTTGCATTTATCACTTTTGGTGTGAAAGGGCCTTAACATTTGCCAAAAATATAACTTTTTTTGTTGTTATTAAAAAACAAACAAGCAAGCCCAGCCCAGATGAGAAAAAGTAATGCATAAGTAATTTAACGCATTACTTTTCATAAAAAGTAACTAAGTAACGCAATTAGTTACTTTTTTTGGGAGTAACGCAATATTCTAATGCATTACTTTTAAAAGTAACTTTCCCCAACACTGCTCGTATATAACGTTATATAAAGCTTGCTGGACAAATTGGTTGGCATTGCCTTTTCAGCGTGAGAAATACACGGTGTGGCGTGTGAGCGTGTGAACTGGTTGAATTGCGTGTGTCTCACGGCCAATGCGTGAGACTTGAGAACCCTGACTGATGCCATTGGTCACATGACAGTGACAACATAACGAATGTAGTCATTGTGCATGGAATATACTTTTTTTTTTTTATTGTTAAAGTTTCAAACCAAATGTAGTACCAACTATACAGCGTGTGTTTTCGGAGCTGTGTTTTTGTTGTATGCCTTGGGTTTCGTGATAACAGAAGTGGAATCTAGAAGTTATGTGATTAAAAGAGCAAAAAGGAGGGCTAAAGATACAAAATATCCTAACTTGCAGTGCTACATATCATCGAGGCTAAGAACAAAATGTGCCTGGACTTTGGCATTTATCGCAGTTCGAATCCCGGCTCGTGGTTCCGGTCCACTCTCCACTATACTAATCTAATAAGAATGGAAGCTTGTTTCTGCCACACACACTTTTTCTCTCACAATTCAGATTTTTTCTCTCTAAATTTAATGTGTACTTTTATAACTTGCATGTGTGAGTTTATATCACACAATTCTGAGGAAATCTGTTGCTTGGTTACCATGTCATGGGCACTCAGTTCCACATAAAAGTCTTTTTGAGTTTCATAACACAACTAATTGTGTAATACTAGAGGGTAACACTATATTTCTTTTGATGTATAATGTGATATTACATCATAATATGTATGATTTACACAGTACATCAAAATAATATGGTAAATGTCCATAAAACATGGTGCTGTTTGATACTTTCATTGTTACTGCAAAGAAAGTGCTCTAATGACTCAAAATGGCTACGCTAACTTAAATCTAGTGAAGCTAAGAACATTACCAAACTATAACCAATGACACCCTCCACCTTCCTCCTCTCTTTTTCTGCTTGTCTGGCCTCCATTAACTTCCACACGCTCACGTTACCCCGCTGTTGTAGAAGCATAATCTAAAGACATCTCATGGATATCATAGTACATGCAGAACTCTGTTACTCATATTTGCCTTGGGGAAAAGTTTGAGTGGGACCAGTCACCGTAGACCCGACTGACCTCGCTGCTTTCAAAGAAATGGCTGCTGTTCCTCGTGCATGGATCACATTACCGTCAATGAGCGCATTGTAGAGCAGATAAGCTCAATTAACCAGGACTGATCCACAGCTATTGATCCTGCAGTGCCCACCGAGGGCCATTACGAAAGCATAATGTCAGAGCGCATAGAGTATGCTTGTATTATGTGCATACTTGAGAAGAGGCAGCACAGCGTCTGTTTTTGCTTAAGTCGTGAAATATATAGTCAAGACTTGTATGTGTATAATATACTATAATAGAACAATGTAATGTCGTGTACAATGTATCCACCTTATTCCTACGCCCCATGACGCTTTGCGCGAATTATGGGTGAATCTTCCGGTAAGCTGTAAACAATCAGTGAAAGGCTCGCTTTATGAACGCAATTATACGTTTTTTCTTTTTTTAATGTTTTTTTTTCTGTACGCTGGGTACAATGAGATGGTATTATTCTACTCACCCTTCAACCATCGAACATTAAAAGGACATTTAAAAGTGTAAAAGCATCAACAAGGTACTTTCAACAAGAGACCATGAATAACCCCAAAAGCGAGACTCTTTCCACGGTAATAACAGACGGGTTAAATATCAGTAATACATATTATGTTACACATGTTGCCTTAATAAAAAATGCTCATTTCTTCAGCATTGCGTGATACTATTTCAAAGTTATTTCCGTAATTCTGACAGAAAATGAATTGTGAAAACAAACCTGGAAAGAAGAGACGTTAGGATTGAGGAGAAACATGAGAGATTCTTCGTGCATTCCAGTGAATTATTGAATGGGATGTATCGTAAACTAAATCGGGAGAACAGACCACAAATGTGCAGTACAGGCTATTGTTGTAGTTTTTTCATACATTACAGCGAAATGAAAAGGGAAAAAAGAAAATTATCACGAGGAAACGAAAGCAGCGACTGAAACGAGCTCTTGACATAGATATTCTTGTTATAACGTCATGTTAAAAATACCAAGTGTTACGTTATTCTCGTGATGTCTGAAAATAAATCATGAAGGAAAATTGAAAGCTCATTCAGTCAAACTGACAGGTCAGCTTTATTTGTAAGGCAATCTAATGATTTGAAATGATTCGTTTCAGTCTTTTTGAATGGAAGTTCCCCAAACCGGAAGTGCCGCCCATACAGTAATTCAAAACGCAGTAAGCTCGTCAGGAATAAGGTGGATACTACCATTTTAAAAGTTTGGAGTCAATGATTATAAATAATACTTGATCACACTTTAGTTTAGTTTTCACTATTAACTATGACTTTTGCCTCAATAAACTACTAATCACTGCTTATTAATAGTTAGTAAGGTAGTAATTAAGTTTAGGTATCAGATTAAGGGATGTAGTATGTTCATGCAGAATAAGGCATTAATATGTGCTTTATAAGCACTGATAAACAGCCAATATCTTAGTAATATGCATGCTAATAAGCAACTAGTTATAGTGAGAATTGGATCCTAAACTAAAGGGTTACCTAATACTTTTACTCAGGACACATTACATTGATCAAAAGGCACAGTAACGACATTTTTAATGTTACAAAGATTTATATTTCTTCTTTTGAACTTTCTATTCATCAAAGAATCCTGAAAAATATTAATCCGCTTAATTAAATTGTTTTCAACATTTATTTGATATTTAATTATCAATGTTTTTTGGACAGCAAATCAGCATATTACAATGATTTTTTTAAGTTCACGTGAGCTAAAAATTCAGCTTGGCATCACAAGAGTAAATTACTTTTTTTTTAAAATATTGTAATACATTTTAAAATAATATTTAAAATATTGCTTTTACAATAGAAACAGTAATATAATATTTATGGATATAATATAATATATATGTAATTTAAATAAATATTATTTTTTTATAAATACTTTATTTTTTAGAAGGTTATTTATTTGAAAAAAGTCTCTAATTTTGATTGTGGATGCATGTCTGTGTGTGTGTCACTACAGGACATTGTGTGTGTGTCTGTGTGTGTTTTTGCGCCGGAAGAGAAGGTCAGTTAATTACCAGCAGATTGGTTTGTGTAATGAACCGCGAGCGCACACGCTCCACTGATCTGGTCGGGCCCGGTTCGGATCGGCATGAGCTAATAGAAGGCGAAGGCTCGTGTCTGATCGATCAGAACCCCGCACAGCCAGGTGACAATACAATTACGCTGGAAATTACCGTGCAGGTATGTGCTCGACAGCATCTCAGACAACTCCAGCGAGCAGGTGGAGAAATGTCAGACGATTCACAATCAGGTGCTACACAGCCTTTATCGATCTCTGATAAAATAGAATCAGGAGGATGTATAGACTAACTGATCTGGGGTCAACTGGATTTAACACGCTAGACTGAAAGATTACAATAGTAATGCGCATGTAGAGTGAAACAGGGAATGTTTTATAGCTTTATCTCTTCATCATATTGGCAAAGCCTGAGATCAAAATTGTTTTGTTGTTTTAATCATCGCTTGTTTTGTTTGAATCTCATAACCTCTCACCCTCTCTCATGCACCGATTTCGCGCCTGCACGCTAAGCACGCATTCTTAAATTAGATACACATTTGGCTGGATCAGCCGAGAGATTAAAAGATGCTTCCAGACAGCAAGAGTGGGCAGGTTTGATTTTAGGGACAGAAGATTTCAGGAAGACGCGTCGTGTGAATGAAAGAGCTGCATTTTGGAAGAAGCTTGACTGTAAAAGATGTTCATATGGTCCTGTGTCCTTCATCTCTCTGATTTTAAGAAACGGACGGTTTGTTTAATTCAGATCAAGTACTTTTATAATACCTTGAGAAATGTGTCCATTTGCCTTTACATTCATCTTAATGGCAGTTACTTGGCTGGAACGCATGGGCTTCGCTAGAGTTGGAAAAGCTGGGACTGATTCCCGGGACTTTGTCCATAATGGGTCAAAGTGACTTAAAATGATGGTTGAAATGATGAGCGTTTCTTCAAATATTGGCACTTTTGGCCCTGAGAACTTTTTTGTTAGAAGTTTTCCCATTTTCACAAGTTGAATTAGTAATTTGTTTTTTTGATAGTAATAAAATCCAAATCAATTGTTAAAAAGCATTCTGTGATTGAAATGCCATTATTATGTTTTGGAATAAAATTACTCATTTGTCTTGCTAAGGCTATCTAGTATTTAATTATAAATAAACACAATTATAAACTTTTTTTCATAACGTGAATAAAAACAGATTAATTGGAAATGATGCACAACATTCTGCACCAATGATATTCATCTTGATTGCTAATATTCATCTCAAGCTGTTTCTCAAGCTTTTCTCCTTGGTAGGCAAATAAACCAAGTTTACAAACTGTTTTATCTAAAAAACTATACACATTTATTTATATTATACACATGCAGTTTTTTTTTGTAATACTTTTATTTAGCAAGGATACATTAAATTAATCAAAGTGACAATGGAATTTGTCACAAAAGATTCCCATTTAAAGATAAACACTATTCTTTAGAACATTCTTTTCATCAAAGAATCCTGATCAAAATAGCACTGTTTTCACAAAAATACTACATATTTTAGCCCAAGATGAGCATCTATTCAATAAAAAAAACATTAACTTGTTTGTTTTCAACATTGATAATAATCAGAAACGTTTCTTGAGTAGCAAATCAGCAGATGTAAATGATTTCTGAAGGATCATGTGATTGAAGACTAGAGTAATGATGATAACACAGGAATAAAATATATTTTGAAATATAGAAAACATTTATTCTAAATTGCAATAATATTTCACATTATTACTGTTTGTTTGATCAAATAAATGCAGAGCATATGAGAATATGATTGGTATCTTTTGAATGATAGTGTAAATCACACAGTAAATATTGAAATGATTGGTTTATTACACTTTTTCTTAGATTATTAGTTAAACTGTGATAATCTAATGTCTGTTTAAATAATTTGACTGAATGTTTGGGGCAAGGATAAAACCATAAATTGTGTGTGAAAAGTAACAAATATATAAAAGTAAAGTAAAAAAAAATGAGTGCCTTTTATGCATAGGTAATAAGATCTGTTAATGTGATCATATAACACACTGAAAGAAAAAAACGCTGAAATCTGTTAGTTTTTATAAAAATCAACCCCTGGCACATAAAAAAGAAACACCCATAAGAGAGATAATGTTCACTTAGCTGGTCACACCCTGAGAATGATCAGGGTGGACTTTTTTTTTTTGCTTGACTGTAATTTAACTACTTTAAATTGCAAGTAACTTGAGAAGCTGCTGTGATTGCAAAATTCCATTTGAAAGTCTAACCAAAGTTTCTCTACATTATAGACCCTAACATTGACCTGATCGAGAAGGACTTGTCTGTGAACACGGTGGCTGGAGCAATGAAGAGCTTCTTCTCGGAGCTGCCCGATCCTCTGGTGCCCTACAGTATGCAGGCGGAGCTGGTGGAGGCCTTCAGTGAGTATCAACACGAGAGAGAGAGATATACAAGTCAAAGTGACATGACATTAAGGCCAAGTATGGTAACTGGTGCTGTCAGTTAAACGCGTTATTAACGGGATTAACGTTCATTTTAACCCAGCAAACTTTGTCGTTTTTTTTCACATGCTGTTGCAACAACTAGTAACATTAGAAAAACTACAACACCACACCGGATCTAGCTAGACCGGAAACAAAACAACAGCCACGTGCACTACGCTCGCGAGCCGGCCAAAGAGTAGTAGCCTAACGTTACGTTTTGAGTGGATGACGAGCGCGAGACGCCGAAATGGATGCCAACAAGATTCTGAATGGAAAGTTTAATTTTAAAAAGTTGCTAAATTTTACGAATTTTTACAAATGACCTACGAATTGCCTACGAGAGCCACCGTTACAAGCCCAGTACCGAAGTTGCACGAAGGGGCTGTTTGAGTGACAAAGTAGTTTTTTCACCCTTTTACTAATGAACAGTGTAACATTGTGTAAGAGATTATTTGCTCCACGTGAGAATGTTAGTGTGAAATTGAACACAGTATATGCCAATGTTGTTTCCAATAAAAAAAGATTTGCAGAAAGCTGTTGATAAGAGAATTAAAATGAGAAAAACTAATGGGACAAAAAGAAATCAAGGGACATTTACAATAGATAAAAATGTGCGATTAATTGAGAGTTAACTATGCCATTAATGTGATTAATCGCGATTAAATATTTTAATCGTTTGACAGCACTAATGGTAACCCATGCTTGGAATTTGTCCTCTGCTTTTAACCCATCCAAGTTAGTGCACACACATTAGGAGCAGTGAGTAATGAACTCACACACACTGCAAACCGTGATAACACACACCCAGAACTGTGGGCAGACATTATTAGGTGCCTTTCTCAAGGTCACCTCAGTCATTTCCTGCCGGTATTGAGAATCGAACCCGCAACCTTCGGCTTACCAGTCTCTAGCTCTCTAACCATTAGGCCACGACTAATATTCCCCCTTCATATGTAGACTTATGAAGACTCTCACAATCAACACAATCACTCATACAGGGAAGATTTTCCATGGCCAGATGTTTACTGTCAGAAAGCAATATGCTTGGTTGCAGTCCTCAGAGGTTAGTGTGCTCTGGAGATCTCCTCTGGTGAACCCGCTGTGAGCAGAGAGCTCTTGTTGGAGGGAGAAAAAGAAAAACAAGGGATAAACCAGTGAGTAGAATAGAGTCTACTCTAAGAAACATGCTGGCAGAAATGGACTGAGTGCATTTTCCTGTTGCGGCATTATAGACTACTTTACACAAACACACTCACTCTCTCAGTGTGAAGTTCAGCATTGTCTACTCCGGGCATTTCTCCAACCCAAAGTGATGAGACTTAAGCCTAAGATTGCCGTTAGTCCTACACTCCAGACTGTTTCTCAATAAACAAGCCCTCTCAAGTACTACCATGCTTTAAATAGTTTCACAAACGGCAGGCCTGATTCAGCAGAAAACGAATCGCACCACCCAAACCTGCTCTGGTGTAGTAGAACACAGGCTTTGATTGATGCAGGTATTTAGTATCCAATCATGATGTCGTGTCACTCAATTTGCAAGTGATATTTACATTTACATTACATTTATTCATTTAGCAGACACTTTTATCCAAAGCGACTTACAAATGAGAACAATAGAAGCAGTTAACTAACAGTAGGACAACAATGTAAGTGCTATGACCCCTCTCAGTTTAATCTAACGCAGGCTTTTTTTTATTCTTTTTTTATATATATAGAATAGAAGAGAAAGTGTTATAATGTGTATAATGTGAAAGTGTTATAATATAGAAGAGAAAGAGATATAATGTTGGTATATAGTTAAAAAATGTATCTATCAAATGTCAACATAATCAGAGACTAAAATTTGAGCCGCTAAAAATTATACTTGCGTATTCAAAATATATATTTTGGTAACGCTTCCTTTTACAGTACAGTACTTACCTAGAAAGTACTGGCTAATATAAGGTAAGTACATGGAACAAGGGTAGGTTTAGGGGTAGGTTCAGGGTTAGTACTAGTTATTACCCAGTAATTGTAGTTACTAAAATAAGTACATAGTATTTACATGGGTAACTGGACTGTAAAAGGAAGCGTTACCTATATTTTTTATTTGTAAGTTTTCTGATGAAAGTGTGAGGGGATAATGTCATAATGCTATGGATGGTTGCCTAAACGTTGCTGTTCGGTTGCTAATGTGTTTTAAGTGGTATTTGATGTGCCGGACATGTTAAATGCCAAAGACTAAAGGGATAGTTCGCCCCAAAAATTAAAAATGTCATGGTTTGTTTTGTCCATACAATGGAAGACAATGGTAACCAAAACCTTTTCTTCAAAATATCATATTTTATGTTCTACAGAAGATGAGGGTGAGCAAATGATAACAAAACCTTCATTTTTAGGTGAAGTCGTTCAGTGGTTCATGGATTTAAACAAAAGCCGAGTCCTAAACATACAACACATACTAGCAATATTCAGTAATAGTGATGCTTTCCTTAGCAAAACTAAAATAAGTAGTTTAAGCCCAAACTATAAGATTGCAGAAGCCCATTAAGGGGTAAGAATGAGGAGAGAACGGAGGGAGAGGACAGACGGCGGGTCACCTGACTGCCGTGTCACTCTCCACAGGTGGTGGGCGGGGCTTTACTCCTGCCCGTCTGTCACTGGACGCTGTGGCAACAGCCAAACAGGCTTGTTCTGTTTTAGTCTGAAAGCGCAGGAAGCACCTGCACTGCTTTAAGGCCTCCTGAATATTCCTTTGCTTTGTTATTCTGCCATCTATTATACGTCTCGACGGGATATTTAGATTCCTGTTTTTTTGATTCGGTTATTTATTCGGATTGATTAGATTATATTTACAACCACGTCTGTGTAGGTTTTAATACTGATGTTTTCGACATCACTTTACTACTGCTAGTACTTGAGGTCAAGGTTTCGTTCAAACACATAACGCTGAGTATTAAGCCCAAAGTTTACTTCAGTTTTGATGGGAGCACTTAGCATATGCATACAACCAAAAGCATAGCCTTATAAAGTTGGGATGCACCGGCCAATAATCTGTGTCGGCTGATAAAAGCAATTATTTTCACCATTGATTGTTTAAAAACAGCCATTGATCATGGCAGATTATATCCTGGAGCAGAAAAACTGCAACTCGTACTGTGTGAAGGAAATATCTCTTGTGTTGAATTTAGGGCTGTCAAAGTTAAAGCAAAATTAACACATTAACAGTTAACGTTAAAGCAAGCTGTATTTAATCTTATGAATCACCTGTAGTTCAGGCCAGGTTTGCCAGGTCCATTATTTGTAGAACGACTCTAATCGCAAAGAGCGTGTGTTTAACTTCTGATAAGAAACAGTCTTAGCTTTCAAATTCTGTCAATTTTTATCTCTAAACTCAAACAATAAATGGCGTTTTGACACTCTTAAATGTGACTTGACCGATTGCTGAAGGGCCTCGGGTCAAGTGGCAGCGTGGAGCGAGTCTTTTCTTCCACTTTACTACGTTATAGCATGAAAAAACATGCATGAACATTAAAAGTTATTAATGTATGTTGAAAGATACAGTACAAATTGCTGAAAAGGATCATGTCTCATGCAATCGCTCAATCTGTGTTTCAACGGCGGAAAAAGCCAATAACAATGTGACTTAACGTTGCATTTAGTTGAATCCAGTGTTCACTGTTTGTTAGTTACCTATAAAAAAACAATAGAGAGGAGCTTGTTTGTTGTTAATTATAAATGTATCTTTGTATAAATTTGTCATGAAGACAAGTGTTTATGAAAACTACCTTATGTATGTGCAACGGAGTTGTTTACAAACATTTGAGTTTTTATTTGAGTGTAATTATTATATCTGAAAAATAAATAGCAGTTGAATTGAATAGTTTGGGCTCTGTTGTTAATTTGAACCTCTAATATTATCACAATGTACCAAATGAGATGGTCCTCTGTATAGTTTACAGCATTAGTTGGCATTTAGCATTAGTTCTTAAGAAAATCAAACTAGCGGCATCGACAGATATCATTCTGAATAATCGGTCTACATTGTGGACCAACTAATGAATGCATAATAATTCAAGGCGCATGCACGAACTGAGCATACATAAATCATGCATATATACAAATGTAAGTATGCATTTACTATGTAAAGTGTCCAAAGACGCATTATGTCCGGCAGTTTTACTGCTTTTTAACGGCACCGGTTTGGATGTATAGTCTATATATTTGTATGTAAATCTTATTAATCAACATTAGTAATCGCAATTATAATATCAAGGGAAATAATCGACAATTATGATTGTCATAATCAGGCTGCACTAATCTGCAGTCACACATTTTTTTAAGCTTGTTTTCATCATTTTTTGAATATTTTATTCTGTTTAGAATCTATTCATTATTTCCAAAATACAGCAATTCAAGTGATCGAGTGAAATGTAGTTTTTTTCCCAATATCGTGCAGCCTTATTAGCAACCATATAGCAACGCTCTGGCATCATGGTGGTTTTGCACATTTTCCTTGTAGTTACTGCAGTAATTCTGCATCTGGGGCCACAATGCATAATGCTGATGTGAGAGTGTGTAATGCTGACATCAGAGTGTGTGTGTGTGTGTGTGTGACCAGGGAGGAACACATCTGCCGTAGTGGTCACATGTTCTAACAGGGCTCACAGCGTTAAGGGCTGATGTAAGCCGTTCTGACTCACCGCAACCATCAAGCTCGCTGCACCCAGGGTGTGTGTGTGTGTGTGTGTGTGTATGACACTACACAATAATTTCTGTACATGTATTGTTTGTGTGTGTGACACACTGTGCTTCATTTAACAATCCCTCAGTCACCCCAGATGAGACTGATGGGAAGTCTAGCACCACACACACACACACACACACACATACACACACACACACACACACACACACACACCTTTTCACTGTTACTCCTCCCTAGAGTTGTTGTTTATTGATTTAGGTGGAGCATGCTGCTTCCGTTGTGAATATTAGAACTCATTATTCCTGAATTACTTCCTCAAGCATTGCTTCTAAGCAATCTCAGGTCCCAAAGCCAAATGTAGACAGTGTTTTAGGAAAGAGCCCACCCCCCACACACACACAGATTTCATCTCGAGCAACTGAAATGATTCAATTTTTGCACGCACACATTCAATCAAAGTCTCAATTAGTTGCCAGCATTTGAAAAGTCTGAGGTAAAATAAGGGAGGACTAGGAGTCTATTTACTATTTTATTTTGTTATTTAACTAGTGTTTTATAATTTTATTTAAATATTTAAACCTTCAATTAAACCGTTTTAAATTTGAAAAATACATTTTAATTTAATTTAAAATAGAATCAGTTATTGCTTTTGTTTTATATAACTACATTTTAAAACATGAATTAAAATGTTAAAACACTTTTATTATCTATTAATATTTCCTTTTAAAATTTTTGGTTTGAACTTATCATTCCTTGATTTTCTTTGTAAGTGTCACTCCTAGTCCTGCATACACAATAGGGCATATCATTATTTCAAAATAGTCTATTCATTTATTTATTTAGTGCAACAAAGCTGTTTAAACTTCAAAAAATCTTTGTTCACCTCAGGAGGTAAAACTAAATTTGATATTTGCTGTTTTAATTTACATTTATTTTAGCGAGGTTATAAATGTAAATTAAAACAGCAAATATAAAATTCAGTTTTACCTCCTGAGGTGAATAAATGTTAAAAAACATGAGATTTTTAAAGAGTTTAAAGCTCTGTTGTGCTTGATTTCATTAAAGATGTTTTTTAAATATTTAATATTTACTACTGCTGGTCAAATAAATCTAGGTTCTAATAAAATATACCACAATAGGTAACAGGCTTGTAAATTTATCCTGAATTAAGTTGTCCGTCTTTGTTGTAACCTTGATCATGACTTGGGTAACAGGGTTGAAGGTTCAGCTTGGCAAATGCTGTGAAATCTACAATTTGTGTAAAAATCGAGAAAATTAAATATGCTTGTTTACTTATATTCCCGCCATGCCGTAGAAAGGGTCTAAATTGTGATTCCCAAATGTAATGAAACTAAAAGCTTCATTAGTGGACACATCTTGGTAACAGGGTTGAAGTGTGTGACATAGCTAGATATGTTTATGGTCAATTGTTAATAATTCAATCTACTCGTTCTTTCTCTAAAAAACATGGGATTTGTGCCTTTATTGCTTTACAGAAACTAATGAGAGATGATGTTCCATCTAACAGACTGTTCTGGTCTTGATGGTCTTTAAACATTAAAGCCATTGTCAAGACTAACTCCTGTGTGTGTGTGTTTCTTGTCGCCCTCAAACTATGTGTGTGTTGTGGGACCAGTGAACACCTGTGAAGCATGAAGAAAATAAATGTGTTTGTGTCTCATTCTGTGTTCCCTCTCGGCCCCCTGCAGAAATCAATGAGCGAGAGCATCGTCTCCACACCATGAAGGACGTGCTTCGCAGATTCCCTCGAGAAAACTACGACCTCTTCAAATACGTCATCACTCACCTGAACAAGTGAGAATGGGAGCCATCCCTAGGGCAACACACGATCAAACCCTCTCGCACAAATGTCTTCAATTCTCACCGTTTCTCTCTGTCTTACAGGGTGAGTCAAAACAACCGCCTGAACCTGATGACCAGCGAGAATCTGTCCATCTGTTTCTGGCCGACGCTAATGCGGCCCGATTTCACCACCATGGATGCGCTGACGGCCACGCGCACCTACCAGACAATCATCGAGACCTTTATCCACCAGTGTGCTTTTTTCTTCTACAATCAACCCTTGGCCGACACGCCCAGCGGCCTCCCCGGACAGCCCGCCTCTCCTAGCGCCACCTTGTCTTCTGCCTCCTCCATACCAAGCTCTGCCTACTCCGCCTGTTACGCCCCACTACACCCCACAGCTCCACCCTTCAGCCACGGCCAACAGTCCCGCCCTCACTCCCCACCCCACACCCCTCAATCCCCAATCCAGAGCCTGCTCCCTCCACTCCACCCTCATCACACCCCTACGGAACAACACACGCTGTGAAGCCGCAGACGAGGAGGAGCACTGAATGAGATTAATTGAATGGAAGAATTGCACGGCTGTGCCTGACTTAAGAGAAAGGAGAAAGAAAGAGGTCAAGAGTCCTGCGTCAACCACACTTCCTCGCCCTCTTTCTGCATCATGCTTCGCTTCTCCATAAACCGCAGCGGCTCTCTGTCCCTATATGCTCCTCACACACACATGAAGTGTGGTACCCCCAAACTCAGATTCCTTATGGGTCCATGTGACGTAGATGGTTCAGCGTTGTCTTTGTCAGCCAATGGGTTGCATGAACAAACAGGCTGAACCCCACCTCATATTCGGGTGACCACTGTACGTGACCTAGTATGATTAAGGTTAAGCGGGCCAACAGGGTGGCCTATATATTCCTTCTGCTTTCGACCATTGTTACTATCAAATTACTAAATAGAAATGCTTTTTTCTGACGTAGCAACACAACCACATTCCTACCCCTTATTTATCTCGTACAGCCTTTTACAGAGGGACAAAAATCAAGACAAAACTAGAACTCGATGAACTGGATCTAGTTTTGCTGGGATGGATGCGTGTGGAATGCTTTTGCACAGCATTCTGGGATTTGAAGTCTTTTCTTCGCCTGTATCTCTTGTCACATGAGCCTCCAGTACATGCTGGAAGACTAATGCTTCTTTTATTGCAGAATGTCCTCACAACCACACAACCCTCGATTTCCGGTTCCACGAGGGTCTTCGACTTTGTTCATTTGGGATCTGTATTATTTTTCTTTTTACACGTTTGCAGGAAGTCGCTCTCTTCTAGCTCATGTTAGATTTGTGGACTACTTTCTGTGCTTATGAATTGAGCGGTGACTTTTAAGGATGGGATGGGGAGGTATGCACTAAATCAAGAGTTACCTCACGATGTGAGTTCTGGGAAGGTAAAGGAAGTTTGCACTAGAGGAGACGCTGTCTATCTGTACCTATTCAGATGGCAGTGAATCGGTGAACTGGAAGCCTAGAGGAGGAAGATAGAGAGGATAGTGGTATGGAAATAATGGCTTTCAGGAAAGATAAAGTCGTTAGTGTTTGATATCAGAGAGGCCGATTTTATGCTGAATATGAGCTTGCAGTTAGTGGCTTTTGTCAAGACTAGCTAAATATCTGTACTTCAGAGTTGACCTCAGAAGGATGACGTTGTTTATAAAACCCCAAAAGTTTTAAAAAGAAAGATTCGCGAAAGAAACGGTGGGCTTGGAAACAGGAAAGTTAAAGTGGTAGCTTGTGACTAGACTTTTCCCTTTGTCGGCTCTCGGAGCGCAACACTACCACCCAGCGGACAGAGCAGGTATTGCATGTTAAATCTCGGCTCGTTTTCGTTCTAATGCTACATTTTTGTTTGTTTTACTAGAAAATGCTGGATGCATTTAAAGTCACAGATTCACTATGTAGCAAAAGAAATCAGTTGCCATTCAAGGAGTGGTTTATAACAATATTCCTCTGCACTTATACCTTGTTTACTCGCTCCAAGTTAGATACTTCTCTATGACTTTTGTGTTGATTTGAACATGGTTTTCAAGTGGAAAAGACATTGTGAAACTGTGAATCAGTCACGTTTATGGAGATAAACGAATGTATCCCACTACAGATTTCATTTTTGTGCATATTTCTCCCTTGTAACTCTCACCACCAGTAAGTGAACTACAACCCTGACCCCTTTTAACTTGTCAGTCAATATCAACGCTGACTTCTGATTGGCTGTGATGAGCAACTCAACGTAAACACTACATCTTTTGCCCTCAGAGAGCAGAAGTAACGGTATATTTTGGGAAATCGGGAGCTGTGTGGCCTATACGCCCCTGGTACTTTGTGTATGAATGCTGCATTCTCTGTGTATTTTCAATGTATATTCTTTCAGAGGCAACTGTCCTTCGCAGCCAAAGACTGTGCAAAAAAAACAAACAAAAAAAAAAAAACACTAAAAAAGGGCAGGGGAGACCTGAAACCCGAAAAGCGACATGACAAACGTGTATTAAAAATGTGATATTGGTTCAGCAATCAGATTTGGCTGCATCACTTTATTTTTGGTTTCATTTTATTTTTTCAACAATGGTGACAGATTGTCTGTTAAGTTAAAGGAGAAAGGAGCAAAACTATATTCAGAATGGTTTATTTGTACGTTAGGGGGTCTGACACTTTGCCCTATAGTCAATGGTGATAGAAAAGGTTTTCTTTTTATGTTTTCTTTTAATAATTAAAAAATGAGACGAAATATTTTTTAACCGTTTTTTTGTGAATGGTGTAAAGGCCACAATGATGTAGTGCATGATTAAAGACCAGGTCAGGGAGAGGGATCTACCACTCTCAGTATTATAAAAGGAAAAAAAAATAATGAAATAAATGAAGTTACATCAACAACAAAAAAACGTCATTATTTGCCAAGGAGTTGGTAATTGGTCTCAATGGGAATGGTGTGTAAACAGTAAAGGCCTTCTGTGACCTGTATTATAGTTAATAAATCAATCTTGTAAAATCTGTCTCATCTCTTTATTTAATAGTTGCTGAATGTGCATAAATTCCATTACATCTGTGCTTTTAGGTCGCAAAACTTACTCATACTTTAATGATCTATGCACCAGAAGTTGGTGTACACAATGTCAATCGTTTTCACTAATGTCTACAAAGAGAGAAATTTTATTCCGCAAGGATGCATTAAATTGATCAAAGAGGTTGTCAAATATGTATAAACATTAGGGATGCCAACGTTAACTCATGCAATTAATTCAAAATCCTTAATGTGTAATTTAACACATAAATTACTGAAGCGTGCATATATAGAGAGAGTGAGAGAAAGAAAGAGTAAAACTACGTGTTCCACATTGATTTGATCATTTGACACAGGCTACTGAATTATGTGGATGTCTTTTTTGGCTAAGTGATCATCTCATTCCCAGCCTATGATTCAATAAATCACTATGTGGAAAGTATGAGCTACATCATCAGATGTTATTTTGTAGGCTTTAGTGAAACTGGCCGGATGGAAGGAGCTGTCCTTAGCAAGGAGGACATTGTTGAAATGACTAAATCTGGTTGTAATGAAGATCAGGAAATTAGGCAGGAACCGGCAACCATAACTTTAGTCACAAAATAAACCAGCACAACAAAACGACTGGGGCAGGCGCTCAAGATCCCTAAATATCTCAACCAAGTTAGTCTTTTCTTCTTCCCAATGTAACATACCGGTACTCATATTTTGATCGATTAACAGAACCTGAAGTAACATTAAAAGCAAATATTGTACAAATGTACAACACAACTTTTGGCCACTACTGTATATAGGCCTACATATTTTTTTGCCTATAGCCTATTTTTTTTTTTTTTGCTGATGCTCATGTCTTATCTTACTATTGTTATATCCACTATTTATAAATGCAGTCTGAATAGCTTTCCAGGTTTTATATTGCACTCCATGTCACGTATATTCTGCTGTTTTTTGTGATGTTGGTGCATTTGAGGAAGAATAATAAAATATGCATGATAAAATGTTTTTTAAATAGTTTTAGATTATAGTTGGACACTGATATCACTGACATAAAACACCCAGTTACAGCACCATTGACTACTTTCCAGAATAGCCTATGCTGATCAAAGTCTCATTTCAGAACAATATGGTTGTCCATGCAGGGTTAATTCTACAAATGCTCATTGGGAATCTGAATCTCTTATAACCTGTATAATCCAGTACCTGGCCTGTAGACCCGTTCGCAATTTGGTGTTGGGGGAATTTCTCACTTGAACTGAGTAAGTGGGTCCCTAGACATGAAAAATCACAGAGTTGCTCATCCGCCATAGTGCCACGAATTACGTAATGGTCAAATCAAATATGGCCGCCATCGGATGATGATGAAAATCCAACTTCTTTGTTTCTGAATGTATATACACATGTATTACCTCTATTTAGACTTATTATGGTATGTGGAATTCATTTCTAAAATTGTTATGGCCATATTGGCTGACTTTTTACCTTAAAAGGTCATGGTCAAGGTCATCTTCCTACTTATCCATAACTTGGCCATTATTAGGAACAAAAAAAAGATGCAATGAGTCTAATTCTACTAAATGTGACATTTAACATTCATTGCTAATATTGTTTTTAACATTAAGGATCATCTTGTCATTGAAATGTCAATGTCAACATCATTTTTCAGTAACTCGATTAAGATTTATTTTTTTAATAGTCACTTTTTATTGTATTTTTTTCCACAATGATTTTTTATTATTATAACAAGACATGAAGAGAAGAAATGTAACAATTATAAACATCCGTTTGAACTTTTTTTAATTGGGTGTTAGTACAATGATATAAAATAAAACAATTGGGTGCAAATAAAACTATGTATCAATAAGTGATAAAATTACATCATACCAAATTAACTAAAAGTGCACCATATAGTCTGATTTCTCTCAAAGTGTACTTGTATACTTGTATGTGTGCGTGCATGTTAGTGGGATGGGTTTTTACAGGATAATTTTTCCATTTTTCTGTGGCAGAATATGGTGCATGAAACTCCAGCAGCACGACAGCCACATCGGCGATTGTCACACTTGCCTGCACACTTACATACTGTGACCAGACTTGGTGGTAAGGGCTTCAGACATTTTGATGGCAGGAGTGTGCCAAAGTGCTCCTTCCATCCATGTTCCGTTGGCTCTAGTCTTGCTTTGGCGTCCTTGGCTGTTGCAAGCAAGTGGCATGCCGGATGAACCAGAAAAGCCCCTCGTTGGATGTGGCCTCTGATCTCACTACTTGTGGGAGGGAGAGCGCCAATTCCAGCACTTCCACTGGTGTAGATTTCTACCCTTAAGTCAGCAAGTGTAGTTGACCTGGCCCCAGCCCAGACACACACCAAGTAGTTCTCAGCCAACGCTGCATCTTGCTCTGTCAAAGTGTCTGCCTCTCCAAAGTTGGCTAAGTATTGGACTGGGTCAGAAACCATAGCAGCAGGTTTAGTCCCCACCTTGCTCATACAGTCATCTCCAGTCAGGATATGTGCTTTAATCACTGTCTTTGTCAGTGACGCTCCAAGACGAGAAACTGCTTGATGGAGTGGAAGCATTTGCCGCCTCTCACCAGTGCCATACTGCTGCCAGATCTCTTTCATCCCGAGTTCTTGGAAGTATGGGCTGTAGTGGAGAAGCAATGCAAAGGTATCTGTGTCATTGGAGACTATGACAACTCTCTTGCACTGCTTCACACGAACAGTCCACTCAACATGCACCAGCAACCTGGCATCAGCCTCCTCAATCCAGGTCAAGAGGTCTGGGATCTCTTCGCCACCAGCTGCCTTTGCTGGTAGCACCTCATCATCAATGAAAATAGAGCTGACAATGACAGTTGCATTGGCACTGGCTCGATTGCAATACCATATCTCGAGCTAACAGTTGGAGATTCCGCTTGTTCTCCTCAGATGCCCAGAACTTGTCAAGTTGCTGAGGGATGGGTGTGTGTCTGTTCATGCCAATGATGTCGATGTCTGTTGTTGAGTCTGTACGCCGCATGCGCTCCCCTTCTTTCAGGGACATCTCGATGTAGAAATCTAGTACAAGATGGATGAACTCCGGCTCTTGGCAGAGGGATGGTTCTGAGCTGATGATGGCATTGATGACCGCACCTAAAGTAGGAAATTGTGCTAGAGGCATCTGTCGCATCTTCGACATGAAGTCTACCACAACATGAGTGGCATAAGTAGACTCAGAACTCCATTGGTTGAGATCAAGTCGTGGTTCAATCTCACTGACAAGTTTTGACTTGTTGACATGAGCTGGAAGGTCACCATCAAACAGGGGAGATGTTGAAAGCACATCATGAGAAAGTATCTGCCGGATACTCATGCCCCGCTCCTTAGCAATGTCCATACTCCTATGTGCCTCGGTCATGTCTTTGGATGAGACTAACTTCTGCTCCATCATACTGTCTTCTGTGGTTGTTCATTGAACTGAGGTAGTTTTCTCTTTGATACAGTTGTGCCAATTTTCTTGGTCCTCTCAACTAACCTCTCCTGCCTGTACGAGCAGTAGACATGCTTCCCATTTTGGAGACAGTTGAGCAAGCAAGGAGCGACACCTCGTCAACAGCCTGCTTGGTGAGCAGATTGTGCAATGGAACAGGCACATTGATTGTCACTGAGTATGGATTTTGCTGCTCTAGCACAAAGTCCAGCAGCTTTGAAACATTTTGGTTGAATGTAAGGCAGCGAGTTGTGCTCAGTGCATGCTGGAGATGGCATTCTGTCTGTTTCAAAGTGGGGTTGTTGGTGAAAAAGTTGAGGAAATCAGTGATCATCCCAATCACATGGAACAAGAGCTCAAACTCTGCTACAGCATTTGCATTGTGTGTGGCTTCTACGACATAGTGACCTCCAGGACCCTTTGACACTCGCTGAATGTTCTGCTCGACCTTCATGTCACCTCCCACAGCACAGAACCAGCCAGGGCGATCTTGCACAACCCTCTGGCCAATAGAGCCAGTAGAGCTCTTCTTGATTAAGATTGTCCTGATCTGCCATTGAAGCAACCAAATTCAAGCTTTTGGGGCCAGGTATTTTAGAATGCTCCATGTTGATCAATATGTGCGATGCTCAATAGTGAGATGAAAACTTTAGAAACCTTGGAAATCTTATAAATTTGACTACTTCTGGTAAAATACAAGTCAAACCTTGTCTTCTTTTTTCTGTGAACTCTATAAAATACAAGAAAAGTCAAACATTTTCTTATTTTTTTTCTGTGAACTCTGTCCAGTGCTGTAGAAATACACAGTATAAGGGCAGACTGTAAATTTGAGTTAGTAAATTTGAGTTACTCATGTACACGTGTTATGCTCACTGTTGATCAATTAGTGCGATACTCAATAGATGTAGACAGATGAAAACTTTAGGAACCTTGATAACCTTGATAACTTTTGATACTTCTGGTAAAATACAAGAAAAGTTAAACCTTGTCCTCTTATTTTCTGTGAATTCTGTCCAATGTTGTACAAATACACAGTAAAAGGGCAGACTGTAAATTGAGTTAGTTCGCATGTACATGTCTTTTGAGATTCTTCAGAATAGGAAAACGACCTTGACATTGCCCTTTCAATGTCACAATAACCCAATATGGTCCTATCAATCCCAGAAATGAATTTAACATACCCTAATTAGTCAAAATAGAGGTATTACATGTGTATATACATTCAGAAACAAAGAAGTTGGATTTTCATCATCATCCGATGGCAGCCATATTTGATTTGACCATTACGTAATTCGTGGCACTATGGCGGATGAGCACCTCTGTGATTTTTCATGTCTAGGGACCCACTTACTCAGTTCAAGTGAGAAATTCCCCCAACACCAAATTGCGAACGGGTCTATAGGCCAGGTCCAGGACTAGTAGCTAAAGAGTGTGTTTATCAGACAGTTGAAATAGTTTAGTTTTGAGGCTATTCCAACTCCCTTGAGTCTGTATGTAAGTACCATTTCTTTTTTTACAATAATGACTAGTCAGTTAAGTTAAATCTTTAAATGTTTCCAAAATGAATTAATGCAATAGCGTAAGTTGAAAATAATTACGACGTTAAAGGATTTCTGTCCAAACAGGCCGATTTGGTGTTTAAATCTAGCTACTTTTCATCCTAGGTTAATTTTTATGTTAGATAATTTAATAAATAGGATCTCTATATTAATAAAAGTAGGCTATGACTTTTCCCCCCTCTCATAGACTAATCAAAACAGAGCGTAATGTTGCAATTGATGATATATTTTCAAGTGGAGGCTTAGGCTACTGCGTAAAAACACCAAAGCGATTTCTTCACACTCACAGTGGATTGTTTTGATCTTTTTAGTCACCATAATTACAGGTTATGGTTATTGACTGTTTTTTTATTATTTACATCATCATTTTGAGCAGTAGTTGCGTGTGGAGTTTCAGATGCAATGACAAAAACTGACCACTAGGTGTCTCGCTTGTTGAACTTTCAATACTGGACCTTTGACATTCTGTCCATTTGAATCATTCGGACCCCTGACTGACTCACACCAACGCCTGTAATCGCTGATTAGTTATAGAGATACATATTCATCCTTTAATGTTCCTGCCCATTTTTGAGTTTTTAAAAGAATAAATGCTACGAACACACATGCTGTGTAGAAATAATACATGCAATTAAACACTTCATTCAAACGTCCTTGTTATGTGATAGGCCTATATTATGTGCTCATTTTTAGGAAGTAGAAAGATTCATTGTTTGGTTATTCTTTTGTCTCGGTAGATCAGAATTATCGCCTACAACTTTCCGGAAAGTTTCAAAGTCTGAAAGTAAATATGTCCGGTTCGTCTTATGATCAGTCGAGGCACGTATCGCTGCTCATCCGTGTCTTTCCGAGTGTTGAATTCAGATGCAGCATCGATATCATAACACACCAGCAGCCCAAATACACCTGTAACCAGCATCATAATTCTTACTTTATCAATATCAGCACTACTGCAAACAATAACGTTTTGATTAGATAAAATAATTGCTTATTTGGATTTATCTGATGGTTTTAACATTATGATCAGTGTTAAATTTGAACAGGCCTACTGCGCTTTTCATTCTCCAAATTTCTAATAAATTCTAAAATCATCTCAAAATAGTAAAACATGTGACAAGCCCCTGACTATCTCTCTTATTTCCAGAAGAGCCAGGATAAGTCTGATTCCTCAGGTCCATGTTTGTCCTTAGACTACACATCGATTGTCCGGGTCACTGTGGGTGTTTCGATTCTGATACCTCGATTGATGGCAGTGCTGGGAGTAAGGATGCTGCTATTG
The DNA here is from genome assembly GCA_036326025.1 of Chrosomus eos. Lineage (NCBI taxonomy): Eukaryota > Metazoa > Chordata > Actinopteri > Cypriniformes > Leuciscidae > Chrosomus > Chrosomus eos. The sequence goes on along the minus strand of CM070825.1, from coordinate 34,822,611 downwards.
ATAATCTGATGGTCAAATTGATGAATGCTGCTGTAAATGGTGCTGGCACTAACAGCCGAAAACAGTCAAATTCAGCTAACAACACCCAAGACTTGGATTAGTTTTTCTATTTTGCTTTCCAGTTACTGCATATAATTTACCTTTTTATTATTTTGCTTAGATTTTAGTGTTTTTTTTCTTCTTTTTCTTACAAGCACACCAACTTTCATTTGGCATTTGTGGAAATTGTTATTAAAGTATTTTCAGTGTTCAGTGTATTTATAGTTTTACTTTATTTGTCCTATCACTGGGAAATTTGGACACTTTAAGGTGCACTCAACAGTTTAGAGCTAATTTTTTTTTTTAAAGTTGTAGGCTACATAGCCTACTTAGGAATAGGCCTAGCATATTTTTTTGTTTTTAAAAGAGTCATCTGAAAGGCCTACAGTAGCCTTTAGATGAGATTATAGACCATTTTGCAAGATGTAAACAACACTGGTCCAGAAACACTTCCTGTTTCAGTTTGTAACTGTTTTCTTTATTTCACATGTAAAGAAAACATCTTAAAGATGTTTGTTTAACTTTTTGATTCAGTTTTATATGTTCTGTTGGTTGTATTTTATCCCAGCTTTTATGTAGTGTTAAAAAATGAAACAGGAAACTTTGGACCAGTGTTGTTTACATCTTGCAAAATTGTCTTATAGACAGTCAAGTCACCTTTATTTAGCCCTATAACGCTTTAATACTCGTGTTAAATGAGCTCATATAGCCTATAGTTCAAAATAGTTGTCTATAAAATGTTTTATAATTACACGGTCGTATTTTTAAAACTTGTAATTAGGTGAGCGGCGTTTTACTACACGTCAGAGAGAGAATCCTAAAGCTCATTGGCTGCTGCCTCTAAAGCGCGCGAGTTGCGAAGTGTTTTTGATGATGCGAAAGTGCGAAAATTAGACAACCGAAACATTTTATTATGCTTCACCTGTAGAGACAACGGGACAATCTGTACCTGTACGCCCGAAGAAGCAGAACACGTCTGAAGCAAGAACACAGAAAGAAAGACCGAACACAACAAAAACGAGGGTAAACATCGGTGTGAAGGTCGGTTGAAAGAACCGATGACGGAAAAAATCCTGAGTTAAAATTACCACGTTGCTTCTTTTTGATGGACAGGTAAGATAATTAATTACTACACTCTCTATAACTCACTAGAGTACATGTAGGCCTAACGTTACACTACTAGTCAAGTAAAAAAAAAAAAATGTCACAAAAATACTTTTAAATTGGTTGTTAAACATTAGTGAAACGTTCATTGTTGTTACTCTGAATTTGAGGAGAACTGTCTTCATTTATCCATTAAAACTAACCTTGAAACCATTTGGTTAAAAGTCAATGCAAGAAAAGCTCATAAAAGTGACATTAATATATGATTTTGAACTAAGTTAGGCAAACAAAAAAAGTGCAGAGTGCTGCTAGTTTTATTTGTTGTTCATTGGGTTTTGAAGATATAAAACTTTGTAAAATGATTTCAATGTGTGTATCAGTACTTTTTAAACATTTCCAGCACATTTGAATAATACTGTGATAATATCGATAACGGTTATCACCATAATCGTGATATGAAACCGTTTAATCTCTTCATCTTCTTAATATTTTTGTGGAAACCGTGATACATTTTTACTTTGGATTCTTTGATGAATAGAAAGTTCATAAGAACAGCATTTATTTGAAAATGGAAACCTTTTGTAATATTATAAATGTCTTTACTATCACTTTTTAAATGATTAATTTTAAATCAATTTCCATAAGATCATCTCTCAATGCAAATAGCTAGTGTTCATGTCATGTGTTTAGGTCACTGGTTTTGGCACTGAAGGCCAGGCAGACAGCTGATGCAGATTAGTTAGTCACTTCATGTTTTGAACTGATTGCATTTTCTGATGTGGAAAAGAAATGCAATTATTATTAAGTTTATTAGCAATGTGGTTGTTTTTTCCCCCTCTCTTGCTGTCTTTTTTCCGCTATGATTAATTATGCTGTTTAATTCTGAGATTCACCATAGCTCTCCTGTAATTTCCCCATGGTCTTCTTGTGCGCATGTGTTTTTTTCAGTCTCGTTTTGTAATGAGTCGTGAATTCAAGCGTCGAGTTCGGTTTCCACCCCGGGGAGCGCGGAGTGAAGATGATTGCATTGACCATTCAGAATCAATATGGATGCCTGGCATGATTCTATAGCATGCAAAGTGAGTTAACCCATCCAGTCTTCTCAGAGGCTGCTTTTTTTTTTCTTCTCCCAAGTTCAAACTTCGAGTAGCTCCGTCTTCCATAGAATATTGAATAAGGTTACCATGGCATGGTGAGCACGCGCGAGCGGCTCCGTGCATTGAAGCGGCCCCTGCGAATCTTCCTGCCTGGCTTTCAGAAGCCCTTCATGCGCACTTGACAGTTCCAGGTTAGCTCCTCGCCTCTCCACTTGCGCTCCCAACGTTCCCCTAGAGGATAACGCCGAGATCCAGGCCTTTGAGCCCAAAACCCAGCCTTAATCCCTACCATCGATTGCCCTGAGAATTTCCTCCAGAGCACAGCGGGCATCCCAGCGCTCCAGCCCCGCTGCGGCCCAGTCAGTCTCCTCTCACACTCTGTCCATCTTCACCGGCCGAGTCTTGCTTCCTGTGACAACTGAGCGAATTTCCTCTCTTTTCAGAGGTTAAAGAGGAAACAGGATTAACAGACAATGATGTGATCATTAGAAATCAGCATGTCATGGGTCTCCTTGAGATTATGGCTAATAAGTGTCTATTATAAAGAAAAAAAGTGAATTGCATATGTGGAAATGGACTAATCATGTTCATGTTGGTTTCCAATGTTTTTTTGTGTTTTGTTTTTAACCTTTATAGAATTTTCGCAAAATTTTTAATTTGATGAGAGTCCAAAAATTTCATGTGGTGCAAGTAAAAATGTTTTCCTTACATATATACTACTGTTCAAAAGTTTGGAGTTACCAAGACTTTTTTTTTTAATACTTTTATTCAGCAAGGTAGGATTAAAAGGTTAATTCACTGAGAAAAAAAAAAATTCTGTCATTAATTTCTCACGGTTTTAAACCTGTAGGACTTTCGTTCATCTTCAGAACACAAATGAAGATCTTTTTAATGAAATCTGAGAGATTTCTGTCCCTCCATTGACAGCTACGCAACTACCACTTTGACGCTTCAAACTGTTCATAAAGAGATCGTAAAACTAACATATGAATTGAGTGGTTATAATGGTTATAATAAAAAATAACCATTATAGCCTATAACCGTTTCTTCATCACATTTTAAAATATATTACAATAGAAAAGCTATTTTAAATTGTAATAATATTTTACAATTTTATTGTATTTTTGATTAAATAATGAGCACAAACGACTGAAAATCATGAAAAAAAATCTTACTGTACCCAAACTTTTGAATGTTATTGTACGTGTATAAACATGCATGTAATTTAAATAAAGCTATGGTTAGTTTTTGCTTGTTTATAAAATATATAAATATGTATTCAAATAGAAAAGAGTTGATAGGTGTTGTATATGGATCTTAACATCTTAATCATTATTTTCAAAAAGGTATGTTTTTAAAAATATCATAAATTTAGTAATTAATGAATATTACATATTTAGGAGTCACACCGCATGACTTTTATGACCTGAACTAACCTTGGCATGTCACAAAAAGGCCAAATTAAGATATTTTAAGAGACTTGTTATTGACCTTTACACACAGCCATGAGGGTCTGCAAGGTCTCTTTATGATATCATTTCCTTTTTTTCTCTATGTTTCTGCATGGTGGTTGCACCACATGACTTTGACTTAGTAGACAATATTGTTTCCAAATGTTTATAGTATTTTAACTAAACTACTTCACTGCTTTTTTTTTTTTTGGTGTTCATCAGTCGACAAAAGCCTTCATAAGAACAATCAAGACTAGTACAGTTTACACTTAGGTAGACTGTTTCTCTGATTTAATTTGATCTGAGTTTAGATAAGCTTATCATAAAAGCATCTGTTGCACTAAACAATGCCACATTCAAACTGTGAAGAAGGACCCGCTATTAATGTTCAGAGTAACGGGGATCAGCCAATCAGCGCCTTTGTTTGGGGTCACGGAGAAGACACCTGTTTTGCGCTAACTGATAAGTTTCGTTTTTAGTCAGTAGTGAAAGTTGCCGGGAATCATATCGTAGATATTTCTGAAGTAAATAGTTGTCATCTGTGTTGCTATCTGTGCAGGTGTGCGTTCAGAAATATGTGAGTACCCTGGTAAAATGTTTACATATGTGTATTTTTGGTGTATTAGGTTTTATATGAGTGTTGTTTTATTCTGAGGTACTCAGCTGAAATGCAGTGTTAGAATATATTTCGCTAGCATCATGCTAATGCCTAGTATTATTAGTGTTACACTATTATTTTGCTTATGTGTGTATTCACCTGATACTGTATAGTTATTATTGGAGTGTTTACAATGATTGTGGTGTAGATAACTATGTTTTTTGGGTTGCTGTTACTGAGACCCAGCCGTAAGAAGGCTGTTCTTTAATTTAATAAGCAGCTAATGTGTGTTAGTATATTATTTGGTTATTTGATAAACAGCTGAAGCTACTTGAATGGAAAATTATACTAATACCGATTATTAGCTTTACTAATAGCATCCTGACAGCACTGTTGTTTACTTGTATGCTGATATTTTCTTTTCTTTATTGCTTATTGTAGAACCACACATACTGTACATTTATGAAGACAGAAAATCATCTGTTAGCTGTCAATAAATCCCTTGAAGAGAAGAAGAGATTCAGTTGCATTCTTACCGATGCACCACAGTGGTCACCAATCCCAACTAGCTACAATTACAGTCCTAGCTATCAAGTCTTCATTACAAATTGGTCCTTCGAGCCGGATTGTGTGACTGCTGTGCATGAAGAATGTTCCCATATGGAAGAGATGAGGCAACGCCACTTCCTGATACCCGCCCGAGACGTCAGACACGTCCGCCAACCTGGCTTGCTGACTATGAAGTCTCCTTGCCTGTTGTGGAGAGACCCCCCCAGGCTGCAGCACTCTCCCCACAGTCTCCCTATCAGATGCAGGAGCCCTACTACAGTAGTGAGAGGATCGGCCAGATGTTAACGGGCACCTCCCAGATCTTTGACCAGTGGAACCAGACTGGTGCTCGCTCAAAGTATCCCGGAGAGTCAGTGTTCTCGGGACCCCATTATCAGAGCACCCCAGACCCACTGTCTCTCAGAGCAAACCCAGGGGCTTCACCTGAAATATTAGATGAGCTGCAGAAGATAAGGGAGGATAACCAGAGGCTTCAACTCATCGTAATGGAGATGCAAACACAGCTTAATTCAAGTAGAGGTCCAGATCTATCACAACACACTGCTCTCTCCCCCACGGAGAACAGCCTGCATGCTCAGCCCCCAGTGCACGCCGCTGCCATTAGCCTACCAAGACCCATACCACAGGTTCCCGTCCATAATACATTAGCACCTCTGCAAGTGCCCAGCAAAGTAGAAGTGGATGATGAAGACTGGCCCCCCCCCCCCCCTCCAGTGGCAGATGAGAAGGAGAAGCCACAGCTATCCACTACCACACTGCCCACAGAGTTAGTGGCAGAGCTGATGACATGCCTTAAGAAGATGGGGATCACTCAAGAGCAGCTTCCTGGAGTGTCGGCATCTGGTAACAGTAAGCTGGTTGCATCTGGTCGGATGGTGAGGTCACACCAGCCGACGGAACCACAAGTCCGTCCACATATCTCACCCCATTTAATTCCTCCTGAGCCAGGCGCAGCTGACGAACAGAGATACGAAGACTGTCACTCCCGCCAAGCAACAGAGTACATATATCGGGGGCCTCAACCCACCATCCCAGACTTTAGTAGAGGGGACACACGCGAGTTTGCTAGGCTAAAGACCTCCCTGGAAAATCTTCTCCCCAAGAATGTTACGGAGAGGTTTAAATATCAGATTCTAGTTGACCATCTCAAATTTGAAGAAGCACTCCTCATTGCAGACTCATACACCAACTCTACTCAACCCTACACTGACACCATGGCCTCTTTAACAGAGCACTATGGGCAACCTCACCAGTTAGCATTAAGGTGCATTGCCGACCTGATGGAGGCACCTAACATCCGTAGTCAGGACATCACTGCATTTAAAGGATTTGCCCTCAGAGTGAGAGCCCTGGTTGGCATGCTCGACCAGCTTGGAGAGAAAGGGCATATTGAGCTTCATTGTGGGTCTCATGTCACTAGGCTTATGTCCAAGCTCCCACAAGACATGCGGTCTGGGTTTATGAGATACCTGCATCCCCTCTGCATCCGTGTCCCTACGCTGTTAGACTTTGCCAGCTGGCTGGAGTTTGAGCTGCAGATTCAGGAGTATGGATATGAGTCTCGACCCAGAGAGCACCCAGACGGTAAAAGGGAAAGACGGAAGGACTCAAAGTCTGGCCGGCCAACCACAGTGCTCCATGGAGCTGAACAATCTTCAAGTGGCCCGACTGTTCCAGTATTCCCATCCACCAGTGCCAATCCACAAGGCAAAGTCACTCTGCCCTGCCCATACTGTACCGATGCCCTGCATTACCTGAACCAGTGCATTAAATTCAGTCAGCTAACAACTGAACAGCGGAGGGATTGGGTCATAAGAAACAGGCGGTGTTGGTGCTGTGGTCGCTGTCACCAGGCCGCACAGTGCAGACTGAAGGCCAGGTGCAAGAATTGTGATGGCAGGCATCTGGAAGCTCTCCACAACCTTAACATTAGGCCAGCCATAGTGACACCAGCCACAGAGAACACATCCTGCCTAGTGAGTACTGCCAATGAAGTTCTCTACCTGGATAGGCAGTCTGGCTGCAGTCAGGTGCTCCTGAAGGTAACAAAGGTTGTGCTACATAATGGAGAGCAGGCCATGGAGACCTACGCGATACTGGATGACGGGTCAGAGAGGACTATGCTACTTCCAGCCGCTGCCAAAGAGCTTAAACTTGAAAGGGAGCCAGAGAACCTTGCTTTAAGGACAGTGCGCCAGGATCTTAGAGTTCTACAGGGTATGTCTGTCTCCTTCTCGATTTCTCCTGCCAGACACCCCCAAAAGACTTACAGGATTCAGAGAGCCTTTACTGCCGATCAGCTGGGGTTGGCCGAGCACTCCCAACCGGTGAAGACGCTCCAACGCAAATATAAACACCTGAGAGGACTCCCCTTACAAACACTGGAATGTGTTCATCCCATGGTCCTTATTGGGTCAGACTACACGCACCTGATTACCCCAGTGGAGAAGGTTCGTATGGGTCCGCCTGGAGGACCAGCTGCTGTAAAGACCAAATTGGGCTGGACTATTCAGGGCCCAACCAAAATCCTCCGACATCATCTCCAGCCACAGCAGTGTCTGCATATAGCCACACAGTCACCCTCTGCAGAGCTCCTTTATCATGTGGAGAAGCTATGGCAAATGGACGTATTGCCTTATAGGAGTGAGAAGATGGTGATCCGCTCAAAGCTAGATCAAGAGGCAGTTCACATGCTGGAAACCAGGACAGTGAGGGTTGAAGTTGATGGGGTCCATCGCTACGCCACCCCTTTACTTCGTGTAAAGAACATGCCCTGTCTCTATACCTCCAAAGATGCTGTACTGGCGAGTCTGCGGAGCACCGAAAGACGTCTGATAAAAGACCCAATACGAGCATCAGCCTATGCAGCAGAGATCCTGAAATTGGAACAGGCGGGTTACGTGAAGAAGGTAGCAGAGGAAAAGCTGAGTTTGTCAACAGAGTTCTGGTTTATACCTCACCACATGGTGAGTCATAATGGGAAAAACAGACTCGTATTCAACTGCTCCTTTGCATACAAGGGCTAAACCTAAATGAGCTTCTACTACCGGGCCCCACATTGACCTCCAGCCTGTTAGGTGTCCTGCTGAGATTCAGGGAGCATTCTGTTGCTATAAGCAGCGACATCAAAGGCATGTTCCACCAGGTTAGGTTGCTGCCTGAAGACAGATCTCTGCTTCGTTTTGTGTGGAGGGACCTGAACAAAGAGGCGCCACCCGACACCTATGAGTGGCAGGTCCTCCCCTTCGGAACAACATGCAGCCCCTGCTGTGCGACATTTGCTTTACAGAAGCATGTGACAGACCACAGCCAGCCAGAGGAGGACGTCCGGGTGGCTATTTAGCGTTATTTTTATGTAGATAACCACTTACAGAGCCTCTCCTCCCCTACAGCAGCTAGACAGCTGGTCGACAAATTGAAGATGTTGTTAGCCTCAGGAGGGTTTGAGCTGCGTCAGTGGGCTAGTAACATCCCAGAAGTTATCAGTCACCTTCCAAAAGGGGCAAGATCCCAGAGCAGCGAGCTATGGCTCACAGAGTCAATGGAGGATCCACAGGAGCTCGCACTTGGACTCCGATGGCTTTGCGCCTCAGACACTCTGGCATACAAGTGCAGCCTCACTGACCGTCCCACACCGACTATGAGGAACATCTATAGTACATTGGCACGGCTTTTTAATCCGCTAGGTTTCCTCGTTCCCTTCGCCACGCGGGCCAAAATCATTGTGCAGCACCTATGGAACAAAGAGAGAGAGTGGGATGACCCGTCACTGCCAGAGGACGCTCTCAAGGCCTGGCTAACTTGGGAGAATGAGCTGCAACACCTTCCAGAGATTGTCTTGTCACGATGTTACTCAAGCCCCCTTCTGGACCACCCCAGTTCTGTCAGAAGCCTCCACATATTCTGTGACGCGTCTGAGAAAGCTTACGGTTCAGTTGCGTACCTTCGTACGGAGGGTTCAGGTGGCGAGGTGGAGGTGGCCTTTCTGACTGCACGTTCGAGAGTGGCTCCCAAGCGCCAGCAGTCGATACCTCGATTAGAGCTATGTGCAGCGGTGACTGGAGCTCAGTTGGCAAGGCTGTTGCAGAGTGAACTCACCCTGGTTCTGCATGAAGTGGTGCTCTGGACTGACTCCACCACAATTCTCACATGGCTTCAGTCAGACTCTTGTAGGTTTAAGGTGTTTGTGGGCATCAGAGTCGCTGAGATCCAGGAGCTGACTGAGGCTCAAGCATGGAGGTACGTGGATTCTGCAAATAATCCCGCAGATGACATTACGCGCGGGAAGACCCTAATGGAGCTGGCAGGGGAGAGCCGGTGGAAGCACGGCCCAGCATTTTTGTGCTTGTCATCTACCCACTGGCCTACTAAGCCAGAGAATGAGCAGTTGGATGCCACAGAGCTTCGCTAGGCCACATTTTGTGGTTTTATCACCACTACTCCTTCTCCGCCCTTACTTGATGCCAGCCAATTCAATGGTTTCAGGGACATGATAGAGGCGGTTGTGAGGTCCGGTCACGGGGCGGCAGGTAGCCAGTCAATGCCAAATGCACAAGACTACCAGGATGCTGAGAGAGATCTACTAAGAAAAGTCCAGGTAGACTGCTTCGAGGAGGACTTTCAACACCTCTCAGAAGGAAAACCTGTCCCTTCCACCAGTCGTTTGATCACATTAGCCCCTGAATATGATGACCAACTGAAGCTAGAGCTGTCACGATAAATACTTTTTGCTGTGCGATATATTGCACCAAATTTAATTGCGATAAACGATATTATTGTAATTTTCAGACCATTTTATGCCACTGATTACATAATGACAATATAATAGCATATTAATGCAAGTACACTGTTTCAAATAACAAAGAACATTTTATTCTTATTCTATTGAATATTTAGACATTGTGAAATGTGAAAAAATATATCCCAAATAAATAAAACAAGTAAATAAATCATAGCTGTCAACATTGAACATTGAAAATAAGGGATATTTCCCGATAATAAGGGAGATTTTTTTTTACATGATTCTCACCCACAAACTTTAAAAAAAGCACTAATCATTAACAGTCTAAAGAGTTTATAACTACATGTGTGTAAGAGAGAAAGAGAGAGTGTGTGTGTGTGTGTGTGTGTGTGTGTGTGTGTGTGTGTGTGTGTGTGTGTGTGTGTGTGTGTGTGTGTGTGTGTGTGTGTGTGTGTGTGTGTGTGTGTGTGTGATCGATCAGAGCGCGCTTACACGCTTAAACCTTGTTTATACGGCAACAATGACGTTGGGTGCGCAAGACCGAGTAGGCTACTACTGGAGGTCTAGCAACCCAAGTGCAAGCCACACAGATAGTTGCGTGTCCTGAGTTAACACAATCAGAGCGTAAAAATACGGGATATTTTACGGGAAAATACTAAAACGGGAAGACAGCGGGTAAAGAGCTAAAATACGTGAGAACCCCGGAAAAAACGGGAGGGTTGGTTGACAGTTATGAAATAAATACACTTTCGTTAACAAAAAAGTGCAAGGTATCAAGAACTAGATCAAAACAAGTAGCCTAATATGTCAATTTAAACTTTTAAAGCGTCTCACACAAAGGCACAGATGCATCAACAGGACATTTCTGCTGCCAGATTAGTTTTTTTTAATTGTTAGGCAGATTCCGAGAAAGGAACATGTGAACCTTGTATATTTAGCTGCATCTCTTTGGCTATATAGCGATCGCTATCCGTGAGTGTGCGCCATTTCGCGCTGTCACGTTTATATTTGCACTGTCGGGAAAAGGCATTTGCAACAGATAACTGTCTGGAAGAAGGCCCCTCTCCAACTCCAGCTGCAGATGTTGTTCCCAGGTTGAAAACTGGGTGGGATGGTTATGTTTTAGGTGCGATTTTAAGTTTGTTGCCTCTTTTCGTTGTAAACACAGTCGACATACCGGCTCGTTCACGTTACTTAGCTCTCTTCTCTCGTTCGGCTTAAAGCCAAAATGTTCCCACACCGGAGCTTAAGATTGCGGCTTTGAAATCAACTGGCTCGCTGTAGATGTCACGAAACAGAACACTTTAAAATGCAGTTGGTTCACGCCTTCTCTTCACCTGACGGTGTCCGCTCTCTCTCTCTCTGTGTGTGCGTGTGTGTGTGTGGACACGCTGAGCCCCGCCTCCGACATAGAGTGCAGACAAGATGACAGAGGCAGCGCGATCAACTAAAATGTTGGTGACATTCATTTTAATGTAAAAATGAATCTAATTATTATTTTTAATAATAAAACAAATTATCAGTTGCAATATATCGCGGCACAAAAAATTATCGCGCTCATTTCCATATATCGTGCGATAAGTCGATATATCGACTATCGCGACAGCTCTAACTGAAGCTGATCCGGGTTGGAGGCAGATTGCGTCGCAGTGACTTGCTGGACACAGAAGCCATTCATCCCATAGTTCTGGACCCAGCTCACCAGGTGACTAAACTCATCATTCAAGATGCTGACCGAGACCTCCGTCATCCAGGCTCAGAGCGACTCTTTGCAGAACTTCGCAGACGGTACTGGATTCTTCGTGGACGAGAAGCTGTGAAGCGGCACCAGCACTCCTGCCCTGATTGTCAGAGATGGAGAGCGAAGCCTGCAGTGCCACAAATGGCTGATTTACCTCTGGCCCGCCTGCGGTTGATGAAACCACCTTTCTTCTCTACAGGAATGGATTGTTTTGGGCCCTTCATGGTTAAAATCGGACGGCGCAATGAGAAGCGTTGGGGTATATTATTTAAGTGCCTTACTACCCGAGCTGTCTACATAGACGTCCTGACTAGTTTAGACCAGGATTCCTTTCTGATGGCCCTCCGCAGATTCATCTCACGCAGGGGAAAACCAGCGGAGCTTCTGTCGGATCAGGGCACAAATTTCAGAGGAGGTGAGAGGGAAATCCATGAGTCTTTCAAGGCACTGCACCCCACTATACAGGCAGAACTGGCCAAACATCAGATCAAGTTCAGATTCAACCCTCCAAGTGCGCCTCACTTTGGTGGTGCATGGGAGAGGGAAATAAAATCTATCAAAGCTGCCCTGTATGCCACAATCCAGACGCAGACTGTGACAGAAGAAGTCCTGCGCATGGTCCTGATCGAGATAGAGGGCATCCTAAACTCTAAGCCCTTGGGGTATGTATCTAGTGACGTCGCAGACCCTGACCCAGTAACCCCCAATCTGCTTGTGATGGGGCGGCCCGACCCATCGCTGCCTCAGGTGTTGTATCCGGAGTCCGAGCTGTTGAGCCGCCGCCGCTGGAGGCATACGCAGGTCCTTGCCGACCAATTCTGGAGGACATTTATTAGGCACTATCTTCCTGCCCTGCAGACGCGTACCAAGTGGCAGAAAGAAGTAGCCCCACTACAACCTGGTGCTGTCGCCATGATCGTTGACCCACAGCTCCCGAGGGCACTCTGGCCGATTGGCCGCATCACAAAGGTTATCCCAGGTGCAGATGGGAGGATAAGGGCAGCGGAGATCCAGGTTAACAACAGAAACTACACTCGGCCAGTTTCCCGTCTTGTCCCACTCCCTGCCCTACCTGAGACGGTACCTGAGACCACCGGTCCTTCTATGGGACAGCAAATTTGACAGTACAAATTTGGGGGCGGCTGTGAAGAAGGACCCGCTATTAATGTTCAGAGTAACGGGGATCAGCCAATCAGCGCCTTTGTTTGGGGTCACGGAGAAGACACCTGTTTTGCGCTAACTGATAAGTTTCGTTTTTAGTCAGTAGTGAAAGTTGCCGGGAATCATATCGTAGATATTTCTGAAGTAAATAGTTGTCATCTGTGTTGCTATCTGTGCAGGTGTGCGTTCAGAAATATGTGAGTACCCTGGTAAAATGTTTACATATGTGTATTTTTGGTGTATTAGGTTTTATATGAGTGTTGTTTATTCTGAGGTACTCAGCTGAAATGCAGTGTTAGCATATATTTCGCTAGCATCATGCTAATGCCTAGTATTATTAGTGTTACACTATTATTTTGCTTATGTGTGTATTCACCTGATACTGTATAGTTATTATTGGAGTGTTTACAATGATTGTGGTGTAGATAACTATGTTTTTTGGGTTGCTGTTACTGAGACCCAGCCGTAAGAAGGCTGTTCTTTAATTTAATAAGCAGCTAATGTGTGTTAGTATATTATTTGGTTATTTGATAAACCGCTAAAGCTACTTGAATGGAAAATTATACTAATACCGATTATTAGCTTTACTAATAGCATCCTGACAGCACTGTTGTTTACTTGTATGCTGATATTTTCTTTTCTTTATTGCTTATTGTAGAACCACACATACTGTACATTTATGAAGACAGAAAATCATCTGTTAGCTGTCAATAAATCCCTTGAAGAGAAGAAGAGCATTCAGTTGCATTCTTACCGATGCATCACAGTGGTCACCAATCCCAACTAGCTACAATTACAGTCCTAGCTATCAAGTCTTCATTACACAAACACATTTGTTTCCGGAATATCTACAATATTTTTACACACTTAAATTTGGCCCCTGTGACTGTACCTTGCCCTAATTAAGTGTGCTCTCTACCGCACCCTCTCCTATAGCTGCCTTATTAATTTATGGTGCTGTTATGCAGGCTGCGTGGTGCTACTAATGAAGGCTTGTATGCAGATGAGGGGCTGAGGTCGTCTCTAGAGCAACGCTGCTCTGTCTGACCCGGTGACCTCTACCATGGCTTTCTGACTGCTACAGGTCAGTGGCAGCTGTCAATCACTCCACAGCAGACACACATGTAACGGTGGGGTCATGCAACAAACACCCTTAGATTTAAACTCTGGAGGCAACGTACACCTGCAGATGAAAATGACAAACACGCACCTAATGATTTGATGAATAATAATAATTTTAAAAAAACACACATACAAAACATGAACCAAAAATGCTAATGATAAGCATTTAAACACATTAACCATATGACATTAACTACAAGGCCATCACTTGATGTCACAGGATCTGGGACAAAATCTTTATGGACCTGATGAGTACATAAATATATTTTTGTAAATAGTTCAAATTTTAAAATTTTTCAAGGTCATTATAATTTGTTTACAAATATCATACAATTTTAATGTAGCTCAAACAGTAATGCACAAATACACTAACAATGCCAAGGCCATGGGTTCGATTCACATGGAAAGAAATAACTGATACAAATGTATACCTCTAATGCAAGTTGCTTTGGATAAAAATGTAAATGCTATTAATAAATATTATTAATTCGCATATATTAAGTCATAATTTTTGGGGAGTCACATCATATAACATTTTATAACCAGAACTAATCTAAACTGACTAAAAAGGTCAATTTAGCTTATATTTTTAAAAGACTTTGTGATATTGACTCAGTGTTTTTTTCTCTGCATGTTTGTTGCCACTTTACTTTGAAATCTTTACTTACAAATGTTTTTCAAATATTAAATAGCAGAGAAACAGTTTTGTTAAATTTTAACAATATATATATATATAAACCAAGCCAAAATATTTTTAACCCAAATAAAACAAAATATATATATATATTATTTAATTTTTTGGGGGGTTAAAAATATTTTATATTTATATATATATATATGTTTTCGTCTCACATTAGTGCAATTGTATCACCCTGACATTTTTTATATATAAATTTTTATATATAAAAAATGTCAGGGTGATACAATTGCACTAATGTGAGACGAAAACATATATAAATATAGAATAAAAAATGTCAGCGTGATACAACTGGAATAATGTGATATAAAAAATTATATATATATATATATATATATATATATATATATATATATATATATATATATATATAGTGCAGTTGTATCACCATGACATTTTTTATTTTATTCCCCCAAAAATATCAAAATTAACATGATCATAGTGGAGGTGTATTTGAGTCATAGTATGTATACATAGCATTTTACAAAATAATTGTGACCCTTATAATAATTGTAATAATGTATATTCCCTGTGTAAGCAATTTTACTTGAAATTAGAATAATACGTCTACTTTCAACCACTTCTGTCCTGATTTCTTCGAGTGGAGGGTCTACGGGCAAGTTTTTTTCCCCTTTTTTTTTCCAGATTTTTCGATCTAATGGACAAAATAAGATTGCGCAATTTACATAAGAATGTGCCTGGAGATGACAGAAAACACATGGAGAGCAGCAGCTTTCGTTTCTGCTCGGACAGCCGCAAGACCAGCCCAACACAGTGAGTGTTAGATATCAGGAATGGTGAGAGAACATTGTGCTTGGTTTGTTTTTTGTCTTCAAACTAAAGTTGGGTTTTCAGCTAACGAAGTTTAAATCTTGTCTGGTTAGCGCATGTCCCATAATGTTTAAGCATTAGGTCAGTAGGCGGAGAGCAGGCGGCCTTTTGTGGCTGTTTGAACACATTCGATCACATGAGCGTACGAAAGCAATCCGGTCGAATGTGTTTTCGACTACCTCTGGAAGTGGTAGAAAGTGGACAAGCTCAAAACGTTTTAGACCCCGTTTACACCTGTATTTAGTGTCATCATCTTAAAACCAGTTGTAAACAGGGCCAGAAACACTTTCACGCTTCTAAATTAACTCACCGTATAGCTCAAACAGGCCACCATAGTGCGGCCCATCATAGTACGTTGTGCATGTGGTCTCTAATTTCTGTCAGTATATTTTTATAACTCATCCAGTATGTTAAGTAAATGTGCATTTGTGTGTAAAATATGCATAAATTTTTGCGTGTCTGTTTATATCAGTCTCCATATCTCTGTATTAGCAGTGAAGTAGTACTGCACCCCTCATCTACGGCTCATATCTATGCAAAGCCGGGGTCCTGCCAATCAGTTGCCCCTGTGACACGGGCTCCACCTCTCCAATTAGACCTGACAGGGCAGGATTAGGTGCTGGGCGGGCGCGCGGCGACCTGCCTGCGTGTCAATCACGCGCAAGGCATCGCTCGGCTGTTTACTGTCAGATCCCATCTATGTCTGTCAGGCCGAGAGAGCGCCAGGGGAAGTGGAGGGAGAGAGAGATCTGATCAGAATTAACTATGCTTCCCCCTGCAGACTGTTCTTTTAATTCATGAAAGGGGGTGAGGAGAGAGAGGGGGGGGGAGAGCGCTTAAATCCTCGAGTTGCCCGCCTTCTCTATGTTAAGAGCTGAGCTGGGCTGTTCTGTCTGATTGTGCGGTCTGTTTCGTTTCATTTTGACAGTCAACACAACACAAGAAACACACAGTCTTGATGTGTGATGCAAGCATTGCGGCCCAAATATTTATTATATATATATATACAGAAAAATGTTTTTGACAGAAGAATGCACAAAAATAATTTATTGACTTCTGGTTTGTAGTGGTGTGGTAAACTACACACACACACAACAACACACACACACATGTTTGTTTTTGTGATATTAGACATTCCATAGGCGTAATGACTTTTATACTGGACAAACTATATTTCAATCCTCTACACTGCCCCTGTCCCTAAACCTACCCCTTCAAAGGAGACATGCTGGATTTTTACATTAAAAAAAAACATTATTTTTTATGTATATTTTAAGCAATTTGAAATATAGACTCATGTTTCTATCAGTGTAAGTTGTAAAAGTTAATAATTTTATAACTTTGTGTCTCATTATAAACAAGCTACACACACACACACACACACACACACACACACACACCACACACACACACACGTGTGTATATGTGTGTGTGTGTATTACTATTTTATATTATATATTTTATAAACAAGTAAAAGCTAACCATAGCTTTTCTTAAATGACATGCATTTTTAAACATGCATGGGAGTTTTTTGCTATATACACTAACATGCAAAAGTTTGGGGACAGATTATTTGATCAAAAAAAATGCAGTAAAAACAGTGAAATATTACAATTTAAAATAACTATTTTCTATGTGAATGAAAATATTTTAAAATGTTATGTATTTCTGTGATGGTAGAGTTTAATTTTCAGCATCATTACTCACATGATCCTTCCAAAATCATTCACATTTGCTAATTTGCTGCTTAAAAACATTTCTTATTATAAATTTTGAAAACCGTTGTGTTGCTTAATATTTTGAGGAAACCATGATATGTTTTTCAGGATTTTTGCTGAATAGAAAGTTCAAAATGAAATTTGAAATGGAAATCTAACATTATGAATATATTTACTGTCACTTTTGAGCAGTTAAAAATCTTTAATGAGTATTATTAATATATATATATAATATATATATATATATATTATTATATATATATATATATATATATATATATATATATATACAATATCTTACTGACTTCAAACTTTTGAACAGTCGTGTACTTTTTCTTGCAAAACATTGAGATCAGAACACACTAATTTTGAATGGCCATCAAAGAAAAAAGAAAAAAAAAGCTCTTCTCACCAAAAAGCAAAATGAGTTACGTGCCATTGGTGCCAAAGTTTAATACTTAAGGTTCAGAGTTTGTTCAAGTGAACAATAATAGTGATGTTTGCCTTAACTAGTACCGTTAATAATGTCTTGCCTGCATATCTTTTCAGTCAACTTCTCAGAATTCCTGTCTCAGCATATATTTCTGAGCTACCTCTCTATGGAGGGAACGGCCAGCTGCCCCAGAGATGTGGTCCCGTGCCCCCCTAATCCCAGCGCTAGACCCAGGCAGACCCTCATCAGTGAGGATTAGAGACTGATCAGTGAGAGGGCAAACCCCGGGGCAACTGACACCATCACAGCAGCCAATGAGAGCGACTAGGGAGCGTTGACACTGTAACCTGAAACGTACATGAAGAGAAAGACCTGCAAATACACACACATAGGATTGGACAGAGTGAAAGAAGGAACTGGTTATTGACAAAAAAGATTGAAAGACCCGAAGCGCATTTCTCCCAAGAACTTGAACGTACAATCCATTCCACACAAGTTCGATTAGACACATTATTGCATTCTTAATGAGTCAGAATTTATTTAGCAGAACATTAGAACTTTGTTCTAGGCACAATAATCTGTATTGTATGTTTTTCATATTATTCTTGCATTATTAAGACATTAACAAAAGTCAATCATAGGAATTATTAAACTGAAATATTACGAAACAACTGCTTAACTACATTTTATCGCTGAAGCAGCTGCCATTTTGAGTGCTTCCGCATGACATTGCAGCAAGTGGTAAAAGTTGGAGCTCAGAAAATTCAGAGATTACACAAATTTGGAATCTAGTAATTGCGGTAATTACGACATGGCGGGAATGCACATTTTTCCTACTATGTACTTGTAGGAAAGTAGTAGGAATGTCACTGAATGTTGTATTAAGTTCAACTGGCAATATGCAAAACAAATTAATTTATTGACAGCTAAACATTTTTACGAAACTCATCAAATCTCTGCCATTTATACTCAATCAAATAGATATAGAATTATTTTTTCCCACATTTGAAATGTGGTTTTTAGTCAACTAGCCAAAGTCATGAGCTTGGTGAGTGAGTCAGAAAGCGCACGCGGCAGGTTACATCCCTCGGGATGTTCTGTTCGCTCCCATCTCCTGTTTGTTCAACGTTTGTATGTCGGCCCCTTCCCTATCTAGCAATGTGTTTTGCATGTAATAGTTGGCTCCCGGCATGGCATATTTTCTCAGGCTTTCATTCAACAAAACAACTGTGGGTTGTGTCTGTTTCTTGGCCAGATATGTGATATTGTGGGCTCAAAGACCCACTGCGGAGATTGTTTTTCATCCATCTCCCTAAACATAGTGTAATTTAAAGTCAGTATTTTTTTTTAGATGATAATAAATGAAAAATGCATAGATAACGTAAGCCAATTGAAGAGTGAATACCTAGAAGAGTGAAGAGTACCTAGAATTGAAGAGTGTTTTCAAATATTGCTCTTTTTTGAGAACAATATGGCAAATTCTGTCTGAATCAATGCCGTTTGTTGGGAGCAGGACTTCCTTTTTATAGAACATTGGAAGACATAGAAGTTTGGGCAGAAGTGTATATTAGAATTTTTGTTAAAAAAAATTTAATCTATAACTCGGCAACAACTATTTTAACCAAGCAACCACCTATCTGCAACCATGGGTGCGTTTTCCGTACACTTTTAAAAAAAAATCAATAAAATAAAAAATTGTACAGCTGCTTCAACAACCGGTTTGCATAACCAAAGAATTTCTGCACAAACTGTCAGAAACCGTCTCAGGGAAGCTCATCTGCATGCTGGTCATCCTCATCAGTGTCTCGACCTGACTGTACTTCGCCGTCGTAACCGATTTGAGTGGGCAAATGCTCACATTCGATGCCGTCTGGCACTTTGGAGAGGTGTTCAATTCACTGATGAATCTGGTTTTCGTATGGCGTCGTGTGGGTGAACAGTTTGCTGATGTCAACTTTGTGGATCGAGTGGCCCATGGTGGCGGTGAGGTTATGGTATGGGCAGGCGTATGTTATGGACAACGAACAGGTGTATTTTATTACACACACCCCCCCCCCCCCCAATTCAGTTAAACTGCACATTTTAGAATGGCCAGCCTAAGGCACACCTGTGCAATAATCATGCTGTCTAATCTGCATCTTGATATGCCACACGTGTGAGGTGGATTATTAGCAGTGCTCACTAACACAGATTTGTGAACAATATTTGAGAGAAATAGGCCTTTTTTGTAAATAGAAAAAGTCTTAGATCTTTGAGTTTAGCTCATGAAATATGGTGGCAAAAACAAAAGTGTTGCGTTTATAATTTTGTTCAAATATTTGCTTACCCACCTGTCTATTAAAACACATGCGAGAGCAGAGTCTCTGTCAAGTCCAAGTTTGTCGTGAAGCTCTCCTCAGAAATGCCACGAAGATATTGATCCTTGTTTTATTTCTCTGTTTGTCCCAAAGCCCGCTTGCCTTAGTTGATCTACGTTTATGTTTTTTGGGGGATTTTCTGTACTCGCCAACGCCAATCAATAATTGTGAACCATGATGACTAAACGACACTACAGCTAGATATTGTATCATAGATATGTGTACATAGATCGCTCATTAGCTTACGTATTGAAACAGATGTTAATGAGGCATCTATTAAAACCTAATGAACTGGTAAGAAAAACAAAAACGATGCAATTAACAGATTAACAGCTTTAACCGTTGCATTTGTACAGTCTTCTACCGTTAAATGACAATAATTTTTTTACATGATGCATCATTGGAGAAATTAACAAGTTAGTCATGACTGTTTCCTGCAGCGCAGTCTCATCCCAAGAAGTCATATACTGACGTCTTGGGACGTCTTTTGACCATACGTCAATATCCGCCTTTTTAGGGTACCTTAAACGTCGGTTAGATGACGTTATCGGATCCTAACTCTACCCAGACCTAAACCTACCCTAAACCTACCCCGTCACCTACTGACGTTAAAGGTAAAGCGTCAGTTGTATGACGTCCCAGGATCGTCATTTACCGACGTTTAAGGGTACCCTAAAAAGGCGGATATTGACGTATGGTCAAAAGACGTCCAAGACGTCAATATATGACTTCTTGGGATGAGACTGTTATTTCCTGAAACGTGATAACTTTGTTGCATATCCGTCATTCAAACCACATTCGTTTGACAAAATAGAACAGTGATTGATATGCAGTTGGTGAACTAATATCTTCTGCTTATTAATCAGTGTGAGATCGAAATAATGTCAGATTATTGCTGTAAATAACAAAAATGACATCTGAGAACTTTTCTATTTTTGTTTTGCTTTATTTACAGATATTCAATCGTGGGTTTCCACCTACGTAATACTCTGGTATAAGAGCACATTCACACACTCTTCAAAAAAATGTCACCTTCCTTCCGTTGACTTAACTAAAAAATGAAGAATTAAATTTGTATATATAGAATGGAAGATGTTGAACTGCATGTTAGCTTGCTTACCGTATTTTGCTCAAGAGCATGATCTATGTAAGTCCACATGTCATTCTAACAAGAAACTACTTACCACAGGTTTGCGATGCTGTGTGTGTGTAAATGTTTGTTGGTAAGATAATTTTAGTACATTTTACAAAAACATACTAAGTCAGTCTTTCTACTTTCATGTGTAATTCAATGTGTTGATTGCCATTTCTTTGTAATTATTTGAAACTTAGCAATTTCTGAATGAAAATTGTTTCAAAGTAAATCCTACAGCACATTTTTGTCAGTGAAGTAGATGCACAGTGATGCCCTGGCAAACACCCACAACACCATAGCATTATGCCAGCAAGGAAACGCACAGGAAATAGCTCTCATATTTTCTTCAGTTCTGCAGTTTGGTTCTGATAATGCCGACTTAAAAAGACACTTTAATAGTCCACACATTCATTTCAGTGCTTCAAACTGTCCAAGCATTTCCTGCCTTATAGATTGACAAAGCGCAGCAAAATTGACTGGCCAGCATTTGTCTCCTGCTAACTGTCTTTTCCGGCACTCATAGCTTTAGCTTTAGCGGAGCGTCTGATGCCGTATTTCTTTGTGTCTTCATTCTCTCACTCGGGCTGGTAGCGTTAGTCTGAGATAGGGCAATCAAGTTAATTGCCTTGTATATTGCTGAGCAGTCAGCCATGTCAATGCACATTCACAGCATATTACACATAACTGGCAATCACAGCTCATTCCCAACACAATACGGAGGGCACCGCTAATAATGACTGGAGCTGCGTCCTGTGCCCCATGCCATTTGGCCTGATAGCGTGTGTTTATGGCAGAAAATATGAGCCTGGAAAGTGTGTCTGTCTGTACAATGCGCTCTGTGTGTTATGTGCAAATTTAAATGAACAATATTTTTCATTTCATTAAGGTTTTTCTTGCTCAAGACACATTAGAGAATGTATTTTTAAAAATCTTTAATTGCATTTACATTCATTATTCAAATCTTAGGAAATTATATTATGATTTAAATTGAATCATTCTGAATTCTGACTTCTGAAATTCACTCAAAAGAGCCATTTGATAATGAATCAGACATTAAAACGCAATTTTATAAGACAACCAACTATTTTGGTGGCATATTCATAAAATTAATTTTGAACAAAATAAAGAAAGAATGAAGGTTTTGTGAAAATGAATGTACAAATGAGATTGTAGGAACTCGCCACCAATACACCAAAACTTAAAATGATTCCGAATTTCATTAAATCAATATTTTGAGTGAATAACAACTTAAATGTCTATTTGCTTCAGAAGGTTTGAATATTGTACATGACTAATATAGGCCACTTTAAAATACTTTTTTTTTGTCATTATGGAATTTCACAGACCCAGACCCATTGTCATTTATTAAACACATTGACACTTTATGGAAAAACAGCCGAGATTTAAAAATTATATATATATATATATATATATATATATATATATATATATATATATATTATATATATATATATCAATTTGTGTTCCACAGAAGAAAGTACGTTGTATGGGTTTGAAACAAAAATCATTTTTGGATTATTATGGTGAGCACGCACACGCAGTCAAACTACGAAAGCGTCTCTGGTTTCGGTTTGGCGGGACGGACACGAGACTGAGGAGATTCTTATTCGTCCGAGCATTTTGATGCCTTTAGTTTAATGGCTTTGGCACAGGAGGGGAAATCTGGGGGAAGTTGTCATCCATCATGATTTCAGATGTACTCTTTCTGATGATGCTGTGATTGATGTGCATGTGGAGAGAGAGAGAGAGATGAAAAGAACTGAGGTGTTTAATGGCGTTTCTGGCAGGTTAAGTTGTTTACTCTGATGTGCCGATGCTTGTGGCATTGATTAGTAGTGTTTGCTATAGCCAGCATCATTATTGCTGTTGCTCATACCTAAGGTTAGGGATTTTTCAAAACTCCTCTAAGTATTCAGCCTAAAAGTGTTTTGTAAAAATGATGGGTCAATGGTAGCCTGGGTTTCCCCATACTGCCTTACCGCAGCGCGATTCAATTCACGCTGAAAGGCAGTCTGGATACCATGGCCAGATTTTTCGCCTCATTTAGGGAACCAATCACAGAACGGGATCACAGAACGGGGAGGGAACAGCAAGACGATGACGACATATGTTGGCTATGAGCATTTGATAGACATTCTTAGCACCCAATAAACAGCGCCGGGCATTCGTAAACCACGCCTCAAATACGAGAAAATGTACATGTGGTTCCCAGACCCAAGTCTCAACGAGAATTGGGTCTGGCGTTAGCCAGGCTAGGTCAATGGCAAATAAGAGTCTATGATAAAGAGAAGGAAAACTCGTTAAAGAGGACCAATTATGATTTTTACAACACCACTGATGAGCAAAAGCAGTGATGAGTCTAAAATCACTCCAAAGCTCCTTACATGATCTTGTACATTTATCTACCAAGGGCCTAGTTGATCGAGTAGTCTCGACTTGGGGGAACCGAAAATCAAAACTTCAGTTTTGCTCTCATTTAACTGTAAGAAGTTGTCTGCTAGCCAATACCTCATGTCAGCAAAGCAATTTGCTCTGAGCATACTGGAAAATAAAATTGTCAGCATTACAATAACACATGCCATATCTCTGAATGATTGAGCCCAGTGGAAGCATACAGTATACACAGAATATTGTAAGGGTCCTAAAATCGACCCTTGAGGGACCCCACATAATCAAGGAGCTGATGTAGAGGACAAATATTCCTAGATTAACAGAACATGTCCTATCTTTTAGACAGGAGGCAGACCGCTGGAGGGTCGTGTCCTGAATGCCAACCATACACTGCAGACAATCAAAAATAATTTAGTGATCAATGGTGGGGAATGCGCAGCTGAGATCTAATAAAACTTAAACAACATGAGCCTGAATCCAAGAAAAGAAAAATTTAATTATTTACCTTAAATGCATATTTAATGCTGTGTAGATATCTGAAAGCTGACTGAACTGTATCTAAAATGAAAAGTAAAAATTCAGAGTAAAAAAAATAAATTATGAGTAAAAGCTATTGTTCTTAAAGCACTAAAAAGTTTTTTATACATTTGTGTACTCAATTTGACGAAAATCATGAATTCATTTATAAATATATCTTTGTCTTGTCATGAATTTTAACACTTATTGAGCTAAAATAAAACATGGTCAGACTACTGTTTATCCTTATTTTCATACTTTTATTTCTTTACTTGATACACAGTTGAATCACCCTGACATTTTTACCCAAAATGAATAATTATTATTTACTAAAATTATAAATTAATCATACTTGGTTAACACCTGGTGGGTGTTAAAACAGGCAAAAAAAAGTGCCATATAATTCAGAAAATGTTGAAAATCTTGCTGTAAATTTTGCCAATAACAGTCTTTTGTTGTTTTTAACCATTTGGATTACCTGAAGGTTTGATGTTTTACAGTCAGACAGCTCTGAGCTCTCCATAAAATGGTCTGAGTTTTCGGTGCGAGGGTTTTTTTAAATGGAAAAGGATGAAGTCTTGATGAAGTCCCCGTGAGCTCATGTTTATGCTGTGGTGTGTAAGTTTGCTCATGGGTGAGCTCTTGTAATTGTGTCTGTGTTAAGCGTGAAGATACACCCAATCCCATTCTTCAATTAACATGCTATAGATATTCAAACGAGATTGGAGGGCCTTGACAATCAATGTCCAATTAGAAAGGGCCTTTCCATGTGTGTAGGACGGAGTGTGGTTTTAGGATAGAGTCATTAATTCACAGCAAATCACTGATTGTAGATGACTTTGGGACATCCTGATCAGAGATCCATGTGCATGTTTCTTTCCATGCATGCTTTTGTGTTTCTAGATGTGCTTTTGAGATCAGTTGATCACTGGTGACTCAGCCAATTGCTCATCTTCCACTTTTAAAGGGATAGTTCACTCCTAACCCATAAAATGTTTGTTCTTCATCATTTCCAATTTAATTTTAATTCATTTCGATTTTTTTTTTGTGGGGTATAAATTCGCAAACACATAATTGAGATATGTGTTTCCAGTAATAAGACTTACACCGTTAACAGTTTTATAAATTGCAATACCACCCATGTTGTCTATCGATTAGAGTGCATTTGTGGATGTTTTTATATAGGCCTTACTAAAAGGAGATTAAGAGACAGGGTAGCTGAGCATAGGTATGCCATCCGGACTGGAAATATAAATTACCCAATGGCCAAACACTATATAGACGCTAAACATGGAAGGGATTCGACCTTACGAGTAGTGGGCATTGAGGTTGTCCGCCTTGATGCCAGAGGCGGGGACATAATCAAACGCCTTAAACAAAGGGAGACATATTGGATTTATTCTTTGAGGGCCACTAGTCATCCAGGTCTCAATGAAGATTTTGACCTATCACCTTTTTTGTAATTGTTGTGCTTTAATTGACACAGTGTTTCAATTCTTGAATGTGATGCCTCTTTCTATCAATGTTTTTAGAACCATCTTGACTTTTAAATTAGAATCATGATGGGTAACTAGCCTTTTCACATTTATTGGCATTTGGTACATTTCGTGTGGAGTACACTAGATGTAGTGGTGTCACTCCTATTTCTCCACTTGAAGTTTTGTACTTGTATGTTTTAAACTTCTGACATTAGACATGACCTGAACTATTGCCTCTAGTGGCCACATGTGTGTTGCAAGTGCCAGAGTGGCACACCTGAAATCAATGCTATCATAAGTATTGCCTGATTCTGTTTGTTTGTTACCAACACCCTGATGAAGGCCAGTGGGCCGATACGCGTTGGTGTTTTTCAATGGTTTAGCCCTCGATCGTACAATAAAGCCTTTTCTACATTTGTAACCTACTGAGTGCCTGGACTTGGATTTCTTTCCAATTTTTATGCACATAATTGAGACGTTGACAGTAGTTTGACAGTCTGATTACTAGGGGTGTAACGATACACTCATGTCACGATTTGATACATATCTCGATACTGAACTCTCGATACGATATTATTGTGATATTCCAAGACAAAGTAAAAGGTTAACAAAAAAATTACTGTTGATTAAAATGAATAGAATGGTAAAGTAAATTAATAGACTTGGATAATGCATAGGACAATGGTGACTCCAGAAAAAAATATTAATAATTTTGAAGCTGAAAATACAGAATTATTTTAGAAGAATATGATGACTAGATAAATGTAAAATAATGTAGGCCACTTTTTACTGGTAAGACATTTGGCATTATCAGGACCCACACATATTCCTCCATTGCATTATTATACTTTATATATAGTGTTTTAATGTAGTGCTGACACTAAAACTCTGAAAACATGATTTTTTTCCTCACACAGAAATTATAAACAATACATATTGTCACTATCCACGATAAATATTGTTGCATATTTGTATTGTGATATATTGTTACACCCCTACTCATTACTATTGATTAGAAAAATAATATTTTAACAACTATTAATGTTATCATAGAACAATCTTTACAAGTGCGCTCTGACTTTTTGGACCATGCTATACATGTGTCTTTGTGTTACGGTGCCTGACAGCAATCTTATGTTTACTTGTAATTTGCCTGTTTGTCGTCATCATCCTCCATAATGCCACCTCATTCACCCAGAGCTGCTCTGCTGAAATGACACTGGCTGAGACAGAGAGCTGGAAAGGGAGAAAGAAGAAGGGAAAAGAGAGAGAAAGACAGAAAGCCCCTCTCACCGCTGCCAGGGGGCACACAGACAGTCCCTGCGTTACGGGAATGCTAATTATTTTGATTCGGCTTCCGTTTTTTTATGGCTGTCTGGGAAGTTGAAGCGATCATTGGATATGGCATAGGCGCTGATGACTCGGTCACCGGCACATACAGCACAATGTGTGTGTGTGTGTGTGTGTGTGTGTGTGTGTGTGTGTGTGTGTGTGTGTGTGTGTGTGTGTGTGTGTGTGTGTGTGTGTGTTGGTGTGTGACCATCCCCTCCCCCTAGCAACACCCTCTTATAATAGATGACATCACATATGTTTGTGAGTCAGTTGCCATGGTTATAGCCTTGTTGCCCAGAGAAGGTCAGCGAGGGGCAGACGTGGGTGACCTTTATGACCTTTGCCGTCTGTGTTACTGCCATTCACCTCTAACGCCACTCATCATCCTCTCCCTTCCCACTGGAGTTGCGGATTATTATATATCTTACCTCTAATGTGACTGCTCAAAATAAATGAATGAGATATTGTCAATCATCTTCAGTATATGCTGTATAAAAACTGATCCAGGCCTTCCGGGTCCAGCATCTCTGGCTCTTTTGGTCATGCTGTATGGACAGAAATGACTGTAGGGCCAAAAGGGTTGAAGTGTGATCTATTTAGATAACTTGCCCTTTTCTTTCCTTCGTCTGAAAGTCAGGGCTGATAAGCTTGAATGACAGTAAGTTCATATTTTATGTTTACAGTGGCTTTGGTTAAAAACCATTCCATTTGTTTATATGTGCAAAAAATAAAAAGTGTATATAGCTTAATTCTAAAAATATTTTGGCCCTGCCGCTGCTTTAAAATGCTGTCTAGGAAGGCAGTTCTCAATGTTGTTTGTATAGTTTGTATATTATTGTCAGGATTCAGACTCGGACAAAGAGGTAAGTGAAGAACATAAACTTTTCTTTATTTAAAAGTGAGAAGCATTTAAGTTTGCAGGTGTTCAGTGGTGCTCGTGCAGAGGATTCGTGGCAGGAATTCCAGGTGAGTAAATCCTCTTCATAGAATATAGCGTGAATAGAGTGGCACGGCAATGACGTTTCCTTTTTCCCTTTTACAGCTCGTTCGTGAGCGGACCAGATCCAAGGAGAAACTTGACGTGAGTAGATTACTTGCAGTGCATGCAATCGAATTAACCAGTTCAGTGATACTTGCTTTATATTTTCCTTTTCAGATCATCCAGCAGGGAACGAAACTCAATACTGGATCCAGGACTCAGAGAACGGAATCACGAAGCAGGTCCTGGGAACATCAGAGCAAGAGCACAAAGGTTAGTATCACAGGTGAGTATACTTTACGTTCCAGACTTGAGATAACTCTGAGGAAGGCAAGTGAAACTGGTAGTGGTCTTTTCCTGTTGGAGGCTTGACAATGAGTGACTGTGAATTGGGTGCTTTTGTGCTGGTTGTGAAGGGCGTGTTGAATGGAAACAGGTGCAGGTGATTAGTACTCTGGGGAAAGTGATCGTTGCGTGGTGGTTAGTGAGGGCTCTGATTGGCTCCTGACATTACCCCCCCCTCCAGAGTTCGCGCCAGCGGACCCTGGACCTCGACGTCGTGGGGGTCTGCCTCTGGGTCGTGGTGCAGGTTTCTCGGGATGTTGGGTATGGAATTCCAGGAGCAGATTGGGATCAAGAACATCATTCCGAGGCACCCAACTTCTTTCCTCTGGCCCATATCCTTCCCAGTCAATGAGGTACTCGAGTTGATTCCCTCGACGTCGAGAGTCCAAAATCTCATTAATTAGATAGATGGGCTCTGGTTCTATGGGTGGTATAGGAGGATTGTCCTCTGGTTCAATCTCTGTGACTGACTGGGATACTGGTGGATGGTAAGGCTTTAGGAGGGAAACGTGAAACGTGGGATGGATGCGGTATTCTGGAGGAAGTCGGAGCTGGTAAGTAACTGGATTTATTCGGCTGACAACTGGGAATGGTCCAATATACTTGGGGTTTAGTTTCTTACATGACCGGCGAAATCTGATATCTCGAGTGGAAAGCCAAACGAGCTGTTCAGGCTGATACTCTGGGTTGGGTCGGCGGCGTTCATCAGCGAATCGTTGTTGTCGATTGACAGCTTGCTGAATGTGGTGGTGTGTCTGATCCCAGACCTGTTCGCTCTCTTCAAACCATTTGTTAACTGCGGGTACCTCTGAGGATTCACCGGACCATGGGAATAACGGAGGCTGATAACCCAGGATACATTGAAATGGAGTCAACTGAGTGGATGCTTGTCGAAGAGAATTTTGTGTGTATTCGGCCCAAATGAGATATTTACTCCAGATGTTCTGATTGGAGTGGCAGAATGTCCGCAAGAAACGGCCGATATCTTGGATCTTTCTTTCCGTCTGGCCGTTGGTCTGTGGGTGGTACCCTGAAGACAGACTTACTGTCACATTCATTAACGTGAAGAATGATCGCCAGACTCTAGATATGAACTGAGGCCCTCTATCGGAAACGATGTCCTCAGGAAGACCGAAATTCCGAAAGACGTGCTCCATGAGTAGTTCAGCGGTGTTAAAAGCTGTTGGGAGCCCCTTCAGTGGAATTAGCTTGCAGGCCTTAGAGAAGCGATCGATGGTCACTAAGATGCAGGTATTCCCCTCAGAGCTTGGAAGATCAGTGACAAAGTCTACTCCGATGTGAGACCAAGGTCTATTCGGGACAGGAAGGGGTACCAGTTTACCCACAGGCAGATTTCTGGGAACCTTTGAGATGGCACACGGGATACAGCCTTGGATGAACTGTGTGATATCTGCTCTCATCCTGGACCACCAATATTTGACTTGAAGTGTAGCTAGAGTCTTGTTCACTCCTGGATGTCCAGTGGCTACTGAAGAATGAGCTGATGAAATCAAGGAGGTGCGGAACTCTTCAGGAACGTAGATCTTCCCAGTGGGACATCCAGGAACTCTGGGTTGCTGATGGGACAATTCTTGGAGCTGTTCGTTTATCTCCCATTGGATGGGGTTCACGAAGAGACTCTCTGGCAGGATAGTTTCGGGTTCTTCAACAGGGATTTCAGGAACATGAAGACGAGACAATGCATCTGCTCGGGTGTTCTTTGAGCCTGGGCGATAGGCAATCTTGAAGTGGAATCGTGTGAAGAATAACGCCCATCGGGCTTGGCGAGGGTTCAAACGCTTTGCATCTCTCAAGTACTGAAGATTTTTATGGTCGGTAAGTACTAGAAACGGATGTTTTGCTCCCTCTAACCAATGCCGCCATTCTTCTAAGGCAAGTTTTACTGCCAGAAGTTCACGATTCCCAATGTCGTAGTTGGCTTCAGCTGGAGAGAACTTCTTTGAGAAGAATGCACAGGGTAAGGGCTTAGAGGAGGACTCAGAACATTGGGATAGAATCCCTCCGACCCCGGTGGTGGATGCATCCACTTCTACCACAAATGGTCTTTCAGGATCTGGATGGTGAAGCAACGGTGCATTGGTGAAAGCAGATTTCAAGGAATTAAAGGCATACTCAGCTTCCGAGGTCCATTTCAAGGTCTTGGGTTTTCCTTTCAACAAGGAGGTTAACGGTGAGGTGTGTTGACTATATTGGTTGATAAACCGTCTGTAGAAATTTGCAAAGCCGAGGAACCTCTGAAGCTCTTTCACTGATTTCGGAGTTGGCCATGACATGATTGTTTCTGTCTTCCGTTGATCCATCTCTACTCCCCGATCACTAAGAATATACCCCAGGAACTCGACAGTGGTCTGATGAAAAGTGCATTTCTCCGCTTTGACGAACAAGGTGTATTCTCTGAGTCTTTGAAGGACTAATGACACATGCCGCTGATGCTCCGTTGGATCGTTGGAGTAGATCAAGATATCATCGATATATACTAGGACGAATTTCCCTAGAAAGTCTCTGAATATCTCATCCATGAAACTCTGAAATACGGAGGGAGCATTGACCAAACCATACGGCATTACCAAGTATTCGTAGTGCCCCGCAGGAGTTATGAAGGCTGTCTTCCATTCATCTCCATCTCGAATTCGGATGAGATTGTATGCACTACGCAAATCAAGCTTGGAGAACATCTTTGCTTCTCTGAGTTGTTCGAGAGCAGCTGGAATGAGAGGGAGTGGGTAACTGAACTTCACTGTGACTTGATTTAGAGCTCTGTAATCGATGCAGGGTCTTAAGCCACCATCTTTTTTGGCCACAAAGAAGAAACTGGCTGCTGCAGGAGATGTAGAAGGCCGGATGTAACCATGATCTAGAGCCTCCTTGATATATTTCTTCATTGACTCTTGTTCAGGAATGGAGAGAGAGTAAATTCGGCCCTTGGGGAGTCGTGCATCAGGAACCAGATCAATTGCACAATCCCATGGTCGATGAGGTGGTAATTAGGGCTGTCACTTTACGTTCGAAAATCGATTGCACAATCGATCGGACCAACCAACAACAAGTATCGAAACGAAAATAGGGAATCGATTTTAACGGCCTTTTTTGATGTATTTTTTTTTTTTTACCAAAAATGTGTTTTAGGTGGACAGATCAATAGAACATGTAGGATTTTGGAAAATAATAATGTCTTTTCTGTTAACCAAATGCTTTTTAATATTCGCTATTACTTCAAGGCAAGTGAACAAGCGCGCCGTTATTTGTTGCCAGAGCCGTTGCTTAGTGACGTGTGTGTTCAAGTAAGCCAGAAATGTGCAGATTCTGCGCAATACGCTGTATTTAATATATCACGAGGACTCATAGATGTGTATATCTCTATGACGAGGACTCACGAGTTGCGTATTTGCGCTGAATCCACACAGATTTGGCTTACACGAACTTCCACAGCAAAGAAAGTGAGTAAACATAGACGCACGCCTCTTGATTTGACAGCGTTAGCCGCCAAAGTTCATTTTTACCCGCATTTGGCGAGTTGAGGGTGTTAATTTCAATCCCTGAATGCTGCACTCCTGTTTGTCATTGTGCACGAAACTTCACGCCAATAAATCATCAGGAATATTACTGACTTGTGGGCGCTGCGCGTCTCAAGCGCCCTCTTCACGTTCGTCCTAATGCCTGTTAGTTGTCAGTGGATTTGCCTATATTTGGTGTTGAAAATGGAAACGTCTTTAGACACGGAAAATCGATTTTACAATCGATTCAATGAACACTTGTGTCTCAAAAATCGAACAGGATTTTTTCACAAAAGTGACATCCCTAGTGGTAATTGGGACGCAGTGACAGGGTCAAACACATCAGAAAACGTGGAGTAACAGGCAGGAATATTCGTGGACATTCTTTCAGCAGGACTTTCGATGGACGTGGAATTTACTGTGACGCTGTAGTTTCTTGATTTGCTGAAGAGACAAGGTGAGTGATTCTTTAGATTTGAGCATCGACAACCCCATTTCAAGATTTTTCCAGACTTCCAATCGATTGTGGGTTGGTGACTGATTAGCCACGGTCGACCTAGGATGAGATCTGCCTGACTATTCGAGAGTACAAACGGTTCGAACCATTCTTGGTGTGTGTCCTCTACACACAGTTTAATGGGATTAATCTGGGTAGTAACATCTTGCATGTTAATCTGCTCACC
Organism: Chrosomus eos; assembly: GCA_036326025.1. Taxonomy (NCBI): domain Eukaryota; kingdom Metazoa; phylum Chordata; class Actinopteri; order Cypriniformes; family Leuciscidae; genus Chrosomus; species Chrosomus eos. The sequence goes on along the minus strand of CM070825.1, from coordinate 34,790,556 downwards.
TGTTACTGCGTAGATGGAGTAGGTCTTGGGAGTGCTGATTTCTCGCAGTTTGAGTCTCTTACAGAGTTTCCCCGAGATGAAGTTTCCAGCGGACCCCGAGTTGATGATAGCTGTGACAGACATACAGGTTTCTTCAATTTTTAAATTTACAGGGATCGTGAGGGGTGCTGAGACTGTCTGGTGATCTAAAACTGAGCTTACCATCATATTCCCAGGTCTGATGGGGCAGTTAAGTCGAAAGTGTCCCTTACCACCGCAGTACATACACAATCTTAATTCCTTCCTCCGAAGACGTTCACTCTGGGAGATTTTGAAGGAATCGACTTGCATTTCTTCACTTCGACTCTCGGCCGCGAAGCTCGTAGCACCTTGATGAGGAACAGGAGGATAGTAAGACTGATCGGTGTAGCAACTCTGAGATCTTTGACTCACTCTCATGGCCTGTTGCATGAATTTCTCGAGTCCTAGAGTGTCATTATAGATGGCCAGTTGGAGGCGTAAAGCTGGATTTAATCCCCGACGGAACACAGAAATAAGAGCTCGTTCATTCCAACCACTGTTGGATGCTAGAGTGCGAAATTCCACAGAATACTCCGATAATGATTTCTTCCCTTGACGTAATTGTAACAGCTGTTCTCCAAAAGAGGAATCCTCCGCAGGCTGACCGAAAACTTCCTTGAAATGTTTCACGAATTCTTGAATGTTTGCAACCACAGAAGACTCCTTCATCCACAAAGACTCAGCCCATCTCAAAGCCGTTCCAGATAGTTGCTGGATGACAAACGCGACCTTTGATCGTTCAGTGGGATAAAGCTGAGCTTGCTGTTCCAGAGCGAGCGAACACTGTAATAGGAACCCATTGCAATCCTCCGCCCGGCCAGAGAATGGCGCTGGACGCGACGGTGGATTTGCAAAGCAGGTAACCGAAGAAGTGACGTTCCCGGGAGAACCCGCAGAGGAAAACACAGACTGTGCTGAAGGAGCGGGGGCTGGTGTGGAATTGGCAGCAACGGCTGGTTGTTTGGGGTCCATTACGATCTTCACCTCTTACTGTTGTTAGGTCAAGCCTTCTGTCAGGATTCAGACTCGGACAAAGAGGTAAGTGAAGAACATAAACTTTTCTTTATTTAAAAGTGAGAAGCATTTAAGTTTGCAGGTGTTCAGTGGTGCTCGTGCAGAGGATTCGTGGCAGGAATTCCAGGTGAGTAAATCCTCTTCATAGAATATAGCGTGAATAGAGTGGCACGGCAATAACGTTTCCTTTTTCCCTTTTACAGCTCGTTCGTGAGCGGACCAGATCCAAGGAGAAACTTGACGTGAGTAGATTACTTGCAGTGCATGCAATCGAATTAACCAGTTCAGTGATACTTGCTTTATATTTTCCTTTTCAGATCATCCAGCAGGGAACGAAACTCAATACTGGATCCAGGACTCAGAGAACGGAATCACGAAGCAGGTCCTGGGAACATCAGAGCAAGAGCACAAAGGTTAGTATCACAGGTGAGTATACTTTACGTTCCAGACTTGAGATAACTCTGAGGAAGGCAAGTGAAACTGGTAGTGGTCTTTTCCTGTTGGAGGCTTGACAATGAGTGACTGTGAATTGGGTGCTTTTGTGCTGGTTGTGAAGGGCGTGTTGAATGGAAACAGGTGCAGGTGATTAGTACTCTGGGGAAAGTGATCGTTGCGTGGTGGTTAGTGAGGGCTCTGATTGGCTCCTGACATTTATATTATTTTTTGAATATATTAGATGTATCAGATTCAGTCTGGTTGAGTAGTGGCACTTTTTACTGTTTGCATCACTACTCCTGTCGGTTTGTTCCAGACAGACTGTCAGTCTGTGCATGAATGGTGGGTATTTTTTAGTTACTTTTTCTGTTAGTTACATTATTTGTGGCAAGTGACTATATAAATTAAATATTTGAATAATTTAGTCAAACCGATTTGTTCAAAAAAGCTGATTGACCAACAGTTGACCAACTTTAAGAATGAGTCATTGAATAATTTACTCAACCAATTTATTTTAAAACACTGAATCAATCAGAAACCAAATTAATTATGTTTTTATGAGTGAGTCACTGAATCATTCACTCGATTCATACAGGAATGACACAATTGACTGACTTATGCCAAGTTCACAGTGTACGATTTTAGGCCCGAATTTCATTCGCTGACAGGTTTTTGCGAAATCACAGACAAATGCCTGAAATCGGAGACAAATTGTTTGTTCAAGCAAGTGACAATCACGCAGTGTGAATTATCAAAGACTCTCAGACGCTCACAAGATATTTGGCATACTAAATATCTGGACCTGTCGGCGATGCAAAATTTTGCTGTGTGAAATATGTTCTGACTTAAAGGCGCAAGACACAGAGCAGCGGGAAGTTCGGGAGGACTTATAGACCGAAACAAAGCACAAACATTTGCTTAACCAGTCGCAACAGCAGCACATTGCAAAATTATTTATTTACATACTTTTTCTCCTTTTACAGACTGATCTCATGAAACTGCGTATGTATGACACGCCAATTCCTATTTCCATTTTTGGCGTGCTATCAACACGCAAAATCGCTTTTCAGCGTGTTTATGAACGCCGTTAACTTAACGTTACATTACTGTATATACAAATATATGACCTACTCCAACCCCGTCCCTAAACCTACCCGTCACTGGTTAATACCATTTATAAGTCTTTCCCTGCCATCCTAGTAAGAAAACTATCGCTCCCCAGATGTATATCAAAATTTTGGCTTTATTTCGCTCGGATTTTTAACGGCGTGTACATACACGCGGAATCACTCGGACATAACGGCGTAGATATACACGCGTACACGCGGATAGCTCAAAATGCGTATAAATAACACGCCACTTGACTTGAAAGTGGCGTGTATGTTTACGCAAAAGTCATGATGTCATGTTGCCTTTTAAGCACACAGACAATTTGGATCGCAAGATTCTTGCTGGCTATCATTTTTAATAAAGTCTCAGTCTCAGACACGAGTGATCTAGCATTATTCAGTACTCTTTCAGAAGATGCGTAACAGCGCCCCCTACCATATAACAATGAAAACATGGATTGGAATCAATTGTGAGTCGAGGTTTTCAAGTTTATAACCACAGATGATTAAAAGAGAGACCAGATTAACTACTAAGATGATGAAGTTTCTACCTATTGAAATTTAAATTTTAAGTGTTTTAAATGATACTTAGTATAATTATCAAATTATATACTTTATTTTTCAGAATGGGAGTAGTGTTTTATGGCACAAATAATGGTGATTTTTAATTAGGAAAAGCTGCTTTTTGAAAAGCTACTGAGAAATATACTTAAGATACACTCCAACAAGAGGATAAGTTAAATCAGTCACTTACAGTCAATCTATTTTCTAGATGCAAGTTATTTATTTTGTCCTTGATTGATCTAATAATTTTTAATAAAAATGTCATAACACGATCTTGCAGTGAAACGACTTTTCTAATCATTTAGTTCACATAAACCCCACCCCTTTCTTACAATCGACTGCAAACTCACGCTCGAATCTTCCTTCAACCAATCAACAATTGACGAATAGAAGTCCCCGCCGTACAATTTTTTCTTTCCTTTTTGATAATTTAACTCAGATGTACATTACAATACATAAGAAAAGATCTATTGCTACTCCCAGTTCATGGCGACTCCTTTTGAGGGGATTCCGCCTTAATAGTCAACTGTCTCAGGAGTATAATGAGGCAGCTCGTTTTCAAACCACTTTAATGCTTAAAAAATTGCATGAATTTTAAACTGTGATATGATTGGTTTGGTGTTTCTCATCTCCCCAAATGTTTTAAATTTAGTTACTGTTTCTTTGGAAAATGTGGAAATTGCCATTTCTGTTTCTACTGCTTATTTAATTAAAATATTTAGTTGAATGTTTCTGATTCTCCTTTGCAATCCCCACAAAAGCCATTTATTAGTAATTCCAGTCTTGTTTATCCATGTCTCTCTCTCTTCGCTTCTCTCGGCCCGTGTCTCCTTGCTCATCCCTGTCTCCTCTTATCTGTTTTCTTTTCTTCCCCGTTTTCCTTTCACCCCCACCTTTTCCCTCAATCTCTCTCCCTCTCTCTCTCATTCATTCTCTTGCACCTCTCCCTGTCCCTCTGTGGCTCACCGTGTCGTGTCCCTAATTTATTTATAATTAGTGCTCTTTGTCAGAATGCAGGGAGAATGTTAAAGTACAAGATGCTCTGGTCTGGGTACAAATGGGCCAGTGTCTCCCCCCCCCCCCCTCTCTCTCTCTCTCTCTCTCTCTCTCTCTCTCTCTCTCTCTCCACATCTTCTTCTTTTAAACTCTTCATCATTAGCCATATGAAGAAAGTCAGAGACTCATTCAAACAAAACATCTAAATACCTACTAAATATTGCAATATACACCGTGTCAAATTAAAAATTATCATTATTTACTCACCCTCATGCTGTATGTAAGTAACCTGTATGATTTTTCCATGAGAGTAGATAGTGACCAAAAATCTGTCTTGCTGAAAATGACAAAAGAAAAAAAAATGCAGTTTTGGTGACTTTTCTGTGCATGTAGATTTGGATACTGGTGCATTCAAGCTTTCAAAAAGATGCAAAACCTTAATAAAGGTGTCATAGAGATAGAAGTGGTCTATACACCATATTACAAGTCTTCTCAGGTCAAACGATAGCTTTGTGTGACAAATTTAGGTCTCCTCCAGAAAGCTGTTGACTCCTGTGAATAATGCTCCCAAAAAAGGGCTATATTTACGATCTATGTATTTTAATTGCATATAAAATTTCTATCCATTTAGATTACACAGGTTTAACATAAACTAAATTTTAATGTGATGTAAATTTGTAAGAATGAGATTTATGTAGTTGTACTTATAAACCAAATGTGTTTTTAATGCACAATAACCAGGTGTATATGTATCATCAATAAGTCCAATTTATTATATATAAACCAATCATACTTTACCTAATTAATTCTTGCTTGTTCCACAGCTATTCAGATTTGAACCATGTTCATACTTTAATAACTGACTAAATTGAATTGTTTTCACAATTAACAGATTTATGTGGATTCTAGGGAATTAAAATAAAGACATTTCAAAAATATTATTCAAATAAAATCAAAGAGATGCAAATACTTAATAGTTGACTGCAGTCATAATAATTTTTTTTGTTAAATGTTTTTTATTTTTGACTAAAAATGATGTTTTATTTATTAATTAGCCATTTAAAGCTAAGGCAGATTGTTCTGTTAATACAATGACAAAAATGTTGCTCTGATCACACAAATTGCAAAAGTCTTGGAATATAGCACATGATCCTTATTGACCACTTTTATGATAGATTATGGTGCCTTTTTTGAAGCTTGAAAGTTTTAGTCTGTATTCATATTTAATGACATGAAAACATGGAAATGAGTTTTGACCTGAGTAAATAATGAATAATGAGAATTTTAACTTCTGTGTAACCTAGTGCTTTAAAGTGCCCTTATTATGCTATTTTAAAGTTTCCTATTTTAAAGTTTTCTAATGTTGTTGTGGAGTCTCCTACAACAGGTTTACCTGCATCAAAGGTAAAAAAAACTGTTTCATTTTCTCATAATATACATTTGCACATCACCACATTTTCAATTCTCAGACGACTCATCAGATGAATCAATCTCTCTAAATCCCTCCTTTCCGTGAGCTACTCTGCTCTGATTGCCCAGACAGCTCAGTCTGTTGTGATTGGTTTACCGCTGTCAAAAAGAAAAACGCTCATTGCCATAATAATGTCATCTCTGCTTGTCCTGAGGCTTCCTACACCGTAAACTAAACACAGTAACGAACAATGACGTCGATTTTACCACATCAATCCTAGCGCGAACCTCAACCCGAACCTCCATCGCAAGGACGACTCGAGCAGGACGTTTCTCAGTGATACACTACTCAGTTTGAGGTACATTATGAGATGTTGCAACTGTAATTCCTCACCATCATCATTAACAAGTGCATGTCCATCAACAAACCGATTATTTTACTCGTAAGTTACTTATTTATGTTGGTGAAACAAATCTGGCTCCATGCTTAATCTTTCCTCAAAGTAGTGAGAACGATATAATCTGCATTAATAGACACAGTTTTAGGTAATAGTGGCCCACATCTGATTAGCAGAAGTATTTCAGTAATACAGTAATAATGTGAGTAACCAGTTAGCAGGAGACCTACACAATATAAAACTCAAAACTACATTTTTGAACAGCATCTTTCAGGAGCAAACGGTTTGCGAATCCTGTATTGAATAAGATTTGAGAAGCAGTCGTCAGTATAATAAAGGGAACACAGCAAAAGTTTGGGATTATACTACTGTGGTATCCTGGCAAAGATTAATTTGAACCACTGATTCTTCACATGCTCGTTCTTGGGCAGTGAAAAAAAACTGGCTTTACCTTCACATTGTAGAGCACAGTGTCTTCTGGACATGATGCAATCCAGTATCCACAGGAATCAGCCCCAGTGTTTGAGGTTCAAGTTTTCCCTGGTGTCTGCGCGCGCATTATCTAGGAGGGCAATATGCTAATTCGTCTTGACGTCACAATGAAACGGCTTATGACTCGTTTGAAAAACGGTTAATTTCATTGACTCAGAGTCCACTCTTACTTTTAAAAGACAATAACTTTATATGGTACTCTTTCAGATTTAATACTTTGCAGGATGTTTTCATTCACTATGTTACACACATGAAAGGTCATTTACTTTAATTATACGAACAAGTGTTTCTTATGTTAGTGGAGAGTGAAAATGAAGACCCACTGTAGGTGGACATTTTTCAGGGAACATGTTTGGATGACCATATCTTGCTCCACTAGCTAAGCTGACCTGATCTTGCCATCTTTATGTCCTTGGACTGAGAGATCACTTGTACGAACTCCCTTCCCTCGTTCTGTGATCTTTCCATTTCCACCCGAGTTCCATATTCCCTGTCTATCCATCTCTTCCTCTAGCCCTTCTCCTCAATCTCCTCATCCCTCTCTCCCGCTCTCCGCTGCCCAAGGCAATGCCGTCCTGCAGGCTTTGATCACAGGGCCAGGGAGGAAATGGGAAGTGGGTCAGAAAGTTGTGCTGGAGACTGCAGGGAAACAAGGCTGGAATATCGAGTAGGTGAGCACGGAGAGAGAGAGAGAGAGAGAGAGAGAGAGAGAGAGAGCGCTAGGAAGAGAGAGATAGAGACCGGGGAAGGGAGAGGGAGGAGGACAGGAGACGTAGAGGACTCCGATCATGGCAGAGCAGATAAAAAGAAAACAAGAATTTGATCAACAGGAGAAGGGAGCCATTGCAGAAAAGGCAATGTCAACTTTAAAGTCCAACTGGACCCCGTTTACTCATTCATACTCTTTTCTGATCTTATTGTCCATCGTTTGTCTAGCCGTTAATTTTCAAAAATATGGTTTCATTAAAATGTAAATGTCATTTGGCTTCAAGGCATTTTGGCCCTGTGCACTTTTAGAAAATAAACTTTCTTAAAGAGGTATTCACCGCTGGCATGATGATAAAAACATCAACACCCATAATGCACTTTTGATGTAGGCGCCCCTCTGTTGATCCGACTGTCCATTGCGGAAGTTTGATATGTACACTCTAAAAAATGCTGGGTTGTTTCAACACATGATTGGGTCAAATATGGACAAACCCAACCGTTGGGTTTAAACATGTAGTTAAAAATTGTAATCATAAGGTTGGGCTTGCCCATATTTGACCCAAACATGGGTTGAAACATCCCAGGATTTTTAGAGTGTAGTTTTATCAAAAGCCCAGGAGCTGTCAAACATCTGTTGGATGTTGCCAACAAATAAACAGGGATATTTGGGTACAGGTAACACGCATTAATATATCATAATTCACACTTTTTAAAAATAATTTAACAATTAGATTTTAATTGGAAATTATGCACTGCTGAAATATTGTTCATACTCATAATGCATATTATATTATGAACTAATATTTATAACTAAGCAATTAAATAGTATTAATTTTGTAATTAATTAAATTAGTAATTAGTGTTTTTTTCCTCCAGGTTAAATGAGCACTACAACTTTATTAAGGGTATAATTATGTGTTGCGTGTCATTCTAAAAAAATGTAAATAATTATTGAAATGGTTTAAACGTTTATTTCACTCAAAGATAAAAAGCTTGAAAGATTATAGTATTTTAGGGTATTTTCAGATTCAAAATGTGGGTCTAGGAATAAAATCTATAAATAAAAGCCATTTGAAAAGTATGTACCGGTATTTAAACCCCTTACAGAGAAGCACACAAAGTTGTGGAGACATCGAATAATTTTCTCCACTTCTTAAACAATTTTGCTTTTTGAATGACATCATCTAGTCCAACAGCCATTTAATTTTATTTCTAATCAATGAATATTCTGTTTCAGTTACATAAGCTAAATGTTTTGTTCAAAATACCAAAATAAGGTTGCTCAATCAGGTCTATAACATTGAGGCTGTCCATGTTTTAGACGGGATCAGACATTCATGCATTTTTCCACCTCATTGAATTGCTCATATTATTAGTATTCTAAACAGCTAATTAATATTCCGGCATCATTAAGCACTCCTGATGTCGTCAGCTCACCTGGGACGAGGATTGGGAGGAGGGGAAGGGTAGAGGAGGTCTGGCTGGTCAGGGAGAGGTACAGCAGGGCGTCCCACATGGGAGAGAGGGATTTAGGGATGAGTGAAAGCTGAAGAGGGTTGGAGGATGAGGAAGGGAGGATGGAAGTAATTGGACCAAGGGGAGGCTACATTCAGACAAACACATTGCATTCCACATGAACACACATTTAAATGCAAATACAAACACACGTTAATGCATTCTCATATTCCACCCACAAAAGAGTGTTTCCACACACACATTTACACAGTGACATTTTTGCTGACACGGTTACTAACACACACACATACGGACACACACACAGAGACATGTTCTATAAGTGGACAAGGTAAATTAGAGAGGTAATTACTTTTTGTGCTGTCAGAGCTGAGAAAGGTTGAGATGCTGTATAAGACAGCTGTGGCTCACTGCTGAATAGAGAATGAGAGAGAGACAGACAGATGGACAAGCTGACGGACAGGTCAGGTAGAGTCGATAAGAAGAAAATACTATCCAAATCACACTGGTTAAATGGTATAGACAGGTTTTACAGACTCAACTGTAATTGCCATTTTTTAATCTCACTTTTTGTTATATTTTCATTTTTTAAAAATGAAAGTACACATATAGGCCTATAACACTATACGTTTTGTTGTATGACCTTGGCATTAAATGACAAAAAACTACAACGGCTGAGGGAATTATGGAAATTTGACTTCTCTCTTTCTTATGGAAGCTTGTTTCCGCAACAGAATAAAAAAGGTAACTAACTTTTTATCTCACAATTCTGACTCTTTTTCTCACAATTGCATAATATAAATTCACAACTGCGAGTTAAAAAGTCAGAATTGTGTGATATTAACTTGCAATTGTGAGATTAAAAGTCTGTCTTTTTCCCCCTCAGAATTGGACTTTATAACTCACAATTCAGAATTGTGAGATAAGATTTTAATAATTAATTTCAATTCAATTCACATTTATTTGTATAGCGTTTTCCCCAATACATATTGTTTCCAATCAGCTTTTCAGAAAATGCATGTCTACATTACAATATACACTCACCGGCCACTTTATTACGTACACCTGTCCAACTGCTCCTTAACACTTAATTTCTAAGCAGGGAATCACATGGCGGCAACTCAGTGCATTTAGGCATGTAGACATGGTCAAGACAATCTCCTGCAGTTCAAACCGAGCATCAGTATGGGGAAGAAAGGTGATTTGAGTGACTTTGAACGTGGCATGATTGTTGGTGCCAGAAGGGCTGGTCTGAGTATTTCAGAAACTGCTAATCTACTGGGATTTTCACGCACAACCATCTCTACGGTTTACAGAGAATGGTCCGAAAAAGAAAAAACATCCAGTGAGCGGCAGTTCTGTGGGCGGAAATGCCTTGTTGATGCCAGAGGTCAGAGGAGAATGGCCAGACTGGTTCGAGCTGATAGAAGGGCAACAGTGACTCAAATAACCACCCGTTACAACCAAGGTGGGCAGAAGAGCATCTCTGAACGCACAGTACGTCGAACTTTGAGGCAGATGGGCTACACAGCAGAAGACCCCACCGGGTGCCACTCCTTTCAGCTAAGAACAGGAAACTGAGGCTACAATTTGCACAAGCTCATCGAAATTGGACAATAGAAGATTGGAAAAACGTTGCCTGGTCTGATGAGTCTCGATTTCTGCTGCGACATTTGGATGGTAGGGTCAGAATTTGGCGTCTACAACATGAAAGCATGGATCATCCTGCCTTGTATCAACGGTTCAGGCTGGTGGTGGTGGTGTCATGGTGTGGGGAATATTTTCTTGGCACTCTTTGGGCCCCTTGGTACCAATTGACCATCGTTGCAACGCCACAGCCTACCTGAGTATTGTTGCTGACCATGTCCATCCCTTTATGACCACAATGTGACCCAACTTCTGATGGCTACTTTCAGCAGGATAATGCGCCATGTCATAAAGCTGGAATCATCTCAGACTGGTTTCTTGAACATGACAATGAGTTCGCTGTACTCAAATGGCCTCCACAGTCACCAGATCTCAATCCAATAGAGCATCTTTGGGATGTGGTGGAACGGGAGATTCGCATCATGGATGTGCAGCCGACAAATCTGCGGCAACTGTGTGATGCCATCATGTCAATATGGACCAAACTCCCTGAGGAATGCTTCCAGCACCTTGTTGAATCTATGCCACGAAGAATTGAGGCAGTTCTGAAGGCAAAAGGGGGTCCAACCCGTTACTAGCATGGGGTACCTAATAAAGTGGCCGGTGAGTGTAGAGTGATCTGTTATCAGAGGTGACTGTTTTATGTATTTCAGAAATTCACATACTGTATACAAATCACACAGTTAGCTAAAAATTTCACAATAACTTCCTACTAATTTCATTTTACAATAACAATATACATTACACATTTTTTTTTGTTATTTTATTTCATCTTTTGTTATTAAAAATAAGATGAGAGGCAAATCACGAACAACAAAACTAATCAGGAACGGTGCAAATGAAACAAACAGTGCTTTACATTTTCAGGTAGATGTCTATTTAACATTATTTGTATTTGCATGTAAGAAATGAATTAATCGATTGTAAAACTAAAACATTGCGTTCTCTGTATATGAATTAAATATACACTGATTAGTCACTCCTCTGCCGGAACTCGACTTGCGTACGGCCATTGTCGTAAGCCAGTGATTATAGTTTATAAAGTTATAAATCTGGATATTTTTATTCACTTCAAAAGGCCTTTAGTAACCCCCTGGAGCAGTATGGATTACTTTTATGATGGATGGATGAGCTTTTTTTGAGCTTCAAAATCTAAGTTACTATTCACTCCCATTATAAAGCTTGGAAAAGCCAGGATATATTTTAATATAACTCCGATTGTGTTTGGCTGAAAGACAAAAGTCATATACAGCTTGAGGGTGAGTAAATTATGGGATTTTTGGGACCACATGCAGGAATATTATGCTGCTGGCACGTTGGGTGTGTTCACACTTGGCAAGTTTGATTGTATTAAAACCAACTCTGGTGTCATTGATCTGTTAGTGCGGTTCATTTGAATACTGTAAGTGTGAACGCTGCCATCCGAACCTTTTCAGGGGGTCTCGATCCATTTCCAAATGAACTTTGTTGATGTTCGACTGAAATATGAATGCAACATGGACCAAAAACATCTGAACTAGCCAAAGATAGGACATGATGTTGCAAGATGCAACCCTAAAAAGCACAGAATGCTCAAGAATACCTGGTTCCTCTCGTCATTGGAGCTACTTTGCCCATTACAGTTCAGTACAAGTGTCAGAACTGCATCTTTTTGTTAGCAGATCTCCCAACGGAGGAATTCATTGCCACTGTTTTGACACCTTTACACCATTCAGACATTTTAATGGATGCAGCATTTTTGAGCACAGGGGAATTTAGTACTTCATAATTTGATGGCATTTAAACACTTGCATCATGAGGCATTTTTGTGCTGGATATAGTAGCAGATTCGATGTTGATCAGGAGTTTGAAAACCATCTTGAACCACATCAGATATACAGTATTCATGTGGGGGGAATAAAGATGATTTCTGTCATGCTGTGCCTAGACGTCTTACCCTCCTGAAGCATTTAATGCCTTATCAGTTCATCGCTAGTACCCACACCAGCTATAAATGCATGGCTTTGAGTCAGAGAATTCAAAGGCTTGTTCATCTGATGCTCCACATTTGAAAAAAATTATCTGACAGGGTAGAATTTAAGGTTCAAGATATAAAGCAGCTTCACATCAGAAAAAAACAACATAACTTGATCTCTTCATCTCAGTCTTTCAGGAGAGAACTGGGGTAAACTGTGTAAAACTTGCATTAACTACACCTGTTGGTCCTCTAATAGGACAGTGGTTCTCAACTGGTTTGGACATGGGACCCACTATTTCCCATGGTCATTTTACCCGCAACCCACATTTTTAGGCATTTGAACCAATCAAATGTATTTCTCTAAAATGATTAACGCACACATGTCCCACTTTACTTAACATTCACATAAAGTGTAAGAATTTAACTAACACTATAAGGCTATAAATAGCATCCCAAACTAGTTAGCAAGTTGCCACAATTCCACCACAGTTATCAAAAATATAGAATTTGTGGTATTTTGGGGTAAAGTTACAGAAACTACAGATACCATGTAAATACCAATACTAATATGAACTGTTAATAAAATACACAGATCCTGATGCATATACATGTATATATATATATATATATACTGTATATCATATAATATATATATATATTCTATATAATTAACATAATACTGTGTGTATATATAATTTTTTCTGTCCAGGTCATTTATCATGGATCAGTAATGGTGACTCACGGTTGTTCTATGGAGAAGCCGATGCTAATACAGTGAGTGAATACTGGGCCTGTGCCAGGACTGAAATGGTCCAGGTGAGGACATCAGGAGAGGACACTGCACTGTGTGTGAGTATGTGTGGGTGTGTGTGAAATCATACAGACTATAACGCTCTCTGCGTTATAACACTGTCCAAATCTTTGCTTCAAGGACACTGGACAGTGGTTTCAGCAACTAACTCCTTAACACTGCTGTAGACTTTCTCTTTTACACTATTGGCTACAGTTTTCTGCTCATATCGTTTTTCATTCTCTCCTTTTGTTTTTCTTATAATAATCACGTCTGTGGGCTGGAGTTTTGTTGTCTTGTGTATATGTCCTTTGCTACACTTCACAAAATTTCTCTTTAGGGATGTCCTCAAAGGAAAAAATTAAGTAAAATTAAAGTTGGTCTCATTTTTTTTATTATTCTAAAACTACACAAAAAATTAGGCTTAGCATATTGTCATTACTATGCTGTTAAAGGGATACTCCACTTTTTTTGGAAATAGGCTCATTTTACAACTCCCCCAGAGTTAAACAGTTGAGTTTTACCATTTTCGAATCCATTCAGTCGATTTTCTGATATTTAGAAGAATATCAGTAACCAGACAGTTTCTGGTCTCATTGACTTCCATAGTAGGAAAAAAATATACTATTGGAGTCAATGAGACCAGAAACTGTCTGCTTACTGATATTCTTCTAAATATCATAAAATCGGCTGAATGGATTTGAAAACGGTAAAGTTCAACTGTTTAACTCTGGGGGAGTTGTAAAATGAGCCTATTTCCAAAAAAAGTGGAGTATCCCTTTAAGGGAGTCTCAAGAAAAGCCAGGTTATCCCAGTAAATGTTTAAATAAAAAATCGGGTACATTTAGCAATATAGCGGGTGAATTATGTATATGATGTATATTACAATGTTATTATGAACTATATGCCTTTCTCCACTGACGTTCAGTTGTTCAAAGTGTTTCGAAGAATGCTGAGTTTTAGAAGGCAACTGTCTATGTCCGACCCTGAGATGGTGAACGGACAGCGCAGTCTCATCCCAAGAAGTAATATATTGACGTCTTGGACGTCTTTTGACCATACGTCAATATCCGCCTTTTTAGGGTACCCTTAAACGTCGTTAGCTGACGTTATCGGATCCTAACTCTACCCAGACCTAAACCTACCCCTAAACCTACCCCGTCACCTACTGACGTTAAAGGTAAAGCGTCAGTTGTATGACGTCCCAGGATCGTCATTTACCGACGTTTAGGGGTACCCTAAAAAGGCGGATATTGACGTATGGTCAAAAGACGTCCCAAGACGTCAATATATGACTTCTTGGGATGAGACTGTGTTAAACGGAACATGTTTTGTGTAACATTAGCAACACACTATTAGCTGTTTGATAATGTAGTCAAGCCAAAGGCTAATCATATCAAGCCAATCATTTATTACATAGGTCTAGGTCGTATTTTCTTTTTACTGTGCTCGTTAGGTTAGTAGCATTTTATTATTTGCATTTAGTACTGTTTTTAGGACACACAATCCTTAAAAAAAAGTTTTATTTTATTTTATTGGCATCAATGGTTCCATGAAGAACCTTTAACATCCATGGAACCTTTCCATTTCACATTGTTCTTGGGAGAAAAAATCCTAAATTTTTAAAATGTTCTTCACAGTAAAAAAAAAAAAAAGTTCTTATAAGAAGTATTCACTGAAAAGTTATTTGGGCGACGAAAAAAAAAACAAGGTTCTTCTATGGCATCCCTGTAAAAAAAACAACTTTTGGAACTTTATTTTAAGATTTCACAACAGAGCAGACTTCTGACCCAACATTTTGCATTACTAGTGGTCTATGGTCTGTCCTCATTCAGATAGCTGGCTAAATGTGTGTGTTTGTGTGACTGCATGTGTGTTTGACAACTTTTCAGTCAGCTGTTTAAACTTCTCCAATCATCAATGGTCTGGACTGTCCCACTGTCCTTTATTTCTCTCCCTCGCTCACTGTCTTTCTCTGTCCTTCTCACTTACAACAGCAAAAGTAAGAGTTCTCTTACTCATTTATCACACACTTCTTTGTTTTCTTATGATCCTGTCGCCTCCGCATCAGTTTCTGCCTTTACAGCCGCACACATTCTTTTCTCCTCCTTCCGGAGCACTTACGCCGATTTCTGGCTTGACATAATCTGAAATGGTGCTTAAGTGAATTTATGTTGTGCTCAGTGCATTAACTTCTGCCGTTTTTGCCTTTATGTTACGGAGAGCTTTTGTGCGAGCGTACACGGAGGGAAGCGAGAGAGAATGAGAATTTGAAACCCAGACCACGGACGAGACAGCCTATCAGTATTCAGCAGAGAAAGTGAGTGATGGAGAGAGAGAAACGGAGGAAAGAAAGGAGGAGGGGGTGATGTATCAATATTCTGAGTAGTGTTTGAGGGCAAGAAGAACGAACCGGGAAAGGGGTGGGAGAGGGGCGCGGGTGCGCGAAACAGTCCGAGCAGGTTTATTCGCTTAGTGTTTGTTAGTGCGAGAGCCCGTTGGGGCGAGATGATATCGCTAGAGCAGTTACCTTGAGAACGGAAACTCAAGTGTGTGTTTGTCTGAGAGAAGTGGTGTTCAAGTCGAATGTGACGGAATCTCAGCCCAACACTAGCCATAACTCCACTCTCCCTCTCTCTTTTTTACTCTGTGTGCTAATCAGCATTTGAAAGGCAGCTTTGACAGTGAGAAAGAAAAGTGAGGGCAGTGGGGAGGAGGGAGTGTAAACGAGAAAGGAACGAGAGAGAGAGAGAGAGAGAGAGAGAGAGAGGTAGGGGCGTACAAGCATTTCTTTTATATTTACCAGCGATTGAGGAGAGAGAGAGAGCGAGAGAGGGGGAGCGAGTGAAGAGACGACCGGTGCGTGCAGCTTTCCCAAGAGGAAATGAAAAGAAGAGAAGCTCAACGAGGAAAGAGAGAGAGCCAAAGCGGGGAGCACGCCAGAGAAGGAAACAGACTCGCATCCTCTAACTCCAGTCATATCTGAGACGATCCCGGTCGGAAAGTGAGGGAGGAGAGAGAGCGAAAGCACGGTCGCTGCCGCCGTGCTCCCACAAACACACACACACACATACACACACGCTCTTGCGGCAGCAGACCGCTGTGTGTTCGCCTGCTCTTTTGTGCCAGCAGCTGGGATTGTTCTTGGCCCCGTCTGACCCCCTTGTCACCCCCCCGTGTGAGTGTTTGTATGTGTGTGTGGGAGAGCGAGGGGTCCTGGAACGTGGACTGAGCGGAGGGGAGGGTCACGGTTCGGACGGGTCCGAGACAACTGAAGAAGAAGAAGAGGAGGAGGAGGGATACATCTGCCCTCCAAACAGCTGTTCAGAGGTGGACATGCACATCAGGTGAGTCACGCAACCGCTCTTGACACACACATGCCAGACTGTCACATGTCTGACAGTTTTAAGATCCGAACGGAGGGTTTCTCCTTTCTCCTCAAACTTGTTGATGGCTTCGTGCCGGGAGGCTTGGCTTCCTGGGAAACTTTTTTTTGGGAAAGACACTTTGCTCATAAGTACACTCGTCTTTTCCCCTTAATGACGGAGGTATGGGGAGCGGAGGGGGGGAACGCTGGGGTTAATTGTGCGGACCACCTTGGCTCCTTCTCAAACATCATCTCTCACTTAATTAGTGGATTTTACAAGATTAGTGCGCTTTGCATTGACGGCGTGTTCTGTGGAAGGTAGTGAATGGCAGCGGCGAGGCGCTTGTCTTCTGTTATCTGATGTCTTTGGATTTAACAGCTTCTTCTAAATGACTGGATTTGTATTAGAAATGAAAGGGTGGGTAAATATTAACCTTTTTCTTCATCAGTCAGTTCGGGCTTAGCATGGGGATTATTAAAGAAACGAAATTGCTATTGTAATGTGTTTTAATTCAGTTCTGCTTGTTTAAGAAAAAAAAGGATTTGTTTTTTTTGTATAATATTGTTATCATAATGATAATTTTAATAACGATTATAAAAATTTGTCACAATCCTACGCACATCCTAGACATTTTATTTTGGATTATTTTAATATTGCCAACATTACTATGTTAATGTTACACATTGCATGTGGATATAATGAAATATTACAGTAATAATAATGACAAAGTGTATTTTCAAGTAGGTCCATATATGTTTATTATTATTACTCAGTAGTTACCTTGTACTTAAGTGTAACATAAATAGTTTTTCAGCCAGATTCCTTCATGAACAGAAAGTTCACACTGTTAGTTTGTCGCATGGCTATGCCGGACAATCTGAATTATAGGACAGGAATTATTTTGACACTTTCACACTTACTACGGCAGCCTAACCAGGAAGAAAAACAAAAAGTGAGTGAAAAACTTTCCTGGGACTTTAGTTTTAAGAGGCGGTGGAAGTTTGTTTGCCGTCTTCTTCTCGTCGTTTTGCTTTGGTTGAGTGTTTCGATCAATAGCTTCATATTAGTCTGGAAATGGTAAATGGTAAATGGACTGCATTTATATAGCGCTTTCACAGACCCACTGGGCCACCAAAGCGCTTTACATTTGCCTCACATTCACCCATTCACACACTCATTCATACACCGACGGCGGTGTCAGCCGTACAAGGCGCCATCCAGCTCGTCGGGAGCATCTGGGGTTCGGTGTCTTGCTCATGGACACCTCGACACTTGGTCAGATGGAACTGAGAATTGAACCACCAACCTTCCGGTTTGTGGAAATATACCTGTTGCTCATTTAAATGTATTTGTTTGAACACAAGTGAAAATGAGCAGTTGTTGAAGCTTTAAGCAGCTTTAGGTCTACCTGACCTGCCTGTTAAAAAATACTTTCATTGGTGCAATGTAATAGTCAGAGTGATTCTGCCATATTATATAGTAATATTATATAATATGTTTATTTAGATGTTTCTACACATCGCAATTTGGTTACCATTTATTATTATGACGAGGATAAATTTGTTGTAGTTTTTACTCTGACTGGACTGTGTTTTCTGAAGAAAACATTACGTTACAGTGTTAGTATAATTTAACAGTTAGTGTAATAGTATCAATCAAAGACACAAAAATAGGCATTTTATTGAAAGCGAGCCGCCCTGTTAGTAAAGCATGCACATCCAAAGGCTACAGTATATCCGCATGCGTGAGACATTAGGGGCATCTTGGAAATGAGCGTGAATTGAGAATTGATAGAAGTTATGCAGGTATGTACAAGAGAGCTATAGGACCATAAAAGCAGTCACACACAAACACACACACTCTCAGAGCGGGACAGACAGGCCTGGTGACAGACAGTGTCAGGAAGGTGTCAGTGAGAAGCTGTTGGTGTCACACTTGGTTGACCTGATCTGTGGTCAGGCTGTCCACTGTAGCCCGTTGTGACTCCTTACATAACCACTTCCTGCCACTCACACCCAGCTCTGCAGGGACGCGCTCGGATATTTATATACTCAACATACAGACACACACACATCAATATGCCCTTATAAACACACACACACACACACACACACACACACACACACACACACACACACACACACACACACACACACACACACACACACACACACACACACACACACACACACACACACACACACACACACACACACACACACACACACAAATAAACAAACAAACTAGAGCCCCTGTCGATATACAGACCCTTCAGTCTTCTGCAGTCAGAGAGAGATATGATCTTATTCACTGATTTAGACCTTCTGAATCCTTAATTTTCTCTTATCATCCATAATCTGTACACAAGCATCACAAGTGTCAGAGATTGCACAACGACAGTCATGTATTGTCAATATATATTTGGGTGACTCTCATGAAAACACTTTCGGGATTTAATAGAATAAATCAGAATAAATAATTTATATAGTATAATTTATAATAATTTATCAGAATAAATAGAAATAGAATGAATAAAATAAAAATAATCATAAAATGGTTTAAAAATATAAATATATATTACATTACAGTAAACTTCTACATAAATGTAAGAAGAATTTGGGGGAAATGTGATTAAGATTATTTTCCCCACACATTTTTAAAAATGTGTTAATTTTTTTTTTTTTACAATAATTTACATCAGCAATAATTAAAGTACAGCAAATCATGTATACACCTTTATATATATTTATATTATATTTGCATTACAGTAACCTTGGGGAAATATGATTAGTTGCAGTTCAAATATTGCATCAATTCAGTAATTGTATCTTATAATAAAGAGAATATCATTTCTTACATTTTTAATTTTAGAATGAAATATGACCCAGACATGTTCATGAAAGATTTTATGCGATTCACACTCATATCCTGCAGTTGTCCGTGTCGAAAAAACAAGAAACATGCATAGACTATATACATTTTATATATACATATCATTAAATATATCCTCCATAGAGCAAAATCCTCTAATTCTTACTAGTGTGCAAATGGTGTTGTACTTTGCCAATGAAATGGGACGTTTTAATGCTCTGATGTGGCTGCATGTCTGCATATAGACTTCTCTCTGTGGCTATTTGACCCGACCCGTTCCCTGGGCCCGAGGGGCGAATACTGTGCGTTTCAGATATACATTGTGTATTTTTTTAGCAGTATTCAGTTAACTACAATACAAGTGTTTACTATTCTGAAATGCATTTTTTCTGTGCTGGCATATCTGAATTTGAGACACATTTATTGTGTAGAAACTCTGGAAGAGACACGTGATGATTACTGTAGTCTTTGTGGAATGATTGCTTATTTGGTCCTTGAGAAAAGCAAAAGAATTATTGATGTTTTGCTCTCAATCTTTTAATCCTCATAGTCACCATTTTTCCATTTAAAATGGCATTTAAAAACGAAACGTAACATTTCTCTTCATGCGAGATGCTAGATCTCAGGGCCATTCCAGTATCCTTTACGCTTTCCGTTTTACCGTTGCGGGTCAGAGGCGGGTAGGGTCAGTTTGATCTAATCAAATGGGGTATTGATTCCATTTGATAATTAATGGGCCAGGTGAAGATGAAGATGCGGCCTCCAGCTCTGAGGATTTGAGAAGAACCTTGGACTGGGAGTGATGGGAGGCCGCCAAGGTCAGTGGCAAACCACAAGAGTGCAGAGAAAGAGAGGTCCGGTTAAATGAGATAGGGAGAGAGAAATGCTGTTGACCAGAGCTGATTTATCAGCGTTCGAAGAAAATGAGACAACATCTGACTTCCTAATGCTGGACTTCAAATGCAGAGAGATGTGAAGAGAAATTAGTATTCTGCTGAAACAGCTCCATATATTGATGGAAAACTACATGCAGTATAGATGTTGCAGTATAGACAGCACTTCAAAGATGTTGGATTAATAATTCTGAAAGCAAATATAATTGCATGTTACATGCTACAACATGATTTCTGCAGTTATCCCTATTAAACGGTCATTTGAAATGCTCTTTATAGGTGCATCAAAGACAGGGAGGAGGTCAATTATGGACATTTTCTTTTTTATGTTTGACTCCAGGTTAACTTTTAAAGGCGACTTTTGTTCTCAGATGTATTTTAGTGACACATGGGTGACGTTGTCTTTGCAACCCTTCCAGAAATAAAGTGTTTTGGCAAACGTCTGGTGAAGATTGCTGCAAATTTGCCACTAATTAAACCCAAGTTCACCGGAAAATAAACAGTTTTTACTAGAGAACAAACTGGACCTTTAGAATTGCATTGAAAACCAACGCATTGAACTATTTAATGAAGGGACATTGGATGTTTGGGTAACATAGTGCAGTCAACATTAAGTAAATGAAATACAGAAGGTATCAATTCTCTTTTTATATAGCTTTTGTAGAATAAAATGCATATGAGCAAAACAATATTAGAAAACTATTGAAAGTTAATATTCTAAGTTTAAAAACAACACTATAAAATGGTTACTTTAGTCTCTGGATGAATAAATATGTAGTAACTGTTTTGCAATGAACCAGCTATCAGACGTTTTTGACCAGGAATGGGAAGTAAAGCTATTGGTGCACAAAATGGAAATTAACATTTTGTAAACATAATTTCGGGTCAATAATTGCAACTTTAAACGACTACATAACTAAAGTAAAAATTACTGAAATGCACTTTAAATAATGAACATTTTCTCATCACCTTCAGATCGTTTCAAGCCGTATCACTTTCCTTCTACTGAGAAACATAAAAGCAAAAATGTTGAAGATTTTGTGAATTGTTTTCCATGCATTTACAATAAAATTAGGTGTTTGAAATAGATAAAAGTTGTCCAACTTTGAATAAAGACGCAAAAGTCTTCTGAAGCCATTCGACAAATGATTTGCACAAGAAAGTTGTCATATGGCTTAAATACTTTTTTGACTTAAGGCACAAGTTTCTGGATTTTTATTCTTTATTTATCAATTTATTGTGTTTTTTTGTAGCATGAAAGCTTCAGTCACCATTCATCGTAATTGCATGGAAAAGAACGACCAGTCCATTATTCATAATTTTTTCCTTTTGTGTTCTGCATTAGAAAGTAATTAATTTGGAATGGCGTGAGGCAAGTAATGACCGAACTGTCAGTTTTGGGTTAGCGCTAGTACTTTGAAATTTTAACGTCAATTGTCAATCCCTTAGTGTCCGATTAAAGTCTGGAAATCTGTGTGACGTGACCGGCCCACCACAGCTGTTTGCTGTTTAGATTTATTAAGAGAAAAAGGGGGAAAGGAAACGGGTGCCAGGAAAGTGAGAGAGAAAGTGCCCGATGGCCACATACAGGAATTGTTTTCTTCTTCTGTCAAAGGCATTCAAAGGTCAAAGTCACCAGAGTCACCCTGCATTACAAAAAATGAATAATCCAGAATGTTCCAGAGGTCCTTCACGCATCCTCATACCACTGCATGTGACATTTAAAACGGAATGGCAGTGTTATATCTGGCCTGGAAATGTGGGACCAATAAATGTTGTGAGAGAGAAAAGAGAGGGAGTTTGTGTGTGCATGAAAGAGAGTTGGTAATAGACGTGGTGTATTGTCTCCGTGCAGATTGGCTTAAATGTGCTCATTTTCCCCATTTGGCAGCTCCATAGGGAGGGGCGGAGTGCACTAACGAACCTCTGACAGCTGGAGGCCCTAATTAACGATCCCCTCTGAAAACAAACAGCCACAGGCTCCGCCAAACACACACCCAGGCTTGGTTTGCTCCCGCATCCCGGCCTGAGCCAAATCCCAACGCATACAAGCCATACGAGCAGTGAGGATCCAAGTCATCGTTGCAACATGGAACAACATTAGCTTAAAAAAAATTTAAATTCTGTAATTTTACTCATCCTCATGTCATTCCAAAACATTGTTATCGTTAATTAAAAACTATTTTCTAAAAATCTGTAATTTATATAAAGTTGAAATAAAATTAAATATTAGTTAAATGAAAAACTTGTTGGCTGAATAATCATTTATATTTCTGTTTTTCTATTCGGAATAAAGAATTTCTCAAACTTAGTATTTAAATGACTAAAACTGAAACAAAAATAATTTAAAGCAAAATTTTCAGAAACCTCAAATAAAGTTAAATAAGTCCAAAATCACAATAGGCTTTATGCCGAGCGTCACGTGACCAAACCGTAAAACAGATCGCATCGCTTCCGATTCAGGTCTTTTGTATGTGCTTCATGAAAATTTTTGCGGTTTTACTCAAGATAACTTAAAAGGAGCACGCAAAAATGAGCATAACCAATTACCTCGCATGTGCAGATTGATAGTTTGAAGTTTTTAAATTTTTCTTCTTCTCACTAACGTTTAGATATTTAAATAGCATAAAACACCAATAACAAAGTGAACTTAGTAGGTTAGCTGATTACCTTAAAAATCCATAGATATCGTAGTTAGTTCTTACGGCCGTTAACACTTTCTCTGACAAGCGGATGTAATGAGACACATTTCCCGGTTTGTTCACGTGACGCTCGGCATAAAGCCTATCGCAATCCAATTTAAAAAAAAAAAAATCTTCTTTTGTAAATATCTCCTTTTTCATACAGGTTTGTATGGAAACTTGCTTCCGCCACGGAATAAAACAATTAAAAAGATATACTGACTTTTATATAGTATATATAATAGTGACTTTTTTTCTCACAATTGCGATAGGAAACTTTTTTAGACCAAGGCACAGTAGCAACAGCAAAAGTCTCTCGTTCTCAGTCTAGTAGATGTGATGCTCTTTACTTTATAGTTGACTTTCAGAGCAGAACATGACCTTCTCTGATGCCATTGTACGTTTGCGAAGGGCATGAATGCCGGCACACCTCACATCAAGGTTACAGAGTTAATTGAACAATTACGGTGGACAGGGCCTCCATTATGTGTGTGGAGATAGTGAGGATGCTGAGCGAGATCCCGCACGCGATTAGATGAAGCATGATAGGCTAAAGACCAGCGATCACTATGTGTGTGTGGTACAGTTGCTAATGCTAATTGCACTCATTCACTTGTAAACGTGTTTTGTTTGTCCATGTGTGCTTCTAATCTCCTATATGAGCAAATTATGCGTCACATACAATTTTTCAGCCATTTTGAGTTCACATGCTTCATTTAGGTATCAACTTTGTCTCAAAAATGTTTATTAGGAACTATAAATAAACGTGGAACAAGCTCGGGTCAGATTGGTGAGTTGAGTTTGGTATCTTGCAAATCTGAACACATTTTCAGACCTTGTTGTGATCTTATCTGAAACACTACACTAATAAATTATTTTTTAAAGGTGGTGAATAAAACATTATTGGAAAATACTATTTTAGTCTTTTTACTTAATAATATCACGTTTAATTTGATGTTACTTTCCCTTTCTTTGTAATCGTTTTTTACATTTACTAGAAATTTTTGAGTGATACTTGTTTGTACAGCAATTGTTTTTCATTGTAGGATTTATTCGGAAACATTTTTCACTAGTAAATTTCACAAATAATTACAAAAAGCAAGTAACACATTGCAATTTTAAAGTAGAAAGACTGAAATAGCGTGTTCTTAAACTTTGAAAATAAATATTTTTTTACAGTATACACCTATTTGGGAACGGAAGACAAAAGTCTTGCAAAAGTCTCCATTTGCTCTCCATTATATCTCGTTTAAACAGTTTAGACGTTGAAGAGATGTCATGTGATTTTTCTTTCCTATGGGCAACCGAACATGGTCAAAGTGATGTATGATGGCTATTAGCACTTAAAGCACATCTCATACAGTCTCGCCAGCTCATGACTAAGCTTTTGAGAGCCATGATGATGTTGCTAGTGCCTGTCATGGGATCACCTGAAATTAACGGGGCTTTATACAAGTTTGTGTCATGTCAGAGGTGGCATCGACCCATATGATGAATCCGCTGATGTTGTGTGAGTGTGTGTACCGTGCCAGGTCAGGTCAGAGGGTAAGTGTAGGGCTGTGGCATGTAGCCAGTATGACTGTGTGTTGTGATTTACTCAGAGCTGGCCACGGGCGTCTCACGCCTGTGGGTATAGCATCATGCTGCTGGAGGGCAAGCTGGCCCTTTAAATGTCATAGAGATGGGGCCAGGACGAGCACTGCGGCCAAACAGCCCTGGAAACTCATGGAATTGTGTATGCGTGTGTGTGTGTTTAATTGGGTTTTGCTGTACGGCCACAAGCCGTTGGATTTGTAGAGAGAAAGTTGTTGTTGCTCTGTATTTTGGAACATTAATAACATTGTATATCCAACCTTACCCGAAATACAGTACGTCACTGACGTTAAGCGTATGTACTATATAGCATATCTCAACTACCTGATTGCTTGTATTTTTCGTAAAATGTAAATGACATTATCTCCAAGCTGCTAAAATGCAACTTGGTTGACAAAATCTCTTGTGACTGTACTCAAATATTTGGTGTTATTTGATAAACCATCGCAAATGAAACCGGGAAATATTGATTAAAAGAGAGTAAATTTGCATTTTGAATCAGTATGTTTTCAAAAAAATGACTCATTGGTATAAACAGACAAATCACATGCAAAAATCAGACCAAATTTTCATTAAGAACATACATGATTGTGTGAAGAGGTCTTGAGTAACTGACAATATTGTGTTTAAAATTTAAGTTAATTAATAATAAAATAATCTGAAGCTTATTCGAAATGACACTGGCTTAAGATATTGCCTAATTATGTAATGTACTAATTATCAGTGCAGTATAGGCCTATACTCTAATGCATGTATTTATAATAATAATAGTAAACAGTGTTTTTTCAACCATTAAGATTACTGTGCTAAAAAACACTCAGAACACAAGTATTATCATGTCTTCACACTGAAACAAATCATGTCATCTAGTTAGCATCCTTATAGTTTATTTCAATACTTCTTTGACTCTTCTTTTGTCTTTCAGCTCTTCTGTTGGTGGTCTCGGACTGACATAGCCTCGGCCAATCACAGCCTGAGTTAGAGGTGGCGGCCCATAGGGGGCGTGATGGCGGCCATGCCGTTCGTCAGCGAGGGGAAGTGTGTGAGTGTGGAGTGGGATTTCTTACAGGGACTACTCGCCAAACCACCCACCTTACCCTGGTGAGGATAAACAAACACACACACACACCACACCTCACACACCTGAACACACAGCTAACAATTCAATTTCTCTTTCAAGCTTTTGCTTTTGCCACGGCTCAATGTAAGCCTTTGGTTTGGATCCATTAGCATGAGATTAACTAAATTTTAGTAGAATTATTAATGTCCGCTCAGCTGTGGAGGATATAAAACTAAACAGAATCAATGGCTGCGTATTGATTGAACCCTCCAGGGTCGTCTTACTACAACGATGAGATGTTCTAGCTTGGAGAATTTTTACTTGCAAGAATACTGTTTATACACCAAGAAATCTCACAGGGCCAAAACACTGATCGACTGACTTAACATGACACATACAGTATAGTGATTTTCTGTAGACCTGGGGCCTATACCATGCACCGGTTTAGGTGGCTAGCCCGATATGTTTCAGTTTAGTTCGTTTTTAGGTACCATGAAAGTGATTTGGCTTTTAGCAGTGTTCATCGCCATACTAACTTACGCTCCACGGCTAACCTGGTCCGGGGCGCGTTATGTTCCAGGTAAGAGGTTGCAAACCGAATTGGACCAATCAGCTGTGAGCAAAATGACACATGTCTGATGATGCGATAAAGTCACTCCACCTGTTACCATTCCAAATTAAAGATCACTACACAGCAAATGATTTTTAAGACAAAATTGTCCGGCTTTTAGTAATGCTTATTTAGAATAATAATTTTGTATGATTTAGATATTATTTATGTAATTATTGTACCCTTAATCGATCACACATGTACAATTTTAGTTTATCAATTATTATTACGCATATTTTATTTTAATAAATATATAAATGTACTATAAATAAGCTTTAGAATCAATAGATAAATCTATAAATTACTACATTTGAGCTTAAATGTTCAATTTCTCTACTTATCAAATGTATAGACTAACTTCACAACTTTAACTTGCACTGATATAGTAAGACTTTTTATTTTAGTTCTCCTTTTTCATAGACAGCTATTTTCTTCTTGCTGTGTAAATTTGCTTAAATTTTATATTTTTCAATCTCGTAATATTCTGTAGTGAATCGCACTGCTTCTCTCGCGAGAACTGAATCTCAGTTTCACTCTTTCTCAGCATGTGATTGGTTGTTCGCTCCTGATGTCACACCTAAACTCAGGACCAAAGCCTGAGTTGACAGAGAAAGTTGATGATGGTACCAACAAAGCTGGTTGGATTGGTTTGGTTTTGTCAACTCTAAACTAATCCTGTAACCCTGAGTTTGTTAAACTACCATCATGGTACAGGCCCCTGAAGTTCAAACTCAAGCTTTAAACTTATCCAATCCTTGAGCTTTTATTTTCGATAGAATACTGCTGAATAGCTGTAAACTTCTGCCCACAAAAATGTTGGAAATTATGCAAATATGTAAATAAAGTGAACCTAGAGCACGTTGCGTTCCCAAATGCACATGCAGAGATGGACTTCGCTGCATTTACTGTGCCGGGAAGCTCTCAGACGATGAATAAACCAGATCACGTTTATTTGCATGCCGCCCTTCGCTTTGAAACACACAGTGCATCAGACTATACAGTTATTTAATTAAATCACAGCCTTTGATTTGATAATCACACGAATCTCTATCAAGATTATCACGCAGCCCCATTATTTTAATTTTACATTGGATATAATTTGTATTAGTTTTTATCAACTCTCAAACCTTCTGCCGTTCCCTCGCACACACATATAGGTCATAAACTATTGTTAAAATAAGTTTGCTGATTTACACACTCCTTCCCTTAAAACACAACACAGTCCGGTCTAAACAAATAAATTAGTGCTTTTTCAATTTGAGGAACTGACTCTTTTGTGTGTGCTTTTTGGCAGTTCCTTTTATTCAGTGGGTCCCCCTCTTCACACACACACACATTTTTCCACGCCATCCCTCGCTCCCGTGCTGATGCTGCCCTGCATCTGCAGGATGAATGAGAATCAATGTCACAGACACAGAAAGAGAGCGAGCGAGGCGCGTTCGGCTCAGTCTTTCAGTGCAGTCACAAATTGTAGAGTCGCCGTGACAACATAATTCCTCCACTCAGGCCCCATTGAGAGCGAGTCGATATCCAATCAGAGCGACAGCTACCTGGGCCTGCCTCCGCGACAGCCCCTCCCTCCATTGATCCCTCAATCAAGACTGGGGCTCACCACCCAGGAGGGAGCCTGGGAAAGAGACGCAGCGATTGGATTTGGGCTGGACGCCGGTGCATGACTTCTGATGTAAGATCAGGCCTCCTACCGGCTACAGTGAACCTGATCATAGGTCAGTCATCACACTCGGAGGCGCTTGGAAAAAGTGTGGAGTGCAGCTGATGGGATCAGAACAGATCCAGAGTGACACCTTGTTGCTTATTGTCGATCTCCAGTGAGGTTTCTGCTGGAAATGACATCATGCGACCTTAATTAAGTTGGCATGAAATTAAAATCTATTTTCTAAATGCATGTTAGTAATCAAAAAAAATTTGTAACCGGTAAATCAACAGCCTTCTTTATGGTGACATGCTGGACTTCTCCGATCGTTTAGTCCACTTAAACTCCACCCGTTTCTTACACTCGCATTCAGATCTGCCTTCATCCAATCAACCGATGTCTTTTAGAGAGGATTGTAGATACTAAATCTTTTTTGAAATTGTATTTTACATCAATATAAATTATTGTATGTTATTTTCTTTTTCTAGGTCTCAACTTTTGACTATTCTTGTGTAAGACTGCCCTTGTGTACCTTCCTTCCATTATGTTATGTGCAGACCATGGACGCATCTAGACAAAACAAGGACGAGGCCTTGGACACACTTATACACTCACACAAACATTTTGAATACAAAACTTTCTTCTTATTATTATCTTTCTAATATGCCATAAATGAGTACTATGATTGGATGGACTGGACCCTGTGGATGATTTTGCTTTATCTCATATATTTCTAATATGCCATATATGAGTACATTGAGGACTATGATTGGATGGACTGGACCTTGTGGATGATTTTGCTTTATCTTGTCTATAAATATGACCCTCTCTTCGATAATGAACTTGAGAATGTTATGGTATTACACTGGCTCTGTGTCTACTTGATAATTGTCCTGAGATATCTTGCTCTGCTGCCACACATCACAGGGGTTGAGGCACCTTCAACTGATGACTAATAGCTTTTGAGGCTTTTTATAGTCTACCTAAAAACTAATCTAACATTGCATTTATGAAAACTGAGTTTCTTATTTCTAGTTAATGCCTGCAACCATATAAAACATCAATGAATACTGTAGTTGAACATCACTTAACTTGCCTTCACCACCCTGTACATTATCATAGTCTATTCACTGTCTTCTTTCTCCTTCTCTTCCTCTCTGTCCCGTCTTATTTTTCACTAGCTTGCAGAATTTGAGGAAGGAGAAGTCTCGCAATGCAGCTCGTTCTCGGCGGGGTAAAGAGAACTTTGAGTTCTTCGAGCTGGCGAAGATGCTTCCCCTCCCCGGGGCGATTACCAGCCAGCTGGACAAGGCCTCCATCATCCGCCTCACCATCAGTTACCTGCACATGAGACACTTCGCCAGCCAGGGAGACCCACCCTGGAGCCCTCTAATGGAGGGAGAGAAACAACTGCAACAAGGGTGAGCGTGATCATTACACCTAGAGAATGTGGATGTTTAGACTGGCTACTTAATATGCCAAAGAAATTAGTATGGACGAACAGGGTCGGGTTTTTCAATCCTGTTACCAGAATTTGGGACATATATAGGTTGAAATATATTTGACAATTTTTGGAATAATATATTTTTTAAAAACAGTAACAAGTTATACATTTAGCCCAAATTAATCTCAGTATTGTCAGTATTGTTTTTTTTTGTAGTTAATGCTAACTTATATTTCACATAAATTCACAAAATATTGCAATATTGGCAATTTTTCAATATTGGTTCATAAACAAATAATTCAAATTATGAAACTGTTTATGTTAAGCGATATTGAAATAAAATGACCACAAATATTTTTCTTTATTTTATGTTAAACATAATATCATCAATTTATAATTTTAATCATGCAAGTTATTTTTATAATTATTTATTATTTCTAATTACATTTTTTTTATTTTAATTATTTTATATATTTAATAATTATATATTTTATAATATAAAATTAATTTATCATTATTGGCAACTAGTTTGGGACCAGTTGTTTGTGTTTGTTAAACTTTTAAATTAGGCCTACATTTCACATAAATTTAAGAAAAATAATTTTTTGGGTAATTTTTTTTTGTTAACTTAATAGCCTAATTCCATAAATTAAGAAAATTTGGTATAACTTAAATTAGCTACATTTCACATAAATTTAAGAAAAATAATTTTTGGGGTAATTTTTTTTCAGTTTTGCTTCGTAAACGGGTGTTTTCCTTTTTATAATATTTGAAACCGCAGGCCTGATTGTCTCAAGACGCCCCAGGTACACCAAAAAGATGAGCGATGAGAAATTGTGAGATCCTCACTACATCTCACATATTTTGAGGCAGATTTATATGAGGCTTTCATCGACAGCATCAACCCTGACGGCGATTTGTATTTGAGGTGCTATTAACAGAGGAGATGACTTCGAATGAACCACAACAAAACTCAATACGAACATGACAGTGGCAGCCTGTCGATGAATACAAATGCGTTATTAATTTAAATTATGAATTTAAATGGAATAGGCTATTATTGTCTTATAGGTCGCTCGTGTACGTCGCTTGGGACACTCGCGTCGAAAATTGCCGGAGAAGCAGAGAGAGCGCTTACACATGCACACACAGAACAACACACACACACACAGAAAGTAATTGAGATTGCGCCACAAGAGTAATCACTCGCAGTCATGCGGAGTTAAACACGGCTCATCTGAAATAATGCGTTTGCTAGTTCACTGCCAACTTATTGCAGCATACAGACTGTATACGGATTGTAGGAGCAAAATCCACTGTCAAAGGCGTCATCGGAATACATATTCCTTTCTCATGTCTCTTTTCTGAGGGAGGCTCGCTCTGTCATTTGAGTTTTATTTGAGAGCAGGGTCATTTGGCTTCTCAAATACGCTCAGTCATTCATTACGTCCTCTGATAGGTTCATCTCAATTGTGAAGTGAACAATAGATCTAACAGCCAATTAGCCGCTGCCTGTGTGGAAGCCGGCGGGGATGAACAAAAGAGCCAGAGCCAGAGCTGAAGCTTGTTAACAAGTGGCCAGACCAAGGAAGTCTGTTTCTGAGAGATGGTCCTTTTGTAGCCCGCCTGCGAGCCTCATTATACCTGCCGCATCAAAGCGATTCGGTCCTGTTAAAATACCTGGGCGAATGTCTCTCTTTCTGCTTGCTGTTTTTGTCTGTCGGTCTCTATATTCAGTTTCAAAGCCTAGCGAGAAGCTTTGCTGTCTGCTGTCTACTGTGACTTACTAGGAGCGTTTAGCAGTCAATCCTTTAAAAATTTAGTAAACTACCAACAAAATGTGGTTAATTACACTATTTAAGGGAGATTTTTTAATGTATATTACCAATAATTTGCATAAACTAGATAATCTGATTATATATTAATAGCAGGGTTATCTGATAACAGTTGAATTTATAATTAAAATATCAAAACTAGCAAACGGACTTATTAATATTAATGAGTACACTTTTCAAATGTCAGTAAGATTTTATTTATTTAGAAGAAATTTGTACTTTTATTCAGCAAGGACATATTAAATAAATCAAAAGTGACAGAAAAGACATTTGTAATGTTACGTAATATGAATATTTTAAATAAATGATGTTCTTTGAACTTTGTTCATCAAAGAATCTTGAAAAATAAGAAGCAGTAAAACTGTTTTCAACATTGATCATGATCAGAAATGTTTCTTGAGCAGCAGATCAGCATATTAGACGGATTTCTGAAGGATCATGTGACACTGAAGACAGCTTTGATCACAGGAGT
Source organism: Chrosomus eos (assembly GCA_036326025.1). Taxonomy (NCBI): domain Eukaryota; kingdom Metazoa; phylum Chordata; class Actinopteri; order Cypriniformes; family Leuciscidae; genus Chrosomus; species Chrosomus eos. The sequence goes on along the minus strand of CM070825.1, from coordinate 34,759,022 downwards.
AAATTACATTTTTAAAGTATTAAAAAAAATCAGCTTTGCCATCTCATAAATAAATTACATTTATAAATGTAGATACAATTTTTGCCATCACAGGAATAAACTACATTTTAAAATATATTTGAATAAAAACAGTTATTTTAAATAGTAGATATTTCACAATATTACCATTTTTACTGAATTTTTTATCAAATAAATGCAGAATAGACTTCTTACAAAAATCTTACAGACCCAAAATTTGTATAATATAGTAATTAACAGCATAATTTTTTTATATAAATATTTTGCCAAAAAAAAAAAAAAACAGCGTGTGTTCCAAACCAGCATCAATTCCATGTTCGCCCAGGCTGGTTTATACTGGTTAGAGCTGGTATAGTGCTGGTTTAGCTGGTCCACCAGCACTCCCACTTCCCACACTGGCGACCAGCAAGACCAGCAACCAGCATCCCTTGCTGGTCCCAGCATGCAAAACATACCATATGCTGGATTTTTCTAAAAATGTAGCATCATTTCACACCTGCACTGTGTTCAATATAGACAGCAACTCATGTGACACACGAATAGAGCTCAATCCTCACGAGAAATGCACAGTGAGTTCACAAGAGGTAGGTGTGATGCCTTAAAGTGCTGTCTAGATAGGCAGCTCAGTAGATTTGGAACAAGAGCTAATGTTCCTCACACACCCACTCAATAAAATACATAGTATAACAGGATAGAAAGAAAAAACACACAAAGGGTAGAAGAAATTATCTGTGTGATTTGTAATTACAGAAATTAACTATATAACGAGGAGAGCGTAATTACAAGGGTTGTCTAATTGCTATTATTACTGAGGGGAAACAACTAGGCTACAATTAGGTGTGTGGATGTGTGTGTATTTGTGTTTGTGTAGTAGATAAACATACCTATGAGGAAGTGAACAGGGCCAGACTATGATAGGTGTGTGTGGTAGTGTGCAGACTCAAATGCCACCTGAGAGTTGATGAATGTAGACAGCTATGAGAAACCAAAGGATATGATACAGACAAGAGTCTCACTTCATGATCGTCACACTTGAGGATATTTACTGCAACAGATTGCTGAAGTAAGGCAAAGCGTCCCTTTTATCATACTTTAACCCACAATCAGGAACTAAAGTTCTGTTTTAAAAGTAATAAATGTCTTTAGAAACTACATGCCGTACATTCAGCTGTAGTATAAAGGTTATTTGTGAGTACCCATCACACATATAGTATTAATAAGAAACTTTACAGGATGGTTTAATGTACAGGGCAGGGTTACTATAGTTAACTAAAACTATTAAAACTTATTTAAATAAAACTGAAATAAAACTAAAATAATAAATATTAGAAAAAAATTGAAATGTTACTTTGGCAACTAAAGTTAAAGTACTAAAATTACTAAAACTACTATAAAAAGAAATTAAATCTAAATAGAAATAATTATAAAAAAAATATAAAAATGACAAAAGCACATTAACTTAAACTAAAATAATTAAATAAATATATTAATGTTAGTGAGAAGAAGAAAAATAAAAAGTTTTGGATATCAATCTGCCTATACAATGGCCACGTTATGCTCATCTTTGCTCGCTTTTTTGACAGTATCTTGAGTAAAACGGCTCTATATTTAGCGAAGCACATACAAAAGACCTGAACCGTAAGCGATGCGACCCATTGTACAGAACATGGAAGTTTGTTGCACACAACCCCCATTGATATGGCCTGTCAAGCCAAAGAAGGCAGGCTTTACTGTTCACATAAACAGCACTAACTCAAGAGCAACGGTTTTAACGGTGAAAGATGCGTTTTTAGCATTTTTGGAGCATTTTTTTTAGTAAACGAGCCACAGTGCAACGGAGGTTTCACAAAGAAACGTTTGTTGACAGATGAAGCATTCTTCAGCTCTATTAGATCTGTCAGCAGCTCCATCAAAAAACATAGTAAATGATTTCATAATGCTTAGTCTTTTAAATGGATAATCTTTTCAAAACATTTACTCACATGCAATAGCGAGTGGGCGTTGATACGTTTCATATGCATTGATGTTAGCCAATCATAACAGTGGCCTTTTACTGACAAGCCTTAAACTGATCATTTCAGACAAGAGGGTATCGGTTTTATTTTTATATTATTTTATTATCATTATAAGTGAACCTCAAGGTACATATTCAAATAAAATAAAAAATACATGTCATGACAAATACATGTCAAAAAATATTATTATTTGCCAATAGTTCAAATGAATTACTTGATAAATTCTAGTTCTTTTACTATTCACTTTCTTTCTCCTTAAATCACTTTATTCCTTTAATCATTTAATTCCTTTAGACATGCTTACAGCTTAGAAAGAAAGACAATATCTTAAATTAAAAATAGCAAAATGCTATTTTAGCACATGCAGCTCCTGATTAAAATGAATTGCGAATCGCAGGTTTTCACACTGAAAAAGCGGCATCTGGTCAGTGAATGTGTCCTGGTGACGGCGTTTGCTGGAATGAGCTGAGCCGGTACGGCCATGATGCGTATCTCAAACTGCAGCGCAGGAATGTGAGTCCGGGTCGGGCTCCTCTCAGGGCGGACGCTGACGGCGGGTGCGAGTGGCGTGAAGCGGGGGAGGGGAAGCTGTGCGCGCTGGTGGGGGGGGGGTGGTATGGCTTTTGTCTGCTTCCCACGTTTCAAAACCAGGACTGAAAAATGAATAGACAGAGGAAAATCAATTGCATGACCTTCACACAGGGCGAGAGTGAAAGAGGGAGGAAGAGAGAGGGAAAGAGACGGGGAGGGCGAGACGAGGAGTAATGGAGGGACGATGAGGGACAAGAGGAAAAGTAAAATGGCTGTGACACAAAAAAAGTGATATTTTATCTCTCTTTATGAGCTTGTGCGTATGCATGTGTTGTGTGTGTGTGTGTGCGTGTGAGTGTGTAGTTGTACAGGCTCTGCAGGGGAATGACAGTCTTTATGGATAATGGGGTGATTAAACCTTTTATGTCTGACCGTCAGACCTATGGCCCTTAAAAGGATACATGCACATATATTATCCCGCAGTGCATGCGGATCAGCAGATCAAGTACAAAACGAGCGGCTCCAGTTCCAAACTATTTTTGCACAGTTGGTTATTAGTTAGTGGCATTTGCTAAGTCAAGCATGACTATTACTGTTGCTCATATTTAGGGTCAACCTTAAGCATTAAACTCTGGTGCATAACTCATCCATAACCATTTGCTCTGCAGACCTGAATGATATCTTGCATCATGCAGCTTCTTTACGACAGACCCTGATGGTGCATTCCTAATGCCTGCTACAGACTGTGCGATTTCGGCAATCCTATAAGATCATTACAAATCACACTATTTGACATTGATCGAATAACTTGGGTACGACATGTATGTAGACTGTACGATGATGACACCTATTGAATCATTAGTATAGAGGAATAAAACGTCATCAGCATTAGCTACTGTAGTGGTAAACAAATAAAGCAAGATGACTCACACTGGAAATTGTGTTTTTTTATGTGCGCTGAAAAATAGAGGAAAACGAAAGAGGGCAATATGGATGCGCATGGCTAGGGGCTAGTCATCTTTGGGCCGTGACTACAGCCGTCTTTAAACCTCTCTCACTGTACGACGTAGGACCACTGTTTAGGAGCCACGACCACGATTGGTCATCTTTCGTCTGGGACAGCCCAAAATCTTACAATGTGTACCAGGCATAAGAGTGGGATAACATTGGAATATGTGTAGGTGGCAGAATCATATGCCAAAGACTTGACACTGTACTGTCTGAAACAAAGGAAGATATGGACCATCTGCTGAGGAAAGTCTGAGACTAGAACTAAACATGAAGACCAAGATCATGCCAACTGATAACATTGATGAACTTGAGCTTGACCTTGTGACCACTAATTTACTTGAAGATCTACTCATTCGAAATATGGTGCTGGAGAACAATCATGTGTGAGCCTTGGACAGCGAGACGGACCAAAAAAGTCAATCATAGAGGAAATCAAACCAGAAATTACACTTGAAGTACAAACGATGAAACCGTGTCTGTCGTATTTTGGTCACACATTTCGAAGGGAAAGATCACTGGAAAAGGTTTTCATGATGGAAAGAGCGAGGGTCCATGGTGCAGAGGAAAACTGCAAAAGGCCTCGTTTACATCTGGTATTAAGATGCGTTTTGGTCGATTGGATCACAAGTGGACGAGGGAAACATTATTGTGTCTCTTTTGTCCACTTTCAACCACTTCTCTCCTGATTTTTTTAAGGGGAGGGTCTATGATGTGGGTAAATGTATGGACTAAGATCTTTCGATCGAATTGACGGAATAACCTCGCCACGACCAGAGATGACGGAAAACTTTGGTTTCTTTGGTTTCTGCTCTGATAGTCGCAAGACCAGCCGAAAAAGTGAGTGTGTGTTAGAAATCAGGAATGGTGAGAGAACATTGTGCTTGATACATTTTTAGTCTTAATTCCGATCTTGGGTCTTCAGTTGACAAAGTTTAAATCTCGTCTGGCTAGTCGCGTGTACCATAATGTTTAAGTATTACGTCAACAGACAGAGAGTAGGTGGTCTTTTGTGGCTTTTGAACGCATTCGACTACAAGAACATTTACACTACGAAAAGCAATCCGGTCGAATGCGTTTTTGACTACCTCTGGAAGTGGCCGAAAATGTGTACAAGCTCAAAACGTTTTAGACCCCATTTACACCTGCTTTTACTGTAGCATGTTCAACTTGTGATCCGATCAACCAAAATTCATCTTAATACCAGGTGTAAACCGAGTCAAATTTGGGGATCGATACGATTACAACAAATACAGACGGACGCTGGAGGATTTCGTCAGGCTAGCACAAAACCGAATCCTTTTTAATTATTTAGATTATTAAGTCACCAATACTCGAATCCGAACTGATGGGACATAACCACAATATTTTAAATACAATTTAATTTAAGGTTTATTCTTTAAACTAGATCAGTAAAATAAACTTAATTCATGTAAAATTATTATATTACACATATTTGTTTTTCAATTAAATGATCATGTCAGTCACACAAGCAAAGATAGGATTGTGGTCTTGCTTTCCAGTAAAAATGTCTAAATATCGTTAAAACAAAATTAAATTACTTAAAATGTCTTTTTTTAGATTAAATTAAATAAAAAATAAAAAATAATTAAATATAGTTTTAAATACATTTATGGAGGTTTATTATTAAAAGAAGAAAGAATCTTTTGATATTTTATTTGCATGTTTTTTTTATATTCTTTGTTGTATTATTTTTCACAATTTTGCTTCTCGTGTACATGGATCATATTTTAAAGATGTTTGGATGTTTTTAATGTGAAACGAGACAAAAGCAAAAGCTTTTTATGGTTCAATAATGTGGTGCTAAGTTTTGCATTGCAAGCGCCGATCACATTGTCTTTAGATATTATAAAAATGCAGTTATTATTGTAACTGTGAAGATTAAATGTTGTCATCTTAGATCAGTGCTGCAATGTTCATACAGTTTTGTAATTTTGATTAAGTTCTGACTCCTTTTGTCCTGGTCTCGCACTCTCTGTGACACAGTCTTGTTTTTGACTTTCACTCTGTCTCTCTCTTTCTCCTTTTCACTTGTTTCTCTTACTCTCCCTCCTGCCAGCTCTCTATGTCTGTCTGTCTCTCCTATTTTCAAGCATTTAAAGCACTGAGGGCTTTTAAGGGACGTTAATTGCACTCAAATTATGTTCGACCGTGCTAGGAGAGAGGTAACAGCTTAGAAAGAGGGAGAGCGAGAGAGGGAGGGATGGCAGAGTGAAAGGATAATTGCAGCGGAGAGGGACATTGCGACTGGAGACGCGTTCTCTGCCTCTTTTCGTCTGACTGAGAGTCATTCCTCCTGTCTCATACGTGAGGTTAGAGGTGGGGGAGCACAGACCGCTTTACATCCACAGCCCTGTAAACAAGTTGCTAGGCGATCGGCCTACGATTCCCATCAGCCAACTGGACTGAGCAAGCGAACATGGAATGAAAGGCCATCCTTGCAGTTTCCATAGTAACCTTCGAACTTTGTTAAAAGGTTGTCAGCTTGAAGGAGGGGGAGAAGGAAAAGAGGAAAGAAATGAATCAAAGTGAGGAGAAGAAAGTCAAATGACTTTATTTATTTCATTTATTATTGTGCTTCAACGTCCCAAAACCTTCAAAGCTGACCCGCCAGTCAAGCTGGAATTAACATGAAAACCTGTTATTACGCAGAGGTTTCTCATTCTCATTTAGGATTCATGTTTAAAACTTGCTCTAAAATGTTTCTCTAAAAATTTCATAAGGAAAATAAAAATATACTGAATGAGATGAAAGCTGACACAATAGAATAAATAGAATTAAAATGATTTGCCTTGTTTTCTAGTAAAAATTATTTTGGAAAAAAAAACATTTGTTCAAATTGAATATTGAGAATCTTTACTATTTAATGTAACACAATTTTGTGAGGTTTATGCTTAAAACAATCTTTTCAGAACAAAACTTAATCAATAAATGCCTTTAAAACAAGTATTTCCTAAAGTAATTGTTCATAATTGTAATATTTAATAATATGAATTGCAAGATTTAGTTGGGGGTGTGTGTGTGTGGTGTTATATATAAAAGTTGGTAATATATATATATAATATATATATATATATATATATATATATATATATATATATAAAAACACATAAATATTTAAAGATCAATTACAAGATTAGATTTTATTTTAAATAAATATAAATACATTTTATATTAGTTGAAAGATACATCCATACGGATGCGCTGGGACGCATCATCAGTGAAACTCTAGATGACACAGGCTACTTATTTGTTAGCGATCACATCATTATCTACATGGCACAGCTGATTGGTTGCTGTTGTATAAAGCGGCAAATGAGCTGCGGCTCAACATTCAAATACCGGTAGTGTTGCTGTTAACAGTCTGCAGGCGCTTCCAGAAACCCTCCACCTTCCCCAGCTCCACCTGTATAGATCTGCTATGGGGGTTAATTCATGTTACATGTGCAGTAGCAGCAGCATGTCTTAGGGTGTTTTCACACCTGCCTCATTTATTTCGGTTGAATCGCACTAGAGTTCGTTTTCCCCCTTGGTGCGGTTCGTTTGGGCAGGTGGGAAAGCAGCAATCGCACTTGGGTGCGCACCAAAAGCGGACCAAACAAGCGTACGAGGAGGTCTCGGTACGCTTTCAAACGAACTCTGGAGCGGTTCGTTTGTGGTGAGAATGTGATCCGACCTTAAACAGACCCAATTGCCAAAGAACTGCGCATTTTTGGACTAAACCAGCTGCCGTAGTCAAACAAAACTATTATTTAGATTGCCAATAGCACTCCCTTTTAGCCATGACTTACTTACCCGAGTTCTGCACTCTCACTAAAACTCTCATCATAAACACTGAAGTTGTCCACAGTGCACAGTGAATCACTTATTTATATCGCGTCTACACTTTGTTGTTTATAAGGCGATTTGGGAAAGGAGCTCGTGCTGATTCTGAACATAGCCTACATAGTGAGCGAATTCTCCGCATGTCTGCCGGATTTTGCTCCTCTTTGTTTACTTCCGGGAGTTCTGTTGGAATTTTCCCGCACGTTAATTCTGACCAATCGAAGTGCAGTTATGGAAATATGTTCAAGACACATCTGGCCAATGAGTGATGTGTTGTTACCTAACTGCATTTTGGTTCGTTTCATCTACTAATCAACTGATTCGGACCAGAGCAATTAGTGTGGTGTGAAAACGAACCAAAACCCCTGAAAATGCTACAAAGTATAATTTTTCGCCTTTGGTCCGGACCAAATGAACCCGAACTACAGATGTGAAAGCACCCTTACATGCTCACAGCAATGTCTGTAAATGTATTGGCAGTAGCCAGTCTCGGCAGCAGCTCTGCAGCAGCGTGGCAGATCTATTCCGCCAAGACCAAATACATTAACATTGCTATAACCATTACCATGCCAATCTCTATTACCATGCCAATCTTGTCATTGTAATCATTCAAATATACTGTACACATGAAAAAGACAAATCATTAAAGTATCCAAAACTAACAGATTTGCTTTACCAAATAGATCCTCTGGACCCCGAGTCTGAGGAACATCACCATCATTCTCATCGTCTGCCCTATTGGGCCCGTTTCGACTTTGCATTAGCCTTTGCTGTTGCGACTGACTTTGGGAAATGAGGGCCGACTATTGTCCATCCATCAGGCAGTATGGCTCCTGTCAGCCCTGCCCTATAGCTCGACTGCATCACTCACAGCCCTGTGGGAAGACCCACGGTGTTTGGATGAGGGGGGTTGGTTGCTTAACTATTCAATCGTCAACACGCATGTGACCCCCAAAGACGAACAAGCAGTGCTCTGTGTACCCACAAGTACTGAGTGCTGATCCCGCTTTCTGCGCCAGACCCCCTTTTCAGGCCTCTGAATGGGACAGACTCATTGATATTCCTGTGAGGGGACCCCATTCTTAAAGTCCCACTGAGTTTTGGGGTGTGTAGTTTGGGTGCAGGGACTCATCTATGTGTGTTATTTTCAGTGTGTTCTAATGTTTATAGAATTTTTACCAAAAAATAAATAAATAAAACTGTCATAATTAATTCACATTTATGTCATTCTATACACCTTTTTTTTCTTCAGTGGAAGTCAAAAGGAGCTATTTTGGGAAATGTTCTGGCTGCTCTTTTCCCACATGAAAATAAAAGGGGACAAGGGCTGTTCCAAAAATGACAGAAAAAAAACACAATAATAAGTATCATAAAAGTGGTAAGGAGTTACAAAAGAGAGGACGATTATCAAATGAGTAATAATGACAGTCATACAGATTTGGATTCCCTTGTGAAAGAGAAGTGAGCTTAATTTTATTGAATGTGCACTTGTAGTGTACTTTAAACAGTACATTTAAAAAAAAACTGGGAAATTACAGGCCACTTTAAGAGAGTACACTTTCATTTTCTTCACACTTATGTTTTAAAAAGTGCACTTTATGTCAAATGCAAAGTTTTACTTTAAGGTACGGTTTAAATAATTGTTTTAAGATGTTGTCGTGCTTTAAAGAAGTCCACTTATTTTGATTGTTGACTAACATACTAAAGCACAAGTACTTGATTTGATTTGATCTATAATGTGTTATTTAATTCAAAATTAATTTATTGTAAAGTTACTGAATTGCAACATTAGCCCCGCCCTTTTTTAGCACTACGCAGTTTGTATTTCCACAGCATGAAGGTAAGATCTTACGGATTTATGAATGAACCGTTTTAAAAACTTTCCGGTCTACTAAATTTTATTTTGACTTCTGCTTCAAACTTAACAGTAAGTAAATCCACCAGCTAATTACTCTTTGACTGTGATGCCATGAGAAAAAACATTCTCAAGATTTTGTGTGTTTATTTCTCTGGCACATAAGGTCTATAAATGTGTAACCACATTTCAATGATTATAGAAGTAATTATTAAATGATATATAAAGATGTACTTGAAGGGGTGGTTGATTATGATTTCACTTTTCTAACTTTAGTTAGTGTGTAATGTTTGATCATAAACAACATCTGCAAAGTTACAACGCTCAAAGTTCAAAGCAAAGGGAGATATTTTCTTTTAAAGAAATTGCTTTTTAAGGACTACAAAAATGGCTGATAGGGACTACACGACATCCCTCCTGGGTTAGTGACATCACTAACCCTAAAATTTACATAAACCCCGCCCTGGGAATGCGATTTATAGATTATCATGACAGAATATGCTAATCAATGACTAGAAGATAACTATAGCTACCTTGCTTCATCAACTAACCATTCAGAAACGTCCTGTTGCATTCTACATGTTGTCACTTCTTCTAGAGTCTCTCCATCATTGTCTGACTCCAGTTTGAACATAAAAGGCCTCTGTGCTGGGAGCAGCAGCTCATTTGCATTTAAAGGGACAGACACATAAACAATGCGTTTTGACTATAATGTGAGGGATAATCCACGGCTAGCTATATACCAGACTTTAGACCATGGTAATTTCAATTTAAAGCTGTCATTGATGTTTTTAGCACAATATTTGACCGGAAGGGTAAAATGTATGGTTATTTTCATCAGTTATGGCTACAGTTAGATCTAACATTCTGTCCGTCTCTCTCTCTCCTCTCTCTCTCTCTCTCTCTCTCTCTCTCTCTCTCTCTCTCTCTCTCTCTCTCTCTCTCTCTCTCTCTCTCTCTCTCTCTCTCTCTCTCTCTCTCTCTCTCTCTCTCTCTCTCTCACACTCACACACTCACACCACACACACACACACACACACACACACACACACACACACACACACACACACACACACACACACACACACACACACACACACACACACACAAACACACACACGTCAAGTCACTTAAATTTTAGATATATATATATATATATATAAAGCCGGTAAAAAAAAGTTAAACTTGGAACAACCTGTGCATTAAACTGTTTTATTGCACAATCAGAATCGAGTATTCAGACAGACCATGGTATAATTCATATTATTTCATAGTATTTAATTTCAGTAGTAAGTACTCTTTCTAAGAGGCTAATTCTTTGTGTGTTAAAGTGTACTTGTCTTTCACAAGGGTTGACAAGTGGGTGAATAAATGGCATTTGTAGGTGTACTAGACCTTTCGTTTCTGTATCTGTTCACGTTGCTTTTCTGAAGGTGTGTATTTTGTCAGGCGAACACTTGTATTGTGGCAGGAGTACCACGGGAAAAAGGTTTATAGAAGTGAGCTCACAGTCCGTCTTCCACTTAGCAACTCAGACAAACGCTGTCATCCTCTCAAAACACTTATTGATTGCCACAAGCATCCCAGCCGCACACACACACACGCACACACACACACACACACACACACACACACACACCACACACACACACACACACACACACACACACACACACACACACACACACACACACACACACACACACACACACACACGTCCTGCTGTGAGTGCAGGGAATTTCAACTGGGCTTCCACAGAGGAAGATCAGAGCGAGGCATGTTTGAAATGCACCACGAATGTCATTTGTGTGATTTGTAAATTTGTTTGTTTTGTGATGACAGGCGGCCCAGGATGCAGTTGTGTGCTGAGGATGAATTAGCATGTCTCTGTCTGTGTTATCAGCCCAATAAACCTCAGCGGCTCTGACGTTCGCTGTCTTTGATAGTCTCTCTGAAATACCAGTAAAGAACTGGGAGGGTGTATTAACAGCTGCTTAATGCTATTATCAGCTGTTTCCTCCTGTAGTAACCAAAGAGTGTGACTGTCGAGATGTGTCTATGTTTGAGAATATTACAGTTGCTCTGCTTTGTTTTGTTAAAGAGCTTGGAACTCTTTTTTTATGCTTATGAATATGTTTGAGAATGTCATCACAGTAATGATACTTTTAATTTAAAATGAAGTGATTTTATTGATCTGTTTCAAGTTGTTGTGGGTGTCATTGTGTTAATATAGATAATATTATTTTGTAGGTCATTGTATATTCATCCTGTTTTAGAAATAACAGACGAATGGCTTTAAACAGCTTCTGAAACTTTTTTTTTATGCAGTACGAAGAACAAGTCATTCGTTGGTCACTGACATATTTGAACAGCACATGGGAGCTCATCTACTGCAGGTAAATATGACTCATAAAATAAATATGTAAATTTGAGTTTCATTTATGTGCGTTTACAGATATTTTTATTTTATTTTTACAGTATGTGACTGTTACAATTAAATTATTTTCTGCTTAATATTTTTGTGAAAACGGTTTACAACACTATTCAAATAAATGCTGAAATTTCGTAACATTGTAACAAAAAGTAACATTTGATAATAATAATAATAAGAAATGTTTCTTGAGCAGCAAATCATCTTATTAGAATGATTTTTGAAGGAACATGTGACACTGAAGACTGAAGTAATGATGCTGAAATTTAGCTTTACCATATCACAGGAATAAATTACTTTACATATTAAAACAGAAAACAGTTATTTTAAATGGTAATAATATTTCACAATATTACAGTTTTTACAGTATCAAATAAATGCAGTCTAATGCTGCATTTCCTAATGCAACTCCTTTCATGCATGCATAACTGTTTTGAGGTCGCTTTGTAAATATGTCTTGTTGTTTAAAATTATGAGCAATATGCCATCCGTAATGGAATTTGGCTGTCTGACTTTAAAAAAGAAGAAAAAAAGAGAAATTTGTAAGAGAATTTTTTTTTATTAGAAGGGTTACCTTGAGAAAAAAGTCAAATGTTCAAAGAGGGGCGGCGCTGATAGAAATCAAATTAAAACTTCAGAAAATCCTTATGATTCTTTGTCTCGTCCTCTGTCAGTAATAACTAGATAATTGCGCTTTATTTCCACCATTCCCGTCATTCCGGTCCACTCTCATTTGCATAGTGAACTCGTCACTTGCATAAATTACCGCCGCAACAACATCAGTCGTTCTCAACTAAAGTGCCCACTCTGCTTCACTCGTGCCTGTGTGTTATTACAATTAATTTATTCTTTAAATTAGTCCTTTAATTGGGTGACTGTATGCTTTTTATCTGCCAAGCGCTGTTCTGGTGTACCGGTTTATTTTGAAGTCAGGGGAAGCTGTTGTGGTTTCTGTCTAAATCAATTTGATTCTTCCCTCATGATGTTTTCGCTTTGAAGTCGATGCTTATGTCTACAGGCATAGACTTGATTCCATAAAAATCTTGAGATTTGTTCAGCAGTATTGATTTTGTTGGTTCAGGGTTTATTTGTTGGTTAGTTTTAGTTTAAGTTTGAAGTGTTAAACGACATCTCGACGCTGTATAAAACAGCACTTACAACCAATTTTACATCCGTAAAGTGACATTTCTTAGTGAAAAAGGATAATTAATGGGGGAAAATTTTATATTTTATCCTTTAGGCATTGCATCATGAAAAGTGGTGTCTATATGCAAAAAATTAATATAAATAAATTGAAAATAAATGGGTGTGATGACATCCTAAGCTAAAGAAGAAAGATTCGAGAATCGATTGATTTCATTTTTTGCCTGTGATTGTGTAGTGTTGTGCAAAACTTACTTTTAGGTAGGACAGTTTTAAAAAGTAGTATGCTTTATTGTATTGCATGTTAACTTATAGTGTACTTCAAATCTTTTAGAAAACCTCTATACATGCAGATAATACAATATTAATGAAATACTTAGAGTACATTTTCCTGACTTAACACCACTGTCTAATAATGTCAAATTAAATTTTAAATGTTTGAATAATCTTTTGCTTTCAAGAAGTACACTTATTTAGATGTGTTGAGTAACATACTAAAGTACATGTAAAGTTTCAGCTACAGATGTGTGTTTCTCTTTGCAGTCTCTGGATGGATTTGTGTTCGTGGTCAGTCAAGAAGGCAGATTTCTGTACATCTCAGAGACTGTGTCCATATACCTTGGCCTTTCACAGGTGAGACGGACATGCTTACACATAGCATACTTTATGCTTGGGCTGTTAATTTAATGTGTTAACTTAGTGCAACTCATTATTTTGGTAACACTTCAATGTCATTTATGTCTATGTGTTTTTAAAAAGATGCTTAAGACAAACCATGTGCAAATTCATAAGTCAACACCATTGCTGAGTATTTTCTCCTTAAAACTGCAGTGAACCAAAGACAGTCTCAAAAACATTGTTTCTTACCGTTAAAAACATGTAACTAATCTTGTCAACGTGCGGGCTTTTCCACAGTGAGCACAAGAACATATTTAAGAAGGGACCGGAAAAATTTACAGTTAGCAATATAGTGGGTGAAATATTTTTATGATGTATATTACAATGTAGTGTGAACTATATGCCTTTCTCCACTGACGTTCAGTTGTTCAAAGTGTTTCTAAGGATGCTGAGTTTTAGAAGGAAACTGTCCGAGATGGCGAACGGGAATGTGGTTTGTGTAACATTACTAACACACTATTAGCTGTTTGATAATGTAGTCAAGCCAAAGGCTAACCATATCAATAACCGTTATATGTCCGACGTATAGAGCAACACATTTACATTCTGATACATCGACTTATAGACGAGTCTGTATAATTCACTCTTCCTCCTCTTCTTCTGAATCAGCTTCTGATTCAAACATATACGGCTGGATCGAACCAATATTTCCACTGTGTCGGTACAACAGACGAGTGGATCAGATGGTCTGAGCTGCTTTGAGTGGAGGCGGGACAATATGCATATTCATGAATCCATGACATATGAAGCAAGGTTCAAGAGTTACATTCAAGTATTTTAAGACATGAAGAAATTATTATCACAGAAGAATGTTTAAATATGTAATTTTGATTATAAAGATTCGTTTTAAAAAGCGCTTTTTGTGTGAAAGATCAGTATTTGTCTAACTTGGACAAATATTGAAATATTATTGTTATAACTATTGTGTAAATAATTCAAATGAAATCTGAAATCGATTAACAGTCCTAGTTTATGCTCTAAAACCCCAGCGATATACTTTCATCTGTGTTCATCTATGGTTGTGTTTTTTGCGTATTGTGAATTTCCCTGTGTCCCTGTGCTCATTTCTCCCGCTCTCTTCCTCTCGCGAGCCTCTCGCCTCTCCAGGTGCTTTCTCTCTGTTGATTGCCTGTGGCCTCTTGTACAGGGAATGTTAAGTCCTGCCATTTCACCCAGATGCATAAATAATAACAGTAATTACTCGCACAGCAATCAAAGCGTCGCTCCAGCGAGCCGGGGTCTGTCTCGGGAACAAATCGATAGACATCTTAAAAGCCACATTGATTGTGTGGCAAAAAAGAATACACACACACACAAACACACTCTCGGATAGGTCTGAGGGGGGATGGGAAGATAGATAGTGAGTTTAGGAGGGAAAATAGATGTGAATGAGTTTGGTTGGTTGAGGAAAACAAGTGGAATTGCGAGTGGCCAACCCTTTTATGGGCGTCTTGCTGTTTCATTATTGACAAATTCTGATTCTTGAATACCTGCACAAGCAGGAGGCATATTCAGGAGAAGTTTTCAATGCTCACTGCTTACAAGGAACTACCTTCTAAAGGTGCATCACATTAGCATATTTTTAGTGAAATTTCACATGGAAAAAAAGGTCCATTGTCTAATGTCAATAGTGTAGCGATGTATGAAGCACAGCTCACACAGAGGTCACTTTAAGCAGTTTTCTGTTGGTCAACACACTGAATTCATCTAACCAACTTCTGTGAAATATGTGTGAATATGCGTAAACTTTCACCCTCACACCTTTAGGCAACGTCCACATTGAGAGAAAATTATTCATACATGACTTATTTTGTAACAGTTCACAGAAAGAAAAAAACATGCCACACAAAATATTAATACTATGTGCTACTTGCATGAAGCGCACAAGACATGCAACTCTAGTTGACAGTTTGATCCACCTAGTGGCATTTAGTCCCCTCTGATGTAGTCCTAGTTGGTACAGTACAGCTTCCTTTAGTGTATTCCCTTGTTTTTAACACTAAAAACAAGATAAGGAATTGTTTTTTACTCTAATAGATTGACCAATGATGCATGGTAAAATGCAACGGCTGTTTTCAAACTTATTCAAAATGTTAAAAAAAATTAAGCCTAAGGTCAAAAGATGTTAAGAATCACGAGAAACATCAATTCAGTCAAGTGTGTTTTATGTGTCTTGAAAAAGGTGGTTGCTTACAAGTGGCTTAAAGTAACACTAAGTAACAATTTTCAACCTTCATAATATATTTCCAAGACCCTTGTGATGGTACATCGACTTAAAATAAGTTAAATGACTCGTCTGCCATAGCCTGACGGGGTCTGTATCGCTTTTACTGGCACTATGTAACTTCGGGGTTTCGGGTAGGAACCCGTGCACAAAAAAGAACTACACAATTCGACTGCTTTACGTCAAGCGCTACAATAGTCATTATTTCGTTTTTCTTCGTTTCTGATGTCGCAATACATCATCCTTTCATGAAATCATGTAACATACTCTACCTTGTCTGTGGACATCGTTCATTTTAAAGCCGGTGCTGGATAAACAGCGAGTGTGCGAGCGACTGTAGACTAAATTATTTACGACAGCGGCAATGGACAATTTCGTTTCCAACCAGTAGGGCGACCGCAGAGGAAAAATCCTTAGTGTTACTTTAATGGGACTATAGTGGTTGTTTGAGACATTAAACGTCATCAACCGAACAGGTAAACATATCTACTCACTAGTCTGCACTCTTGCAAACTATTACTTCTCAAACTTTTAGTGAAAAAAATGTTTTGTTGTTGTTGTTGTTTTTTTATAATAAAGACTGAAAGAGTTGTCGGAAGCTTAGTGGTGTTGATGTTGAAAGTTAAAGCCTTAGACTCTAAAGTTTATAGTCTAAGGCTTATTTCTGGCAATTGTATTTAGGCTTAATTTGGATATATTTTATTAAATAGATTTTTGGGAGCAGCAGTGGCAATGCTGGCGAAAAAAATATTTTTTAGTGTAGTTCTTTATCTGATCATGCACCTGCCTAAAGTTTTGGCTGTGCGTAGGTATTTTGAATTAATTTGCAAAAATTGTCTTGATGGATAAAACGTGTCAGTATCATAATCTTTGAAGCTGATAACAAGCTTTTTTTTTTTTTGCGATAATCCAAAAGCAATAGAAAAATCCTATTGGGTTTCTGTTGAGGGAACGAGTGTGATGCTATCTTCCAGGTTGGTCTACAAAAATATGCCATCACTGCAGCACTCTATTGTTGTCTGGTCGAGTTTACACGGCCACGGTCCTTCACTCCGGCCTCTGTCTGGGTCTCCAAAGGTCAACACAGGAGGAAATACATTAACT
Source organism: Chrosomus eos (assembly GCA_036326025.1). Classification (NCBI taxonomy): domain Eukaryota; kingdom Metazoa; phylum Chordata; class Actinopteri; order Cypriniformes; family Leuciscidae; genus Chrosomus; species Chrosomus eos. The sequence goes on along the minus strand of CM070825.1, from coordinate 34,742,169 downwards.
GTAAGCACAAGATCCCACTTGTTACCTTGTGTCAGAGGTCATGACACGCCATCGTAGATAGAGCCATCCATTCTGGTTAATCCTTGTGACCTCTTGAAAAGACAGTAGGGTTCCTTAGGCGGATTACGCAGGGTCATGAACCTTGAAAGCGGGATGATACGCCTGCTTCCAGACTGCTTGCCCTACAGAAGCCACAGCTTCAGGCCTAGATGGAGGTCTAGGAGCTTAGCCTCTCGTCTCCTCTCCACGGCCAGAGCCACAGCATCTGGGAAATATGGAGGCGCGTATGGGGTGGGAAATTGATCCTAGGCTGATTAGTATGCAGACCCATCACCTTGCCTCCTCCCCATCTCTTCCTCCTCCTCGTCCTCTTCTCTTGCTCCTCTCCCATCAGTCAGAAGCAGACTGAGAGAGTGTTGTGGACAACTGCCCGGACACCTCATACATATTAAATCCCAGCTATTATTTATATCATGTCTTTCTCTTGCTCTCTCTCTCTCTCTCTCTCTCTCTCCTCTCTCTCTCTCTCTCTCTCTCTCTCTCTCCTCTCTCTCTCTCTCTCTCTCTCTCTCTCTCTCTCTCTCTCTCTCTCTCTTCTTAACCCTCTTCTTAACACTTACCAACAACCTTTTCTCACTTCTTCTATTTCTCATTCCTCTTTCAACACATACCTCTGGTTCTTTGAAGAGCCTTTCTACTGATGTCTGATTTTCTTTTGGGTTCTTGTTATGGTTGTTAGGATGTTAATTTTATACAAGTAATTATGAAATACGCGCACGCACGCACACACATACACTCACACATACACACACATATACATATACATATATATATATATATATATATATATATATATATTATATATATATAATATATATATATATATATATATTAACTCTTAAATGTCTAAAATGTCAGCAGAAAAAGCAATCTCTGCATCAGTCTTCGAACTATGACGTTTTATATATTATTTTATAGTTTTTATATATATTATATATATATAGTATATATATATATTACCACTGTGTTGTACCATGAGCACGACTGTGTCAAGAGAAACACAGTTAAGCTTAAAAGTCACATGCATTCTAGTCCATTTCTCTGCATCTAGCTGATTTTGAATGCAAGAACGTGTCCAGTGAACGGCCCCTGACACGCTACTACAGGCCACCACACAGGCAACAGCACAGAATAAGTAAGGAGCCGTTCACTCAGGACGTGTTTTTATTTTCAAAAACAGCAAGATGGAGAGCAACGAAATGGAATATATTGCAGGTGTCTTGAGATTTACTTTTTAAAGTTTCACTGTTTTGACATGACATAACCTCTTAAAAATGCAATGAAATGGATACCATGGGCCATTTAAAATAAATTTAAAGATATATTTTGAAATTAAAAAAAAATTCAGCAAGATGGACAATGTTTTTATATATAAAATTAAATATATAAATGAATATTGCAGGTTAAATTCAAGAGAATTTCGGGACTAATTATGACAGTGAAGTGTTTTTAAAAAACGGGTTTCTTGAAACTTAATTGTCCGAATGAACAGATTAATTGTAGTAAATAAGACTTGCCAATGCTGTTCTAGTCCCCCTATAATCTATAGTGCATGCTTTTTCCACATTTACATTCATTCTTACAGACCCAGTGTCCTCCAGTGGATCCTTTTAATTGAGATTTCCCAAAAGCTCCCTCATGCACCTTTGGTGTCTACTCTCTTCCAAAAATCTGAGATCCCATCAGCGCCCCAACACAACAACCCTCTCCAAGGCATTGTGGATTAGATTAAGTTCTCCAAGCCAGACCACCTGTCTCCTGATTTACCTCCACCTTTACCTCTCAATTAGCCGACACAGGCTTAAAACCCCAGACTCTTCTCAATTCATCCCTCAACTGATCCCCAATTACACAGCCCTGCTTTTCAGCCACCGTCTCCTTTCTGCTCTTCCCTCTGTTTGCATGCAACCTGCCTTGCACACACACATTAGTGTCCTTGACGGCCAGCGGAAAATCCTTTAAAATCCCTCCGTAAATGGATCTAATCCCATAATAAATGGCTGTGTCCCACAGACAAGGGTGTGAGGGAGAAACCAGGCTTTTATCAGGATACTGTAGAATGAAATCTGACCCACAGAGATTACTTTTTTATAGATCCAGGAGTTGAAGAAATGCAAATTACACCATTTTTAACCCTTACTAGTCAAAGGGAATATTGTATAAAAAAATAACAACATTTTTTTATCATGTACTCATCTTCTGGATCCAGTCTTGTATGTCTTTTTCTTTTGTGCGACACAAAAGGATCTGTTTTGCAGAATGTACAGGCTGCTCTTTTTTCAAACAAATAAAGGTCATCCCTTGTGCAAAATAATATTGAAATGCAAAAAGCATTTTAAAGAAATTCTTGTTTTTTCTGTCACTGCTGTCAAATCTCTTTTATGCTTGCAATTTTGAAAAAAAAAAAAAAAATCACATTATGTTGTATTGGACAGTGGTTCATAACTAGGGGGCCTCAGCAAACTTCCAAAGCGTTCCTCAAAATAACTTGATTTAAAAAGAAAATTTAAAATGTAATTTATTCTACCTGCTGCTTTTTACAAATTGTATAATAAACTCAAAACAGTTGAGCTTCAGAAAACTTAACACACCAATGTCATAGAAATTAAATAATATAGTGATTTAAATCCATTTTCCTCTTTCTGTGGAACACAAAAGCATGTACAAGCTGCTCTTTACCTTGCAAACAAAAGTGGAAAAAGGGGACCAAGACGGTCCAAAAAGGACAAAAAAGGCATTGCCGTGTACAACCCTTAACTTAACTAAAATATATCATTTTTATTTATGATATTAAATATTTTAATATCACTGCCTCTCTGTCTTCCACTTTTTAATTTTTTATGTTACATGTTTACTTTATCGACATTTATATTTCTTGTATTCTATAACTTCTCATATTTGATTGTAATAATAAGCAGATTGCTTGTCTCTTTGTCTGTCAACTGATTGTATTATTTTGTGAAGCGACCTTGGGTTCTTAAAGGCGCTATAAAAAATAAACATTATTATTATACATTTTTTTAAATCCTTAGATCTTATCCATTAAATCATGAACAACTGGAAGAGTCATGCAAATTCATTGGTTAAAAAGAGTGGGAAAGTTTAAAATGAAAAATTCTTCTGTAAATGAAATTGACAGAAACTAGGAATGTTGGGCCCCTGAATATTGTAGTGAACAATGGGGGGGGGGGGGGGGCCCTTTGGGGTCAAAAAGATATTGACCATCTTGGTCCCCTTTCCACTTTTGTTTGTATGGTAAAAAGCCTTGGGAGGAGGAAAACGGATTTGAATAACATGAGGGTGAATAAATGATGATAGAACTTTTTATTTTTGTCTCAACTTTTCCTTTAAAAACTATTTTTAGTTTATCTTTTGTTCATTTTAAGTCTATTCCTGGTTGGGGATTTTTAAGTTTTATGAAGCTCGGCTGTTTTGAGTTTCTTATACGTTTTGTGAAATGCAGCAGGTAGAATATTAATTCGAGGTCATGGTACACTATAATTAATGTTTTATGTGTAGCGTTGCTTTTATCTCTCTCTGATGTTTGCTTCCCCAGGGTAAGGGTTTAGGAATACGTGTATACTTGTGCATTACATATGTAGGAATAGCTATATACGATATATATATTTGTTTTCAAGGTTTGTTTCATTGGTTGTTAGCCAATATGTTGTGATCTATGTCATGTTTCTTAAATGAATGTTACTCTGTATTGATCTGTGTGCATGTGTATGTATGTGTGTATCTTCCTGCTCAGGTGGAGTTGACTGGCAGTAGCGTGTTCGATTACATCCACCCTGCGGATCATGTCGAGATGGCAGAGCGTCTTGGCATTAGGCCACACCTCCGAGCCGAGGCAGGCTGTCAAACGTCCCATGAGAGTGCTTCAAGCTCCGCCTCCGCATCCTCACTGGCTGGCACTCCAGAACCAGGTAATGCTCCTTTAGAGGTCGAGCTTTATTTGACTTACATTTATCCTCAATGGTTTGGCATTGATGGAGACTCTAAAAGTATACTGTAACTTTCAGAATAAAATCATATAATGAAAATGCGCAGGAGTAACTTTTTGTCGTTCATAAGATCGTACATTTTAACACATGATCACCCACATACTGTACACTATCAGTGTTGGCACACCAAAACCCATCAGATCTTGTGCTGATCCTGGGAAGAAGACCAGCTGTTCTGCAGCCGAGTGCTGTTTCTCATTGTCAAGAGGATATTTGCATAGAAGGCTTAAAGCAGAGCAGCAAAAAACACTTGTTTAATTATGAGGTCAGAAGAGGGTGAAAAGGACCATGAAAACAAAATATCACTGTTTTGGGTGCTTAAAAACCTTGACAAACATTATAAGTGGACCACAGGAATAATAAAATTATAGTTATTTGCATATTTCTCAACATTGGTTGTTCTGAGCTTCACCAACCCGAACTCGTCATGAAAAACATAACTATTTATGTTTTGGCAAATTCATATAAATTTGTACGAATTGAGTTATTTGAACTAAAAAATATATACTTTTAAATAGAAGAAAAAAACAAAAAGAACATGAATGTCCACCCCAAACCTTATAAGGGTTAGTTCACCCAAAAATTGTCATTCATTTCTCACCCTCATGTCGTTCCAAACCTGTAAGACTTTTGTTCATCTTCAGAACACAAATTTAAGATTTTTTTAATGAAATCTGAGATTTCTGTCCCTCCATTGACAGCTACACAACACCACTTTGACGCTTCAAAAAGTTCATAAAGAGATCGTAAAACTAATCCATATGAATTGAGTAGTTTTAGTCTCTTTCTGAAACAGATTTAATTTAGGCTTTTATTCACATATAAATATTCATCAACTCGCACATCCGTTGTGATAAACGGAAGCATGTTTGCTTGACATGCGAGAACAAATGAGGTTCATTCTCATGTTACGCAGCACGTTTGAGTTTCCTCAAGAACCAATGAGGTTCATTCTCGTGTTACGCAGCACGTTTGAGTTTCCTCAAGAACCAATGAGGTTTATTCTCGTGTTACGCAGCACGTTTGAGTTTCCTCAAGAACCAATGAGTTTGTTCTCGTGTTACGCAGCACGTTTGAGTTTCCTCAAGAACCAATGAGGTTTGTTCTCGTGTTACGCAGCACGTTTGAGCTTCAGCAAGAACCAATGAGGTTCATTCTCATGTTACGCAGCACGTTTGAGTTTCCTCAAGAACCAATGAGGTTTGTTCTCGTGTTACGCAGCACGTTTGAGCTTCAGCAAGAACCAATGAGGTTCATTCTCATGTTACGCAGCACGTTTGAGCTTCAGCAAGAACCAATGAGGTTCATTCTCATGTTACGCAGCACGTTTGAGTTTCCTCAAGAACCAATGAGGTTTGTTCTCGTGTTACGCAGCACGTTTGAGCTTCAGCAAGAACCAATGAGGTTCATTCTCATGTTACGCAGCACGTTTGAGTTTCCTCAAGAACCAATGAGGTTTGTTCTCGTTGTTACGCAGCACGTTTGAGCTTCAGCAAGAACCAATGAGGTTTGTTCTCATGTTACGCAGCACGTTTGAGCTTCCTCAAGAACCAATGAGGTTTGTTCTCGTGTTACGCAGCACGTTTGAGTTTCCTCAAGAACCAATGAGGTTTGTTCTCGTGTTACGCAGCACGTTTGAGTTTCCTCAAGAACCAATGAGGTTCATTCTCGTGTTACGCAGCACGTTTGAGCTTCAGCAAGAACCAATGAGGTTCATTCTCATGTTACGCAGCACGTTTGAGCTTCAGCAAGAACCAATGAGGTTCGTTCTCATGTTACGCAGCACGTTTGAGCTTCAGCAAGAACCAATGAGGTTCATTCTTGTGTTACACAGCACGTTTGAGTTTCCTCAAGAACCAATGAGGTTCATTGTCGTGTTACGCAGCACGTTTGAGTTTCCTCAAGAACCAATGAGGTTTGTTCTCGTGTTACGCAGCACGTTTGAGCTTCAGCAAGAACCAATGAGGTTTGTTCTCGTGTTACGCAGCACGTTTGAGTTTCCTCAAGAACCAATGAGGTTTGTTCTCGTGTTACACAGCACGTTTGAGTTTCCTCAAGAACCAATGAGGTTCATTGTCGTGTTACGCAGCACGTTTGAGTTTCCTCAAGAACCAATGAGGTTTGTTCTCGTGTTACGCAGCACGTTTGAGCTTCAGCAAGAACCAATGAGGTTTGTTCTCATGTTACGCAGCACGTTTGAGCTTCAGCAAGAACCAATGAGGTTCATTCTCATGTTACGCAGCACGTTTGAGCTTCAGCAAGAACCAATGAGGTTTGTTCTCGCGTGTCAAGCATGTTCAGTTGAGCTTATCTTTATGTTTGCTGATCAATGTTTATATGCGAGAAAAAGACTAAATTAAACCTGTTCATCTTATAAAGTGATCGAGTCTCTTCAGAAAATTTTGACTAAACCACTCAATTCGTATGGATTAGTTTTACAATCTATGAACGTTTTGAAGTGTTAAAATGTTAGTTGCGTAGCTGTCAATGGAGGGACAGAAATCTCTCCAATTTCATTGAAAAGATCTTCAGTTGTGTTCTGAAGATGAAGGAAAGTCTTAAAGGTTTGGAACGACATGAGGGTGAGTACATGATGATACGACAATTTTCATTTTGGGTGAACTAACACTTTAACTCTCACTGAAGCATAAGCAGATCATACAAAAATGTACAAGTAGTATAAGTAAATAAAAATTCACCAAAACATAAACTAGTTAGGATTTGCCATGAGAGTGTGCTGGCTGTCCAGCTGTTAATGTTTGTTGTCATATCAGATCTGTGGACTGTGAAATATTGTTCGAAGGTTCATCTTGTGTTGTGTTTTCCCCTGTAGCTCCATCCAGCCCCTGTTCTCCAGTTAGAGAGTTTTCAGAACGTGGCTTCTTCATCCGGATGAAATCCACCCTCACCAAGCGTGGCCTCCATGTCAAATCCTCAGGCTATAAAGTGAGTCCTTCATGTGGAACATGTTACATGTGTGAGGACTGTAAAATGCACAACAAAAGTAAAGGATTTTCTTGTGTAGTCTTAAGGCCTGTTCAAACCAAGACTAATGTTTCATGTGAAAAATCAGTGCGATTAAACATCTTAATTTGAATAAATGACTGTCAATGGTTCAGAACGGTGCGAACATTCGAATCAATATACGATTTAATAATCAATATTAAAGGTATTGGATGCATGGATGATTCAGTTGCGGCACCATCTTTTGGTCAGATGCGGAAATTCATTCGCCGCACGACTCTCACAGTGCATTATGGGGATTTTCTAGCCGTTGAGTGTACATCGGTTGTACACTCGTTATTGCGGTGCATTGTTGGATTAAATGAGTGCACTGGATAACGTCCACTATGGTTTCGGACACCACTACAAATGGCTGTCCCTTCAAATAGTGCCCTATTTAAGTATATAGGAGGCAATTTCGGACAGTCTTTGACTTGTCTATGACCATATTTTCCATAAATAAAGTCTTACCGGGTCAAAATTGCATTGTTAAAAGAAAACAAGTACAGACAAGTCACAATTGTGTTTAAGTCACATTTTATTATTACATCCATGTAAAATACTGGTAAATAAAATAGTGTTTACAAACATTATACAATTTAAGTTCCCCATACCCCTTGAATATATTTTTTATTCTTGTTCTGTATACCGGCAGTATACAAAATTATTGTGGTATTCATTATAAACAACATATATTATAAACACCAAGCCTAAACGAATTTAAAGCGAAACTGAATATGAGGAGAAATTAAAACAGAAGCCCATAAGGCCTTTAACACTGATTCACTAGAATATTAGCATTTAATAATTTTTTATTAAGTGTTTGAATGATTTCATAAACTGAACTGCTCATTTAATTCCGGTGAACACAGGTGATTCATGTGACAGGTCGGATTCGGTGTCGGCCAGCCCTCGTGCCAGGCTCCCCACGCCCCTTGCATCGGCCAATGGGATTGGTTGCTCTGGCGCACACGCTTCCGCCCTCCACGCTGAACGAGGTGCGCATGGAAAGTAACATGTTTGTCTTCCGCGTCAACATGGACCTGCAGATCAGCTACTGCGAGAACAGGTAACCTCCCAGCATGCCTTTCAGTCTCAATTACATCATCTCTAGCTAGTAGCTACCTTTGCCAGAGTGTTTGCCCATAATTATTGTAAATAATTATGTGTACCATATTTTATTGCATTAACACTGTTTCCCACAAGCCTGTGGAATAGAATTGCACTACGTGGCCGAAAGTATGTTTGGAAATTCACAGAAACTTTTTCAGTGTCTGTGAAGCAAACTGACATTTAATAAAGTAAACAACAGCACTTTATTTTACAGTCCTGTTCCGCATGTACATATACCATGTACTTATTATAGTAATTGCAATAACTGGGTAATAACTAGGTACTAACCCTGAACCTGACCTGAACCCATGTAGTTACCTTATATTACCCAGTACTTTGGAGTAAGTACACATGCTGTAAAATAAGGTGCAACCAAGTAAACATTTAATAAATCTGCCTTAATAAATGGAGGTAAGTGTTGTAGAGAGTCACTCTTACGGCCAATTCACATTGACAGCAACATTTGATGTCTGTCCGAGCTTGTTTTCGCTGATTGGACATGTTGAATCGTCACTTGTCGGATCGGTGTCTGTCGGTGCAGTGTGAATCGGCCTTAATATGTGTCCTTGTGTGGGTTTTGTAGGATTTCAGAGTATATGGACCTGAGCCCAGCTGAGGTGGTTGGCCAAACCTGCTACAACTTTATCCATGCGGAAGACCTGGACACCATCAGGCTGAGCCATGAAGACTGTAAGCCTGTCAGGATTTGTGCTAGCTTTTTTCACCTCCCAATCCAGCAAATATTTATGTTTGCAATCCTGGGTTTGATCTTGATAAACTAAAATAGCATATTACACAGTTCTCTCAAATTTCTTTTCTTTGCATCATTGTCTTTTATATTTATTTTATTATAATTTGTAAGTACGCATTTCATGTCATGAACTTGATCACGCTTTTGGGTTTATCTTGTCATAATTACCAAAAAACTGTTATCCTTTACCTGTAATGTACTGTAGGACGACAAGGAAATATGAAGATCTTTTGTGATGGTGGCAGCATAAAATGAACGGGAAAAGAAAATAATGTTAGTTTGAACGGGTCAACATTTAAAGAACAGTTGCATCTGTTTAAAAGCCTGAAGCTGCTGTTTACATTTTGACAACATCGCCCCCTAGCCAAATAAACAAATTGTGTAACTCTTCTCCACTTCCAGGTTTAAGAAATGTATTGTGGTTTTCAGATATTCAAAGCTAATATTTAATCTGACTCTCCTCTCTCTCAGTGCTGCGGAAAGGGCAGGTTGTGACGGGGTATTATCGGTGGCTGCAGAAGAGAGGAGGGTATCTGTGGATTCAGTCCTGTGCCACCGTGTCCATTAACCACAAAGCGCCCCATGAGCGTAACGTCATCTGGGTCAACTATGTGCTCAGGTCAGCTTACTAGGGACCTTACGTGTTTGTGTTTTTGAGTGTTGCGTTTCAGTATAAAAAATATGTTAATGTGATGAGAGTTTCCACAGTGGCTCTTGTAAACGCTCTTCCTCTCCATCTGTCTACAGTAATCTTCATCACACAAGTGCACACGCGTTCAAAGAAGTCAGACAAAAACAAGAAAAAAATTGGCTGAATTTCAGTGATAATTGGACTGGTGATATATAATTACACCAAATGGATGTCAAAATTTTCTGGCTGAATGGTGTTTTAGTTAATTAGCTTTGTAATTACGATAGCTAATTAACTTCTACAGCACCCTGCTGGAGTCATGTTCAGGAGGACTGTGTGTGTGTGTGTGTGTGTGTGTGTGTGTGTGTGTGTGTGTGTGTGTGTGTGTGTGTGTGTGTGTGTGTGTGTGTGTGTGTGTGTGTGTGTGTGTGTGTGTGTGTGTGTGTGTGTGTGTGTGTGTGTGTGTGTGTGTGTGTGTGTGTGTGTGTGTGTGTGTGTGTTGAAAAGCGTTATCACAAGTGAGTACCTCTCATTCCACGCTGTTATTCTCTGAGGAGGAAACTCTATTATAGTTATGTTCCAAAATCGTCCTAACCGTCATGAAACCTGTGACTGATTTGAAACTTTCTACATAGTGAGCAAAGGTCATTTATTGGCAGAAAACCAAGTTCTCATGCACAGCACGGGACTCGGTTATGTTTACAATTGATCCCCAATAGATTTTTCCATAAGCATATGTTGCTAAGCCAACACGATTTAAGTATAAAATATATAACACACACATTTTGGGTCAAATACAACTATTTTTTATTTATTTGTCTGCCATCTTGGATAATTTTTTCACTGATTTTGTTTTCGCTGAAAACATTTTTGGATTCCCTTCTCAATATCACTGTTATATTTATGGAGCACAATTAAAGACAACAGTTGACCAGTTGTGCTATATGATGATTTCAAAAAAGGAAGACAAATGCTGGACCATACATAAACTACAACAAGATGAGGGGAAAAAATACAACATAAACACACTGTGTAACAGGTTGATACATGAGATGCTGTCTTAGAATTTGACAAACAAGTAATTTAAAGTTAAAAATGAAATGTATGCATGCATGGGTGAATCATTCACAATAAGATTATGTCATACCTACTTTAATGCTGTTGCCTATTGTGACGATTTCGGGACGAACCCGCACTTTAATGATGATATGAATGAATGAGAATAACCAATCAGGAGACCGATAGTGGATGACGCAACGGGTATAAAAAGGAAGCGGAAAGAAAATGAAAGCAGGTCGGTAAACGAGAAAACACAGTGGAACAGTCAGCAGTCACAGCTCGAGTTTCTCTTCGTTCACGCATCTTCCTCTCGTGACTAAGAATATTGTGTGGAAGTGAACTGTACAGTTTAAGCTGTTTGACTCGGATCACCTGTGGGGAGCGGTAGCAGCGGGCGTTGTTTGCAAGTTGGTCGAGAGAGAGAACAAGCCAAAGGGGTTTCCTGCCGTGTATCTTTGGAACCTTTCAGATACCAACTACAACGTATTGATCCAACAGCCTTACCGTCTCAGGTCTCAGGTACTCACACCAACCGCACGCCCGGAAATCCGCAACTGGTGTTGTTCATTCCCGACAGGGATCGACGAACATAACACACACGACTATATACACACACACACACACACACACACGTCACTCACGCACACATACGAGCTCATTCAATCCACGCTCAGAGCGAGCGCTTTTTTGTTTTGTTGGTTTTTACACGATTACATTTATTGAAAATGACGATCTGCAGTTAAATGTGAATGTGTGTGCTCTTGTGGTACTAAATTGCATTTGTGGACTCTTTTTCGTAATCATGGACTCTGATTAACATGAACTACACCACCCAACTTTCATTCATGGTAAAATGTTTTACTGAACTTCATGTGTGAAATGTGATTTCTTCTGGTTGTGTTGTTGAAACTTGAAAGACACTATAAATATTTACTTTGAATCTGAATGTTTTGTTATGGATTTATTATACCTTTTTTTTTCTTTGTGTGTAATGGGTGGTTTTTTGAGCTATCCGGCCTAAATCATTAAACGCGGTAGACGTACCTCTACCTGGCGCCCGAACTAATTTCAAAGTTAAAAATCCTTTTGAAGGGCGTGCCACCGTTACATAAGTGGCGCCCGAAACAGGGACTTGAATTTTCTTTTGTTCTTTTGAAGATAACTTGACTCCGGTATTTTTTTATACTTGTGAGGTAATATTACTTAACTTTTGAATGTGAACTCAAATATATATATATTTTTTTTCCCCTTTTTGTGAAATTTGTGTTAATGACTTGATAAGCTATGTGAAAAAAGAGGAACTGACTTATTTTTGTTTTGGTTATTTTTTATATATTTCTTTCCCACATGCTTGAGAATGTAAAGGCTAGGCCTAGGTTAATCGCTGTGCGGGAAGAATTGAACATTGTGAGTTTTTTTGCATAAGATAACTGTATATTTTGTGTGACTTACATACACATCACACACATTGAAATACAGTGACTTTATTCAACATTTTATACATTGACTGATATATACCATATAAATGGCCACAAAACCACCCTCTCCATCCACTTTGGTGGATATTGATCCTCCTCCAGACATCCCTACTCCAAGTGGGCCACAAGAAAATGTGCAACGTTTCAGTCAACCCCAACTTCCAGGCACTTCCATTTTCTACTCCACACCCACACTGCCCCATAAAACTCCACAGGAATGGAATGTCCGTTTTGCTTCTTCACCACCTGCTGACCACCTTCGTGTCCAAGGCCAATCCTGGGAGCAGGACCTAGATGCTATGCTTCTGTGCACACCATCCGAAACTTCTTCTCCCGAAGTACAACATGGCTTACCTGTTTCCCTACCTGGTTTCTTTCCCACGCCTGGAAAAGAAATGCTTCATCTTACTACACAACTACAAGGGAATTGGGATCGTTTATTTAAAAGTCAAAAAAATCAAGAAAAGGCTGTGAGTGAACTTACCCACGAACTAAAACAATTGACTTCTCACACTGGTGGGCAACTGGATGCTTTGACTGTAAAAATGGATTCCAACCATCAACAACTCTTCACCACCTTAACTGCAACAAAACAACAAGAAGAAACTGAAACTGATAAATTAATTAAAGCCATGAGAATGCTACTTGCAGAGAAACTACAAAAAACTGAATCTACCATGTGTACTGAATTCCGCTTTATGATGGAACAACTACAACTGGAGTTACAGCAGGACATCAAGACTACCCAGCAATTTTTTCAAAAAGATCATGAGAAACTCTCTGCAGAAGTTACCAGAGGTAACCTCAAGATAAATGAACTAGATACGAAGATAACTGAACTTCAATTTGAAATGAACAGCTTCAAAACAACCATGGAAGATAGAGAAAGACAAAGTGAGTCCTCTTCTACAACCACCCCACCTACTGTACCTGCTCTACCAACAGTAAGTCCTGCACATCTACTAACTCCTGCCATTAAAAGTGACCATTTAAGACTGACTTTTCCTACCTTTGGGAGATCATCTGATGACACCGACCCACTACTATATTTAGCACGATGTCAAGACTTCCTTGCATTGCACCCTCTTGCCGACATTGACATTTTAGCAACTTTTCGCACAGTCCTACATGGCACAGCACGAGACTGGTGGGAGGTCGCCAGATCTTCCATAACCACTTGGGATGAATTTGAAACTGCTTTTCGTTCTGCTTTTCTATCAGAAGATTATGAGGATGAATTGGCGGAGCGAGTCCGAACTCGAACACAAGGAGAAAAAGAGACAATTCGAGATTTTGCTTTTACATATCGAGCCCTGTGTAAACGGTGGAAACCATCCTTAACAGAAACCGAGGTAGTTAAATTGATTTTCAAAAACATAAAACCTCACCTGGCCAGCCAGTTACGAAGCCGTGTCACTACAGTGGAAGATCTCGTAAAGTTGGGTCATCAACTGGAGAAGGACTACGAGCAACAACAGCAATATGGAACTTGTGTGAGTAAACCCTCATTCCCAGATGTGACACCAAAGCTCACAAACAGAACTGCTGACAAATCATCTTCTGTACGATGCTGGAGATGTAAAGGATATCACGCACCGGGAAACTGTCCTCATTATTCATCCACTTCTGAGAATCCACCGCATCAACTGGGTAATAGAAGGACATTTCAACCCCATAAACATGGAAATCAACCAACCAGTAATGCTGTAACTGCTACCACCTTACCTAAAAAGCAAACAACCACCAACTTACTTTCACCACCTCCTCCAGTCATTCCGCCACAGTTAATAGTACCTGTCTGCATTGGTGGTTGGACAGGAAAAGCTATTGTAGACACAGGAGCAAGTTATACTATGGTGCATGAAAATGTATGGAGAAAACTTACCTCACAGGAGAAACTGCAACCTTGGACTTTAGGACCTCTGTATCTGGCCAATGGTGAAGCTGAAGTACCTTTAGGATGGATACATCAACAGATTTATCTACATGATTATTCATTCACTTTACCCATTGCTGTCTTGTCTTCCAAAGCCCTTGCCTATTCTTTAGTTTTGGGTTTGGACTTCATATTTTTCAGTGGCATGCAAATCAACGTCATTGACCGACAGTACTTTTTCAAGTCAAATCCAGATGAACAATATTCATTTCAACCTGGAAATGCCAATGTTCCTTCAAGTAGCTCACAACGACAAAAAAACATAAAGCTGCGGAGTTTGTTCTTATTAAGTGCCATACCTCCTCAACCCACACTTGTGTTGCCATCTTTTGAGAACACTGACTTAAGTCTGATTGAAAATGCTGTGAACAATGCTCACTTACCTCCAACTGGTAAACACCAGTTACAGGAACTCCTGGAGATGAACTCTCAAGTATGCACCCTTCAACTTGGTCGCACTAATGTTTTGCAACATTTCATCTACACAAGACAACAAGTACCCGTTAAACAGAAACCTTACCGCATGTCTCCTGTCAAGCAAGCTTTGGTAAAGGAACAACTGGAAGAAATGCTCAAGACAGGAATTGTAGAACCGTCACACTCAGGTTGGGCCTCTCCGGTCGTTCTTGTTCCCAAGAAGGACGGAAGCATGAGATTTTGCGTGGATTACCGGAAGTTAAATGCCATAACTGAAACCGACGCTTACCCTCTGCCAAACATTGCTGAGATCCTTGAATCACTTTCAGGGGCATCCATTTTTTCCACAGTAGACCTCAATAGTGGTTACTGGCAAGTGGGCATGGACCCCTCAAGTAAACACAAAACTGCTTTCATCACCCCTTTAGGACTCTTTCAATTTAACGTTATGCCTTTTGGGCTTAGAAACGCCCCAGCGACCTTCCAAAGGTTAATGGAGATGGTTTTGGGAAATTTGCGAGGAGAACTGTGTTTTGTCTACATAGATGATATAATCATTTATTCATCAAACCTAACTCAGCATCTACAAGACTTACAGACTGTCTTCCACAGGCTACACGAAGCAGGATTAACTGTCAACTTAAAGAAGAGTAAATTCTGCCTCCAAGAGATTTCGTTCCTTGGGCATGTTGTGAGTACGCAAGGTATTATGGCGGACCCAAGCAAAGTTGAGGCCATACGGTCTTATCCAGTACCTACCAACCTTAAAGAGGTACAACGGTTTCTTGGACTAGCCGGATGGTACCATCGATTTGTGGCGAATTTCTCACAAATTGCAGAACCCATTAATGCCCTGAAAAAGAAAGGGAAGAAATTTCATTGGTCAGATCAATGTCAACAGGCATTTGAACAGCTCAAGATATGTTTGTCCTCACCCCCCATCCTTAGTCATCCAGATCTGCAGCATCCTTTCACGGTATACACAGACGCTAGTGACACAGGTTTAGGAGCTGTGTTAACTCAAAGAAAGGAAAAAGGAATGGAAGAAGTCATAGCTTACGCAAGCAGAAGTTTAAACCCAGCAGAAACGAACTACTCAGTCACAGAAAAAGAGTGTCTGGCAGTCATCTGGGCATTAGAGAAGTGGCAACATTATCTTGAGTACAGGATGTTCACCGTAGTGACTGATCACTCTGCCCTTCAGTGGGTAATGTCCTCAACGAAAACCACAGGTCGTCTCATCCGATGGGCCCTGCGGTTACAAAAGTTTGACTTTGTCATAGAATACAGGAAAGGAAAATTGAATGTAGCGCCTGATGCCCTTTCCAGAATCACCAACTTACCTGCATGCAACGTGTTCACCAGCCTGAAGGAAGTTGACTTTCCACTCACTGCAATGGACCTATGGGAAGAACAACATAAGGATCATGAAATTCAAAAGATTTTCAAAAGAATAGCAGAGAAAACGCACGATACACCTGAACAATTTGAGATTGTAGAAGACAAGTTGTATCTCAAGACTCAACTGGGCAAAGGACAAGTTCAGTACCGAATGTACTTACCTAAAAGCCTTATTCCTGAAATTCTCCAGCATTACCATTCAGATCCTTTGAGTGGACATGGGGGTATCTTCAAAACTTACAAACGTTTACAGGATGTTGTCTTCTGGCCTAAAATGTGGACAGATGTCAAGAATCATGTTAAATGCTGTAAGAAGTGTCAAACCTACAAATATGATAATCGAAAACCTGCAGGCAAGTTACAACCTATCACTGTCACACAACCCATGGAGATGTTGGGAGTGGATATTATGGGACCATTGCCCAGCAGCAGACCACACCGTCACGAATATCTTCTAGTCTGTGTAGACTATTTCACTCGGTGGGTGGAAATGTTCCCAATGCGGAAAGCAAATGCACAAACCATTGCTCTGATTCTCCGGAAAGAAATTCTTACCCGTTGGGGTGTGCCTGACTTCATCTTGTCCGATCGAGGAACACAATTCGTCTCATCACTCTTCAAGGAATTGTGTTCACAGTGGAACATGGCACAGAAATTGACGACCGCGTACCATCCACAGACAAACATGACGGAGAGAGTGAACCGCACCTTAAAATGTATGATTGCTTCTTACCTGGAGGAAAACCACAAGAAATGGGACCAATACATACCCGAGCTTCGTTTCGCTGTCAACTCTGCCGTCCAAGAGAGTATTGGAATGTCACCTGCCGAATTACAAATGGGTCGAAAGCTCCAAGGTCCGATGGACAAACTGCTTCAAGCTCAAAGAAACAACCTCTCACCATCTGATCCATCTTACGATGTCGTAAACCACATAGCTCAGCTGAAGGAAAGAGCTAAAGAAAATTGCTTACGAGCAAAGAAACGCCAACTACGAAACTACAATAAAAACAGACGAGAAGTTCTGTTCAAAGAACAGGATCGTGTTTGGCTGAGGAACTTTCCCCAATCCAGCGCTCAACACAGTTTCAGTGCTAAATTGGCACCCAAGTGGAAAGGACCATATCGTGTACTCCAGCAGATGGGTCCCATTAATTATCAGATAGTCTTGGAATCCACAGGCGAAGATGTTCGAGTTACTCACGTCTGTAATTTGAAACCATGCTATCCCACCGCTGATGAGTTAGAGGTATATGGTAAACGAAGACTCCAGGAACTCTTTCAAGAATCCTCAGATGAAGATACAGAATTCAGGGGATTTTAAAGCATATAACTCCCACAAACCTTGAGGTCGTTTTTCCCAGCGGGGGGGAATGTGACGATTTCGGGACGAACCCGCACTTTAATGATGATATGAATGAATGAGAATAACCAATCAGGAGACCGATAGTGGATGACGCAACGGGTATAAAAAGGAAGCGGAAAGAAAATGAAAGCAGGTCGGTAAACGAGAAAACACAGTGGAACAGTCAGCAGTCACAGCTCGAGTTTCTCTTCGTTCACGCATCTTCCTCTCGTGACTAAGAATATTGTGTGGAAGTGAACTGTACAGTTTAAGCTGTTTGACTCGGATCACCTGTGGGGAGCGGTAGCAGCGGGCGTTGTTTGCAAGTTGGTCGAGAGAGAGAACAAGCCAAAGGGGTTTCCTGCCGTGTATCTTTGGAACCTTTCAGATACCAACTACAACGTATTGATCCAACAGCCTTACCGTCTCAGGTCTCAGGTACTCACACCAACCGCACGCCCGGAAATCCGCAACTGGTGTTGTTCATTCCCGACAGGGATCGACGAACATAACACACACGACTATATACACACACACACACACACACACACGTCACTCACGCACACATACGAGCTCATTCAATCCACGCTCAGAGCGAGCGCTTTTTTGTTTTGTTGGTTTTTAC
Organism: Chrosomus eos; assembly: GCA_036326025.1. Lineage (NCBI taxonomy): Eukaryota > Metazoa > Chordata > Actinopteri > Cypriniformes > Leuciscidae > Chrosomus > Chrosomus eos. Next base: position 34,724,343 of record CM070825.1, on the reverse strand, counting down.
ACGATTACATTTATTGAAAATGACGATCTGCAGTTAAATGTGAATGTGTGTGCTCTTGTGGTACTAAATTGCATTTGTGGACTCTTTTTCGTAATCATGGACTCTGATTAACATGAACTACACCACCCAACTTTCATTCATGGTAAAATGTTTTACTGAACTTCATGTGTGAAATGTGATTTCTTCTGGTTGTGTTGTTGAAACTTGAAAGACACTATAAATATTTACTTTGAATCTGAATGTTTTGTTATGGATTTATTATACCTTTTTTTTTCTTTGTGTGTAATGGGTGGTTTTTGAGCTATCCGGCCTAAATCATTAAACGCGGTAGACGTACCTCTACCTGGCGCCCGAACTAATTTCAAAGTTAAAAATCCTTTTGAAGGGCGTGCCACCGTTACACTATCTGTCTGAAAAGCCTTGGGAGTGTCTATTTGATGTCTTAAAGCGCTGCCTAGGTAGGCAGCTAACCTAAATTTTGGAACAGGCACTATATGAGGCACCAGTACCAGTACCTCATACAGTGCAACCTCCTGTTGTGTGATTCAGCCATACTAAATGATTGGAGAATCACTGTTAACCTGTGGCACCGGGTTTAGCATTTAGACTGTCAAATGTGTAAAGCTCCCTAAGGTAAACTGCTTGCACTCTTTTATCTGTATTTTCAGTCGAACAGAGCTGGCAGACATGCCTCTGGACTTATCACAACTCCCAGAAAGCCTGAGGGCAGAGCGGCTTCAAGCTAGCTCCTCCCCACGTGACACCTCTCCAAAGGCACAAGGTATGCTCTTAGCCCCACACACAATTATCTATCCATACACTGGTAATAAGCCACTCAACAGCCCGAATCAGCAGACTTCTCTTTTCTCCAGGCTCCACGTCGACGCAGCCATTGAAAGGCAGGTCCGAGACAGACCACAAAGGCAAGGAACCCTTTTCGCACACTGCTGCCAGCCAATCAGAGAGCACCAGGAAAAGATCACACCAGCCTGACCCTGAAAGTGGTCCTCCCGAGGCGAGGAGGCGGATTGAAGTGTTTCGTCAGAGAGAAGACAGCCCGTGTACCTCCTCGGACCAAGCCAGCGACAGCGAGGTGGAAGAGGAGGATGAGAGAGTGAGCGAGTGGGACCACATCCCCACCAGCAAACGGGTGAAGAGCGAAGAGGGGGCACTGAAACAAGGCAATGGGGCCAACGGAGCAGGTAAGATCCACAACGGCCGCGCTGTGATCCAGCATCTTAAGAGCGTGGTGACCAGTTCTGGGTCGAATATTAAGACTGAACAAGAAGTGATAGGTACAACTCTAGGTGCAGGTTCTGGGAGACGCTGGAGCCAACCTCAGCACAGCAGTGTAGGAACCAATGGCCGCAGTCCACCTTCCCAACCTCCAAACTCCACCCCGACAGAAGCTCCACCCAAGGGTCTGTTCAACCCCCCGTCCCCGACTCTGTCTCCGCCCATCTTAGCCTCGTCCCTGCCGAGAGATGAACGCTCCATCCACGGAGGGCGGGCTCCAGACTTCGAGCTCCTGCAGAGACTGACTGCGAGTGGGGCTGCGGGACGTGTGCTCTTTCACCCCCTGGCTCTTGGCCCACAGGGGCCTCAGAGTCTCTACGCTCCCAGCACCATCCGCTACGCCCCACCTGAGATGCCTACAGCTCACGCTGACGGGCACCACTCGGATCACTTGGTCAAAACTCCCGCTTTCTTTCCCCACCTGCAAAGGATCGCGTCTCTGCCTCCTTTTAGTGGCTTTTCTCCAGCCGAACCCACCTTTCCTCCAACTCTGCCCTTCTGTATGAACGGACTGAGGGGGGCGGCAGGGACAGATGAGGATTGAGGGAGAAAGACAGAAAAAAATATGTAAAGGAGAGGCGGAAGAGATTGTAAAGGACGGCACAACATTGAGAGAGGAACTACAGAAGAACTTGAGGTTTGTCAAACAGTCTTCCCAGAATCCTCTCCGGACTTTCCTGTTATTTTGTTAGTGTGTCTTCCTCTCTCTGGACAAGCAGTCAAAGCCATACTGAACATATGAAGGACATCATGCAACTTACACAGAGGGGCCATCGTTGAGGCCTGAACCATTGGGAATATACAGGACCGTCATTGGGTAGGAGGCTCTACTCCTGGCGTTGCGCGTACTAACCTTTTTGGCCCCCAGGACATGGGCCCACCTATATGTTTTTTTCCAAGTCCCGATCCCAATGAATTTAAGAAACCACACAGGAATATGCAAGTATGGACAAAAGTATCGTGGCGGCAATTCCCAAATAAGACATTCCTAAGGAAACAATACATAAGAAAGCACAGTCCACAGGTCCTTGACTGACAGAGGGATCACAGTGAAAATACAGATTAGAACTTTTGAAAAGTGTAGAATTTTCATTTTTGTAAAAAAAAGAATTGTCTTTAAACATCTGAAAAGAATCACTTGAAAAATGATAAATTCAAGGTCATAGCCATATATAGACAACACCGAGTTGAAAGACTTCATACGTGCAAAGCCCCCAAAAGATTTTTTTTCTTTTCCCACACGTCATGAGCAGATATCATGGCCTAATCTCCCTATAAGAAATTTGGGGGCTTTTGCGGGGGGGGTTGTGGGTGGGGTGGGTGTGGTTAAGTGTGTCTATTTGTCATGTATCATGTCCAAGCACTTATAGTATATTGTTGCATACACGTAGCACTTCATCCATGGCCACACATTCTAGTTCTAAAACCACAGGAATTACGTTTACAGCTTTTGTGGCAGAAATGTGGTGAAGATTCTGGGAACCGAAGTGTGTAGAACATCGCCTGTTATATAAAGGTGTAATGTTTTATTTAAAAATATAAAATGCTCATTGGAAGAATATCACGAACCAAGTCACATTTCACTCAAAAATTCAAAGAAAGTAAGAAATTATATTTTGCTTGACATGATTTTGTGACATTATTTTAATGTGAATTAGGCATATTCTCTCCAAATTCTCATTACTGTAGTGCAAAAAAGTTTTTTTGTTTTTTTTTACTGTAATAGTTAAAAATTTGTATTACAGTAATCACCAAAAAAATCACCAATGAGAATAATGGGAATTACAAAAAAATTTTGAGTGTTCATTGGAGGGATACAAGACCTTAGGACCTTTGTCACACTTAAACCACGAATGCACAATTATTATACATTTTTTACTTGATTCGAGGAGTTTGTGGTTGTAATAAAAAAAGAGTAACAAATCCTTCCCTCGCAGGTCAATTCGAACCCCTTAGAAATGAATGGATTGCGAGGAATGTTCCAGTATACATAGAAAAATCTAAAAAATGCTCAAAATTATAACTACAAATGCTAAAACTTTCCTAAAAATGATAAAATATCTACATGTGTATTTGAAAGCATTCTGAAGAGATAAACTAAAAGTCTGACTTTAGGACCCAGCGGAACGGCTCGTTTGCTATAAGGCCATCTAGTGACAAGAGTCATGAAATATCATGTTATATATATTCTTTTTTCACAAGAGGACAGTAAAGACACCAAAATTGACCCAATGTGAGATATTTTGAGCTGATCTGAATTTATGCATATTTTTATTTTAAAGTTATCTTCAATTTAAGTTGAAAGAATGCAAAGAATGTGCTTAAATATATTATTTATTGATAAAAACCTAATTTAAAGGTACATAAACAAAAAATCTCCCCAAAAAATTGCATTAAAAATAGAAAAAATATCAAATAAAATAAGCTGCCTGGACACAAAAAAAAGTATAATTTTAGGGCTTCGGGTCGTTTTGACCCGCGAGGGAAGGATTTGTTACAGAATGAAGGATAATACCACAAGGAACATGTTCCTAAAAATAGGCTTTGTAATAAAACCTAATGAAATATGCTAATTTTCTACTTGCAAAATATAATTTCATTTTTTGTCTTTTGAGTTTGGGATTGAATGTGACCTGGACATTGTAGGATTTTCCCCTCTATGTAAAGCGGAGGCACGCAAGCTCTGTTCCCAAATCTAGTGAGGGCCTAACATTGCAATGCATCTTACGGCCTCCTGATGGGAGGTAAAACAAAGATACATTATTTTGACCAGATTCTAAGATAGCATCTCATTTCATTGTGGATCCCAGAATACATTGCAGCAATATTTGTGCATACAGTATATACTGTATTTGTACCCATTAAAATACTGTAACATGCAAACATCAAATTATTGGAATCAATGGCGATGCAGTTCACTAGATTATGGAACAGAGTCAGGGTGCCAAACAACAAGGTCTATGTAATTTACAGGCATAATTATTATAATATCCTAATAATAAAAAAAAGGAATTAAACCGATTCAGTACTTTATAAACCCATAATATGCCCGTGTTTAATTCTACAAAAATGTGTCTAAAGATCCAGAGCTAGCTTTCTCAGATACAAGGATGGATAGATGACATACATTTCAGTAAATCCTTTCAGATTGCAGTCACTAAAATAGTTTTATGAAGAAAAATATGGATGTTGTAAGTGGACCACAAAAACAATATAAAGTTCTGGTAACTCGTGAAACCACACCGAAGATAACAGGATGTGGTTTAAGCCGTAACTAATTTACAAGAGGGCAGATACAAGCTTCACCGTGTGAACATTTTTCTTGGTTTTTCAATTTCTTGTGTATGCGGGTATCTCTGCCCATGCAGTATTACCAGATATGATGGTTTTCAGTAGCATTAAATGATATGAGATGGTTTTTATTTGTATTTGTGATTGTGTATGAATGTGTAAATAGTTGAGAGTGAGAATCAGTCGTGAAACATCAGCACGTGAGTTGGTGTTTCTTTAACCTTTGCCATCACTGTGACTCTAACTTCTTTATGATCAGATGTTTGTGAAAATACAGCACCATGAGCTTTGAATGAAAATGATACACTGTAAAAAATGATTATTATGATAATCCAAACCACAATAATAAACTCTATTCCAATAATGGAGCATTTCTTTGTGCCATGTCATTTTGTTCTTTGAATATTCGAACTCGACCCGTCAAGATGCATAAAGTTTAATGTCAATGCCAGTGGTTCATGAATAAAGAAATTAAAAGGAGTTTGGGAGGACAGGGTGAATAAATGATGATAGTTGAAATAAAAAGTAAATTCTGCTATTATTTACTGATGTTCCAAACCCATGACGACTCGTTACACAAAAGGATAATTTTTGACAAATTTGTACTGGTTGCTCATGAATTTCCATAATCTGGTCACTCTTTTTACAATGAATGGGGACTAAGACATCCGAGCTTAAAGGGATAGTTCACTTTGAAATTAATTTTTGGTATGTTTTATCTTACCTCAAGGGCATCCAAGATGTAGGTGTCTTTGTTTCCGCAGTATTTTCAATTTTGATATTTTTAGGTCAAACCGTTCTTGTCTGTCAGTCATATAATGCAGGCAATAGGGGTCCACCTTAAAAAGCATACACGAGAAGTCCAAATTAAATATGATTTAATGACTCGTAAACGTAAGTACATATTGATGACCTAAGACACGAAACGAGTGGTTTTTGTGAGAAAACGAACAGTATTTATATCGTTTTTACCTCTTGTAAACACAGCCACGTCCAAGTGATCTGAAATCGCGAGCGCTTCGTTCTTTTCCGGAAAGCACCGGAAGTGATCTCTCGTGCGTGTCACTCATACAATTGTTTTATTTTTTATATTTTTTATTTGTTTTCTTTTACGACGGTTTAAACATCCCGGATAAGCGCAAATTAGTACCATTTTAATTAGCCGTCTTACCTACATTCTCTGTTCTGTGTAAACAATGAGTGACGTACACGCGCGAGGTTTCACTTCCGGTGCTTTCCGGAAAAGACCAAGCGCCGGCGCCCTCAGATCACTTGGATGTGGCTGTGTTTACAAGAGGTAAAAACGATATAATACTGTTCGTTTTCTCACACAAACTGCTCATTTCGTGTCTTAGGTCATCAAGTGTACTTACATTTACGAGTCATAAAATCATGTTTAATTTGGACTTCTCTGTGTATGCTCTTTGAGACACCATCAACAAACAAAGACACCATGGATGCCCTTGAGGTAAGCTAAAACATGCCAAAAATTAATTTCAAAGTGAACTATCCCTTTAAAAAAAAAACACCATAAAGTGTTCCATACAGTAGACCAGTTTTGTGAACCAGATCAAACAATTAATTTACAAAAAAGATATGACTCAAAAGCATAATTTGTTCACAACTCATACATCACTATTTTTGCTGCAAGGATGAGGATTTTAAGAGTTTTAGAGAACAACCACAACTTAAATCATATATCACAATATATCTGGGAATATAGTGCTTTAGTCATGGAGCACTTTCATGGTACTTTTACATTCTTTTTGAAGCTTTGAAAGTCCTTATTCAGTGTAAATGAATGAAAAAGTGCCACCAGCTTACTGTTCAAAATGTAAGCTTTTGTGTTTCAAAAAAAGGAAGTATGTACAGGTTTAGAACGACATAAAATTTGGCCAGATTTCTTTTCTAAGAGAGATATCCCTTTTAAAGGTATGTTCCCAGTTGGCATGTTTGGTTAAATTAAAAAAACTCTGGTGTGATTACTCTGTCTGTGCGGTTCATTTGAATAAGTGTGAACGCTGAAATCTGAGCCATGGTCAACTTCCAAATGAACTCTGCTGCAGTTGAACTGAAATATGAATACAACAGAACAGACTAAATGTAAATGATGATTTATTCTAAATGATGATCTCTGTGAATCAAGCGGATTCACTGAGATCGCCCCCCAGTGGTGAACCATTGGTACACTCGATGGTTTTTACATGATCTCTGATCAGTTGTATGCATTTGTTCATTTTAATGAGACATTTGGATAATTCAAAGGAATAATAGTAGTTAAAGGTGCTCTGATGTCACGCGTTTTTTAGACCAAAACATTTTTTGTCACATACAGCAAACATCTCCTCACTATCCGCTAGCTGCCTGTCCCCTGAACACACTGTAAAAAGACGCCGTCTCTGCAGACACCTCAGGCTCCATAAATGTCAACAAAAACAAACTGGGCTAACCCGCACCACGAAACATACTGTTCCAGCCAATAACCGACAAGAAGGGTTTGGGGGGTTAGTGCGCGGATAAGGAGGGTCTAGCTAGCCTCCGTTTTGTTTGGCAATACTTTAAACGTCAACAAGAATTGACGTCACCCGACATCACTTATACCACCTTTAATTGTCTCTTACTGGCCAATTTAGCTAGCAATCCATGGAACAAACAAAACAAGCCCTGAAAATTTATACAAGAACACATATTAAATAGACACTTACATATAATATATGATATGATATAAGATGATTAGTTAATTGCATTTGATAAATTATATTTTTAATAAAACGTTTGCAATTGTTAAGTAAAAGCTGTTTTTATGCATATTTGTTAAGAATTTTTGTTGCATTTACACTGTTTTGACCAGCAGGCGTTGTGGTGTTTTGAACGCTTCGAAACAGGGGCGTCGCCAGCCGATTTTGCCGGGGCTTGAGCCCCGAATGTTTTGAGTCAAGCCCCGAATGTAATGACGGTCACTGAGCAAATATGAAACTGGACAGCCTATGTAAACGCCCGAGATCATAAGTTGTTTTATTTGATTGCGCTTTGGCTTTGCATATACTGCATACAGCCTGTAAAAATAGACCTTAAAAATAATCTAGCCTATAGAATACATTTCTTTGCTGTCGGTAGCCTATGGGCTACTCCGTTTCTTCCTCTCTGTTGAATTATGCAGCAGCAGCGGGTAGGGGCGGAGCTAGCACAGTCAACCGCAAGAGTGCAAGACTGCTGCGAGTAAAGAAAAAAGTAAAGAAATTAAGCAAACGAGACTTTGGGGATTTTTCGGAAAGAAGTCAGTGGGTAAGAGCTCTTTTTTTATCTGAAGATAGATCATCATCTGGCTGGCTTTCACTGGCTCTACTGGGTGATTTTTTTTTTTTACTGAGTAACTATCATCATTTTCCCAGATAGTGTATAGATTTTTAGGCATTCTATTATCTCAAACAGCCTGAAAAATAGTGCATTTAGCTGACGTAAATGGGAAAAAAATCTCCCCGGGGGAGCATGCCCCCGGACCACCCTAGGTTTGGGCTAAGCCCCGAATGTTTACAAAATCTGGCTCCGCGCCTGGCTTCGAAACAGTGAATCATTTTGCGAAGCAATTGGTTTAATTGATTGAAAGCTTTATCGTTTCTCCCATCACTAGTTCAACCCCTCCGGTTCTTCTCGCATCGCTCTGAGCGTGATTCAAACCGACGTTTCTGGCATGGGAGGCGGGCCCACTAACAAGGAAGCTAAAGACCACAGCCTCTAGCATCAGTTGCTAACACACCTGTCGAGATCAGGGGAATGAGGTTTACCTGCACAGATCTGACTATAGCTGGCCAACTAAACCTCACTCCCACCCGGGTCACGGCACCAATTTAACCCCTCCGCTTCTACTCGCCCCACTCTGAGCAGGACTCGAACCGGTGTCTCCGGCATGGGAGGCAGGCGCACTTTCAAGGACGCTAAAGAATGTATGCGTCAGTCTGTATGTGTTAGACGCAGTGTGAATAGCATGAAAAATACAATGGCAAAAAAAGTACACCAGTTGCATGCTTGGAAACTTTCAAATATTTGAAGTCTCTGTCTTGAATGACGCGAAGGGGGTTGCTTTTGGATTTGAAAAGTGAACATTCAAAAGGGATTAACAATCGGCTATTATCTTGTGTAAATTTTGTAATCCACACCGGTCCATGTTAACAAGTTCAAAAGAAGAGGAAAAGAAAGGAAAGATGAAAGAACATGGATCGGATTGATGTGATAAGCTGCTTTAACAACAGCTCCCTCTGGGAGCACATGTAAGCTACCCAACTCTGTCAACTCTTCCGCTCCGCTCACAATAAAGCCTTTTGATTGGCGTTCATCATAATCCGTGTACAGATTCATAACTCTGGCTCCGTGTCTTTGAAGCGGAGTCGGTGAGCGGCCCGCTGTCAGAGTAATAGGCCTGAGGGTCGAGACAAAGGCAGACGCTGTGATTGAAACGTGGAGCGTGCTGGTGTTAGCGATGGTGTTGTGTTGTTTCAAGAAACCCCAGGGAGGGGCTCTGACATTGAAGACGGGTTAAAACCTGTTTTACATTCAAGTGGCAGGCCTCAGTTCATTAGTGTGAGGATCATTCCCTCTTGACGACTAAAGGAATTGCATACTAAAGAAGCTGAGTTGTTGGGAAGAAAAGGCGAATGGCCGGGCCGTGTGCGTGCGCATACGATAACTCGACTGTGACCCGAAGTTTCTCCTCTAAAATATCCTCCACGGCCATCTTTAAGAGCAGAGTGACATATAAACAGGAATTAGTTCTCTTTTATGGGTCGTTTTGGCAATAAATAGGGAGAACATTGCGGTTTTCAGTGATCTTGTGTTGCAAATGGACAAATTAAGACGATAACAAATGAAGTTCGGTTTAACACACGACGGAGATGCAGCTCTGTGCGATTATGAACTCAGTTCGTGTAACGCAGGTGTGTGAAGTCTGGCTTGTGGGGATGTGTTTGGGCGCTGTGCCCTTTAGCCGTGTGGCGGCCCCTGTAGATGCCCTGAATGTGAAGCAGAGCTGCGTGCGCTGAGGGAGAGACAGACAGACCGCGGGCCAACTGCACTGAAACACGCACGGAATCAGTAACTAACGAACTGCACCAAAACACCAGAGAACGAGGACGAGTTGGAGAATAGGCAAGAAAAACATGGACAACGTCAGACATATTTCATTTGTTCTTGAGCCCTCAATTTTGGGGAGTAAATAACTAAATGCAGTGACACAACAAGTCTTATAGTAGCACAGCAGTTTTCTAAACAGCTTTTAGATTAAAGTAAGCATGAAACTGAAGTTTTTAATAGTGTTTTCTTCTCTATTGTGACTTATATGCGATTGAAATGGCTTCTTAAATGTGATAAATGTAGGGCGGGGCTTGATTTTGTCCATGGGAAACTGATGAGATGGTTGTGGTTTGCTATTGGTCGATCTCATGTGAGTGACAGGTTGCCCCGCCCTCTCGCCAGTAAACACATCATCAGAGAAGAGATGTTGCTGCAAGAGGGAGGGGAAGGTTTTTTGATTAAAGATTATGAGGGCACATGAATTAAATTATTTGTACGGATAAATCATAATAAATACTGCAATATTCCATTAAAGAAAAAAAAAGAATGGTGTAGTTTGATTTTACCATACATAATTAAAACATGTTTTATTATCTATCTATCTATCTATCTATCTATCTATCTATCTATCTATCTATCTATCATATCTATCTATCTATCTATCTATCTATCATCATCATATCCATCCATCCATCCATCCATCCATCCATCCATCCATCATCCATCATCCATCTCATCTATCTATCTATCTATCTAATCTATCTATCTATCTATCTATCTATCTATCTATCTATCTATCTATCTATCTATCTATCTATCCTATCTCTATCATCATCTATCTATCTTCTATCTTCTATCATCTATCTATCTATCTATCTATCTATCTATCCATCTATCTTCTATCTATCTATCTATCTATCTATCTATCTATCATCTATCTTCTATCTATCTATCTATCTATCTATCTATCTATCTATCTATCTATCTATCTATCTATCTATCTATCTATCTATCTATCTATCTATCTATCATCATCTATCTAATCATCTATCTATCTATCTATCTATCATCTATCTATCTATCTATCTATCTATCTATCTATCTATATCTATCTATCTATCTATCTATCTATCTATCTATCTATCTATCTATCTATCTATCCATCTATCTATCTATCTATCTATCTATCTATCTATCTTCTATCTATCTATCATCTATCTATCTATCTATCTATCTATCTATCTATCTATCTATCTATCTATCTATCTATCTATCT